>CM066993.1:22397500-22855000 GCA_033977485.1 Hydrangea macrophylla
TGACCCTATAGTTTCTGGACGTTGCTCTCTCTTGCAATTATTAGGTACTAAACCTGAGGCTTCAAGCACAGCTTTCTCACTTTGTTCTCCAATATTGGATCATTAACTTGCACACCAGTCTTAGTTGTTATCTCTTCCTCTATTTGGACTTTTAGATTTTCATTGGTCTCTACCAATGCCTCTCCATCACCCTCTGGGGATGATCCATGTTGTGGGTGACGAGTAATAATAAAGTAATAATCGAATAGTGAATAAACAAAAGGGGCAACCGAGACACTCGGAAATTCCATAAGCATAGCATTCATATTCATGGTGGAATAAAGAGCGCAGAAAGTGAAAAATGGTAAGAAGGGCGATCGAAGCATTCAGGAGCTCGAAAAGCGAGACGCTTACATTCAAAAAGTACATTTAAATAAATCAAAAGGGAAAGCAATGTTGAACTGTGTGTTCACTAGAATTTTAAACAAGAGTTGAAAAAAAGAGAGAGAAATGATTTAGAGGAGAGTATACCTCTCGGCGAAACGCTCGGACGGACAGATGCTTGTCCGGATCCCAGAGCAGGAAAATGGGATCAGAGTGGGAGTAGCCCTGTATCTGGCTTTCTTCCTGCTACCTGAACCACTAGCCATAACTGTTAAAAGAGAGTGAATTAGGAGTTAATCTTTGAAATTAATCATGAAAAAAAACCACAAAAATAAAGAAGACAACAAGATTGTGATCATGAAAAACTAACATGTGGATCCTTTAGATCAATGCAAGAAAAATAAGAAAAATCTCCAGACTCAGTTGAGAGAGTTTGTGAGGAATGAGGAAAAAGGAAGTAAAACCTACGTATAAGCATTCTGCCCCTAAAATACGGTGCTCGAAAACTATGCGTGACAGTTGATGAAGTAATTGTATGGCACTCTCTGTGTGCTGCAGCAGCATTTTGCGAGTGCCGCACGGCAATCATAGACTACCGTATTTTGAAGCGTGTGCCGCGAGTAAGGCGGTTAAGGAGCCTTTGGTTTCCCCCCAAAATTCAAATTGGGTCTTAAAATTTGAAAACTGAACCCCGAAATTTGCGTTCCCTTGCGTTTAGGTCCTCGAAGGTGATTCCCAAAACTAAATTGACTCCTGTTTCTTTTTTTAAAAAATGTTGAATTCTTTGGGTCTAACTTACTCACAATTTCAGAATTTGAATTGTTTTGGGTCAAATTGACTCCTAATCTCGTGAAATTGAAATTCTTCGGGTCCAATTGACTCCCGATTCTAGAATTTGAATTGTTTCGGGTCAATTTGACCCCGGTCTTCAGAAATTTTAAATTCTTTGACTCCTGATTTTTTAAATTTGAGTCTGATTGACTCCCAATTTTTAAAATTTGATAAAATGTGAGTCTGATTGACTCTCGATCTTTGAAAGTTGATGAAATTTGAATTATTTTAGTCTGATTGACTCTCGATTGTGAAAAGATGAATTTGAGTGTGAAAGATCCCTAATTTTAGAAGAATGGATTGATTCGAGTCTGATTGACTCAGATTTTCAAAGCAAACATATCCGACGGGGCCGAAGGGCTGCGGATTTTCAGAGCAAACATATCTGGCGAGGCCGAAGGGCTGCGGATTTTTAGAGCAAACATATCGGTAGGGCCTAACGACTGCGGATTTTCAGAGCAAACATATCCGACAGGGCCGAACAGTTGTGGATTTTCAGAGCAAACATACGGCTGCGAATTTTTAGAGCAAGCATATCCGACAAGGCCAAACGGATGCGGATTTATAGAGCAAACATATCCGACGGGGCCGAACGGCTGTGAATTTTTGGAGCAAACATATCCGATAGGGCCGAACGGCTGTGGATTTTCAGAGCAAACCCGCCTTGAGGTCAGGGCCTAAGTCACAAAGCGCAACCCAATCAATTGCATTCATCCTTTCGGCAAAAACGGTTGCGTATTAACACGAGTGTTGAGTAGCATAAGGCATGAGTGGTGTCTAAAAATGTCAGGAATGCACGTTCTAAGATCGAATCATTTATAGAGCATGAAATTGCATTAACCGCGGTCATCATTGCATAAATACGTGCATCACGACAAGATAGGTGCATTCATCTGTATGACTACTTGTGCTTATATGTGTTTGTCCTTACCCGAACTACGTCACGGTCTAATTCCTAAGTGGATACATACGTAGGCAGCTCATCATTGAGCACGACCGGTATGAACCATTATTGCGTGCCTATTTTCTTTTACAACACATTTTGTTTTACCTAAATCTGACAGTTTGGTCAAAGGCTTGTCTTCACACAGGCTTCGACATTTACTTATGAAAAGCATTGCTCCACAAGCTCTGTCGAAGAGGGGCAAACTGTAGACACCCCGATTTTGACCAGACGTTGGATTAAGGGAAGTGTTACCTCTAAGATCCGATGATGACAATGTCCAAATTATCTAGGACTTCTAAAAAGTGATCCAAGCTCTTCAAAAGGCTCTTCAATTCAAACAAGAGAGAAAATGAAAAATAGGTGAAAAATGGCGCATGGCCTATATTTGCGACACTCTCGGGTTGCCGCTGCGGTACTCCCTGATTGCCGCTGCGGTACTCCCTGATTGCCGCACGGCAGCTGGTAAGTGCCGCAACTACAGTCCATGAGAGCCGCAAATATACATCAAATGACACGAAAATTGGAATTCCAGAAAAGACGGCACTCCGTGGAGTTGTCCGCAACATTCATTGAGTGCCGCACCAGCATTTATTGAGAGCCACCCTGGCATTCAGTGAGTGTCGCGCCGACATTTGTTGAGTGTCGCTTCCATCTCCACTGAGTGTCGTGTTTTCATGACTACCAGCTTTGAAATAGTACATTTGTACCTTCAAAGGACGTCCAAAATTAGGATTTTTGCTGTGAAAATACTAAAATACCCCTTTAAAATTGCCTATATATAGGGGATGAATATCCCATTACAAAGATCTTGGAGTTGGTTAGCATTTTTGGCTTAGATTCTCAAGTTTTCTTTGTTTTAAGTCTTGGTGTGTCCAAAAATATCAGCTAAAGAGCAACCGCCATGTGGCCGAAGGACCCGAGCTATTCGAAAAGAGACCATGGGGCCCGCGCCCTGCATTAGACGTCACCGCTCGAGTGAGGTGAACAGCCCGGGCGTGATGTGCGGCAGCTTCTCAGCAGGCACAGCTCGTGAAGAGCATTCTAGGCAGTTTTCTTATGAAACCCGGACTCTATCAAGGAAAGATGAGTAGTTTCCTAAACCACTTAGGAAACTCTCCAAAGATCGTGCAAAGCTGTTGTGATTAGATTAGGCTTCCTAATCCTAATAACTTACCATGTAAGGGTGGATTCTTGCATCTATAAAAGAGCCACCTACCCTGTCAAAAGGGGATCCGAAATCCATCTTCTCTAAGCATACAAGCTCTATTAGAGAACTCATCACTTACACGCATACACCCGGCTGGTATTACTGGTAGTGCCATCCGTCTTTGTTGGCTCACCAGGCCCGCCGGTGATCTGCTAGTGAGAAGCGTATAGACGCACCCGTTGATGTAGGTCACCTCGTTAACGGGGCCGAACCACATACAAACCTCTTTCTACTTTATTTTCCCGCATAAATCTCGCTTACCAATTTTCGGCATCATCAGTTTGGCGCCGTCTGTGGGAAAGACACAGTCTTCTCATCAACAAAAATCTTTGACTGATCGACATGCCGCCAAAGAAAGGTAAGAAGACCGACAACCCCGCCGACTCAGCCGGACAGGAAAACCTGCAGATCGAGCCGCGGGCCACCTCCATGACTACCGAACAGGTCACGGCGGCATTGGAGCAGCTCCTAGAGGGCCAGCGTCGAGCACAACAGCAGATAGACGCACTTATGGCCCAACGTGAGAAGCGCGGCTCGGGTGCGTGGGCATGCACGATCTGCTCCGGTGTCCCCACCAGACCGGGAACGTCCCGCAGATGGAGAGCACAGCCAGGCCACTAAGCGCTCTCAAAGGGCACCTCGGTACATCCCTCGCCGAGCGCGCCGAGCGGAGGACGCCAGAATCATCATTGATCGGCGGCGCGCAGCCAGGGCAGAAAAATCCAGACGAAAAATCCGGGAATCGGTCGACAATCCTCCCGTCCTGAGCCGAGGGGACCTTAGGCACAGGCTTACCCAAACCCACAGTCGGGTACTATCTCTGAGGTCGACGCACTTTGAGGAGGAGGCCTCATCGTCCGACCCCACCTACCGTTCAGACACGGATAGGAGAGCAGGGCGGAGTGACGTCAAAGCCCAGGTCGAGGAACTGCAGCAGCAGATCGAGAGGCTAAACCGCAAGTCCGGTCACGACCTCACTGATACGGAGACGGAGTTTCCCTATACCGCTCGGGTGACCCAATTTCCTATTCCGCGAAAGTTCAAACCCCCGCATCTCAGCTCATACGATGGCACGGGAAGTCTGGTAGACCACATCCGCACCTACAAGGCGCAGATGGCATTGGTCACCACGATAGACGAGTTGTTGTGCCTGGCTTTTCCCAGTACCCTAAAGGGGTCGGCCGCCCAGTGGTTTCATGCATTGAAGCCCCGAACGGTTGACAACTTCAAAGCCCTCGGCAAACTCTTCATTAGTCAGTTTGTTGGGATGCTCGACCGGTCACAGCCGGACACCCAGCTATTGACCGTCAAACAGCGCAAAGGGGAATCCTTGAGGGAATATGTGGACCGTTTCAATCAGCAAAGGCTCCTGATCCGCAACCTTAACGAAATGGCCGCCATCATGGCCTTCTGTTCAGGAGTTCAGCACACCAAAGTTGCCACGTCATTCCATCGTGATCGACTGGCGACCCTGGTGGAACTCTCAGAGAGGGTTGGGAAATACATAGATACCGAGGAGTTCTTAAAGGCGAAGCGTGCTGGCCAAACGGAGGATGAATCCCCCAAGGCCAAACGCAAGCGCGAAGGGTTCGAGAAGATTTCGGGAAAGAAGCCGAAGCAGGATCAGAGAGATACAAGGGATCAGCCCCAGACTACTTTCACGCCTCTTTCCCGCCCGATCCATGAGGTCATAGCCGCCGCCGAGGCGCAGAGGCTGCTTCCGCAGCCAGCTAAACTCAGGGCCCCGCCTGGTAAGAGGAACCGGGACAAGTTTTGCCGCTACCACAGGGATCACGGCCATGAAACAGAAGATTGCTTCAAATTTAAGATAGCAATCGAGAAGCTGATTGAGTAGGGACACCTCGCCGAGTTTGTCACAGAAGGACGGCCTCGGCAGGACGTACGGGCTCCTAACCAGTTACCGCCACCGCCACTCGGCCACATCCATGTGATTTCTGGAGGAACATCAGGCAGAGGTAACTCACAGTCGGCGCGGAAGAGACATGCCCGAGCCTCCCAAACGGAGGTCGGGCAAGTCCAATCCACCGGCTCCTCCCCAGCCGATGTCCTCACATTCACGTCCGACGACCTGCAGGGGATCCATAGCCCTCATGATGACCCGTTAATGGTAACGCTTTCTATAGCCAATTATATGGTCCAGAGGGTGTTGATAGACACCGGCAGCTCGTCAGACATTATGTTCACATCGGCGTTTGACCAGCTCGGGATCTCCAGGGATTGGCTCCGGCCGGTCGCTACTCCCCTTGTCGGATTCAACGGCTCCAGTACACAACCGCTCGGAACAATCGAGCTTCCGGTTCTCATGGGGACATATCCTCAGCAGGCCTCCGTGCTCGCCAATTTTGTTATCGTAGAGGCTCCGTCAGCATACAACGTCATCCTTGGCAGGCCAACTCTCAACAGGGCCAGGGCAGTTGTCTCCATATACAGCCTAACAGTGAAGTTCCCAACTCCGCAGAGGCCTGGAGCCTTGCGTGGGGATCAGGGCACCGCCCGTAGTTGTTACGTCAGCTCGCCGAGGGGCAATAACAGAAACGTTAAACGTCCAAGAGATGGACCCCCGGGACCAGAGCGACGTGATAGGACCGATGGAAGAACTGGAGCAAATTATGCTGAACCCTGATCACCCCGACCGCACAGTCAGCATAGGGACCTTACTGGAGTCGGCCTTGAAGGAAGAGTTGACCCAGTTCCTGAGGCGAGAACAAGATGTTTTCGCTTGGAGTCACGAGGACATGCCCGGGATTGACCCCAGGGTAATGTCCCATCATCTCAATGTTAGCCCGGATTGTCATCCGGTTAGGCAGAAAAGGAGGGGCATGGTCCCCGAGAGACAAAAGGCAGTCGGGGAAGAGGTCGAGAAACTCATGAAGGCGAAGTCCATCCGAGAAGTCCACTATCCCGATTGGCTAGCCAATGTCGTTCTGGTCAAGAAAACCAACAGAAAGTGGAGAATGTGTGTGGACTTCACCGACCTCAACAAGGATTGCTATCCGCTGCCCAGGATAGACCTCCTTGTTGACTCAATGGCAGGCCACTCACTCCTTTCATTCATGGACGCTTACTCGGGGTATAATCAAATCAGCATGTACCCCGGGGATGAAGAGAAGATAGCGTTCATCACCGACCAGGGCACGTATTGTTACAAGGTCATGCCGTTCGGCCTCAAGAATGTCGGGGCAACCTACCAGCGCCTGGTCAATTTCATGTTCAAAGACCTCATCGGGAAATCCATGGAAGTATATACGGATGATCTCCTGGTCAAGAGCCGGGACGAGTCCGATCACCTTGAGAATCTGGCCGGGGCCTTCAGCATTTTGAGAAAGTTCAAGATGAGGTTGAACCCGGCCAAATGCACCTTCGGCGTCTCGTCCGGGAAGTTCCTCGGCCATCTAGTCAGCAAACGGGGAATCGAAGCAAACCCCGAGAAGATCAAAGCTATCACCAACATGCGGTCACCCAAATCAACGAAGGAAGTTCAAAGCTTAGCCAGACGGGTGGCCGCACTGAACAGATTCATATCCCGAGCTACAGACCGGTGCTTACCATTCTTCAAGATCCTCTGCAAAGCGTTTCAGTGGTCAGAAGAGTGTGAGGAGGCATTCCAGGAACTCAAGAAATATCTGGCCTCTCCTCCTCTACTATCAACACCCACGCCCGGAGAGAAATTGTTCCTGTACTTGGCGGTGTCGCCGTCGGCGGTTAGCTCGGCACTTGTTTGGGAGGAGCACGGGATACAGTTCCCAGTGTATTACACCAGCAGGGCATTGCAGGGTGTGGAAAGCTGATACTCCCGCATCGAGAAACGGGCCTTCGACCTCATCACCTCAGCCCGAAGGCTCCGCCAGTACTTCCAGGCCCATGTCATTATAGTCCTGACCGATCAGCCTCTCTGCAGAATTCTCTCTCGGCCAGACACATCTGGGAAGCTCGTCAAGTGGGCTTTGGAACTGGAAGAGTTCGAAGTAATCTACCGACCCCGGACAGCAATCAAGGGGCAGGCGGTAGCGGATTTTCTGGTTGAGTTTACATACCCCGAAGACCCAATCGAAGAGTCCGAGCCTCCGGCCTTACCGCCCGGATTAAACTCCGATATCCCGACCTGGGTACTGCACGTGGATGGTTCCTCCAATCAGCAAGGTAGTGGAGCTGGAATTATCTTGACTACCCCGGACGGTATCCAGCTCGAATATGCTCTAAGGTTTGGGTTTCGCGCTTCCAACAACGAGGCCGAGTACGAAGCCCTCTTGGTCGGGTTGCAGTTAGCCATCTCGATGAGTGCGAAGCAGGTCCAGGGCTACAATGACTCCCAGCTTGTGGTCAACCAAGTAAATCAAGAATATGAAGCACGGGAAGACAACATGGTAGCCTACTTGCCCCTTGTCCAAGCGGCTTCCAAGAAGCTCCAAGGGTTCTCCATCACCCAAATACCTAGAGAAGAGAATACCAGAGCGAACCGATTTGCTCGCCTCGCCTCGTCCTCTGAGTCAGACTTGCCCGGGATAAGGATACAGTTCCTACCCGAGCCGAGTGTGATCAACTCAGAGGGCATGGAAGTCGACCCGGTCACCCTGGGACCTAGTTGGATGGACCCGCTCGTGACATTCTTAACGGTAGGAAGGCTACTAGACGACAGGGATGAGGCACGCCGGGTCAAGTACTGGGCAGTGCGATATCACCTTCTTGATGGTATTCTCTATAAAAGGGGATTCACTATCCCGTACCTCCACTGCGTCCATCCTGCGCAAGTGCAAGCAATACTGTTTGAAATCCATGAAGGTGTGTGTGGGAACCATATCGGAGGTCGGGCGCTTTCCAGAAAGGCCCTACTACAGGGTTACTATTGGCCAACCATGGCCCGAGATTCACAGGAGTATGTTCGAAGGTGTGACAAGTGCCAGCGATATTCTCCCATGATCAACCGATTGGGAGAACTCCAAACACCGGTCCACAGTCCATGGCCATTCGCCCAGTGGGGAATTGACATCGTCGGTCCCTTACCGACAGGAAAAGGGCAAGTTAAGTTTGCTGTGATAGCTGTTGACTACTTCACCAAATGGGCGGAGGCCGAACCTTTGGCAACGATAACAGAGCGGAAAATGGAAGGCTTTGTGGAAAGAAATATCCTCAGCAGGTTCGGTATCCCGCGAGTCCTGATCAGCGATAATGGAAGGCAATTTGACACACCCATCTTCAGGCAGTTCTGCTCGGCCTATGGGATACTAAATCATTACTCTTCCCCCGAGCATCCACAAGCCAATGGTCAGGCCGAGGTAACCAACCACACAATTTTGCAATCGATTAAGACAAGGCTTGAAGGCGCCAAAGCCCTGTGGGCTGAAGAACTACCAACCCTCCTATGGGCCTACCGCACCACACCCCGAGCGGCAACAGGCGAAACTCCATTTTCCTTAACTTATGGTTTTGAGGCAGTGGTCCCCACAGAGCTTGGGCTGCCTACATACCGGCTGGCTACCTTCAATGACCCAGACAATGGAGAAGCCCTCAGGATAGAGCTCGACCTGGTGGAAGAAAAAAGAGACCAGGCCTATCTCAAGGTGGCAGCTTACAAGCAAAGGGTCTCGCGGTATTATAATAGCAAGGTGAAGCACCGTAGCTTTCAAGTTGGGGACCTCGTCCTCAAGGCGGTGAACCAGTCAACCCGAATCCCAGGCCACGGCAAATTGGGGGCAAACTGGGAAGGCCCGTACAAAGTGACTCGGATTAACCAACCGGGAACCACATATATCAAAGAAAAATATTGAGATATTGGGCTAGTAAGTAATCAAAGAAAAATCAAAAAGAAATGAGGTAAGAAGAGATGAAAATATATAAACAAGCAAGTAAATAACAATCAATAGTTGATAATTATTGAGATATTGGGCTTGTAGCTTGGTATTTCACTCATATATAGTGACTTTGGACATGGAAGTAACTTCCCATCTCTTAAGTGCTCACAAAAATGGTGGTTGGGTGTATTGAATGTGAAGTAAAGAGGAGTAATGAAGTAAAAACAAGGTTGGGAACTCACATTCTTGTTGAAAATCTAAGATGGAAGCCTTCTTTCTCTCTATTCTAACCTTATCTCTACAACTTTCTCTCTAAAACTTTTATAAACTTGCATTTGTCACCCCCAAATTGAGGAGTCAAGGGGGGTTTATATAGGCCAATTTGGGAGGAGTTTGTGATTTAAAAAGTGCTCCCATTGGTCCCAAACATCTGTGAACATAAAACTATGTCGTTTTGGTTTTTAATTATTCAATTTGGGGCCACAAAACAAAATTACAAAAAATGAACTTCTAGGGGAGAGTGCTGCGGTGGCACTGGGCCAGTGTCATGGCAGCACTGCTTCTCAAATGCCCAAATTATTCCGTTTAGGCCCCCATAGGTTCCGGTATTCACGAAAAGGCCCTATTTCCTCAGAAATTCACAGAAAATGCATATGAACTCCCCAGGAGCGAACGTTTTTGTTCAATTTTCTTTTGAAACTTGTTTTAGTACTTTTCACATGGTCTAGGATGATCTCAAAAATTTTGGGCAAGTTCGGATTATTTCGGTCAAACTTGGTCAAACCGGTCAATGGGGAATTTTCCAGGAACTTCCAGGACTTCCGGGGGTCTTTGAGAGCTGATGATTTCATCTGATTTTGCTTCAAAACCCATTTGCTTACTTTTCTTATGACATAGCATATTTCCAGAACTTTTGGTCCAAATCTGGGAGTATTTGAACTGTCAGGGGTATTTTGGTCATTTTGAGCATTTTGAGAGATAGAACTAACTTCCAGGAGTCCTTTTTAAGTCCTTTTCGATCATTGTAAACTACCAAGCTATGGATCTCCTAAATTTGATAGCCGACAAAATGGGGTGTCTACAGTTTGCCCCTCTTTGGCATGAACTTGTGAGGCAACGCATGTCGCAAGCAAGTGTCAAAGCTATGAAGAGATAGGTCTTTTTGGAGGCTATAGATTTAGGATAAAAGCGTTGCAAAAGATGTAGTGATAAAAAAAATGATGCTGAGGCCGGTGCTGGTCGCACTCTGCGTGAGCTGCCTACGTATCCCAAGGGGAATCAGACCAGGATGTAGTTCTGGCAAGCAAGGGACAAAACCACAAAAATAAATACATAACAGAATAGACGAATATTATCTATGAGAATGATATGTAATGCATGAATGTGATATGTATTGTGTCCTGAGTCCTATCATGTCTAGTGTTCTGATCTTAGTATGAGCTGGTGTTGTGGGGGTGTGTGCCACTCCGAGTGGACTTATGTTATGACTATGATGTAGTGGCTGACTTGGTCAAAGACACCAAGGTTTGGAAGATCCTAGGTCTCAGGGCAAACTTCTCTAACTTCAGGAAGTGTGTTTTGTAAGTGGAATGGGTTGGACACGGGGTCCTCAATTAAAGATGATCGATGGATGTGGAGCCTTGGATACGAAACGATGAAAGAGGAAACTCAAGGTAATCAATAGGCGAGGGAGCTTACAATAACTGACAAGCGATGGAGCTCATAATAAGTGGCAAACAAGGAAGCTCCTGATAAGCAGTAGGCAAGGGAGCTCCTGATAAGAGAGGAAGCTCACAATAACCGATAAGTGAGGAAGCTCATGATAACCAACGGACACGGAGCTGCGAATAGACAGTGCTTGCCCCGTGGGTCGGGGTATTTCATCTGTGTGTGGTGTTTTAGGATAACCAATTTGAAAAGTTGGTTCTGATTATCATTATCTTCTGCCGAGGATAGTGGGGGACTCTTTGGAAATCTCTCTTAACTTCTGACCGAGAACCAGGATCCATCTCTGAATCTCTCATGGTTGCTCAAATTCTACTGACCCAAAACCAAAACCTATCTCTGAATCTCTCGTGGTTGATCAAATCTGCTGACTAAGAACCAAGATCCATCTCTGAATCTCTCATGGTTGATCAAATCTTCTGACCATGAACCAGGATCCATCTCTGAATCTCTCACGGTTGATCAAATCTTCTAAGGCTCAATCCAAAAGAGCCGGTTAGAGCCTTCGGGAGCCAATTTTTTTGCTTTTGTCAGCTGGGGATGGTTCTTGGAATCTCTAAAAATCTCTCTTAACTATTATCTCCAATTCTTGAACATGAACTAGGATTCCTCTTTGAATCTCTCACAGTTGATCAAATCTTCTAAGGTCCAATCCAAAAGAGCCGATTACAGCCTTTGGGAGTCAATTTCTTTCTATATTTGTCCACTAGGGATAGTTATTGAAATCTCTGAGGATCTTTCTTCAATTTTTGACCTAGAACCAAGATTCTTCTCTGAACCTCTCACGGTTGATCAAATTCTGCAACGATCATTCTGAAAAGCCTGTTCGGGCCTCCACGAGCTATTTTCTTTCTATGACTATCCTCTGGGGATAAGTTGGATCTATTGGGGATAAAACCTTGTAAATTATGACTGAAATGAGTCGCTATGGTTGATCAGGGTTGGAAACGGGCTAAAATGGGCCAATATGGGTCAAAATGGCCTAAAACGGAGCGAAGCAAGGCCTGCGGGGAGCAGTGCCGTGGCAGCACTGGGCCACTGCTATGACAATACTAGGCCACTATCGCTATAGTAGTTAGCCAGTGTCGTGGCGACACTGGGTGGCCGAACTCCATTATTGTATTTCTTGATTTTTTGAGCATTTTGAGCTCATTCTTGGCTATTTTGGTGTGTTTTGGGAGCCAAAACCCACCAAAAATTAGTTTGTGCAAACTTTGGTGAGTAATCTTGGCTATTTTGATTGGTGTTTTAATTTTCTCCAAATTTATGAAGAAAGTTCGATCCTAACTTCCTTTTTCTTCACAAATCCATGGCTTCAAGCTTAAGGAGGCTCTCTAAGAAGGCTAAAGAATGAGCAAGGGTTGAGAGCCAACCTCCGGAGTTGATTTTACGAGACCCTAACGTTATCTTTCTGTCGCAGCTCTAGCGAGTTAGGTTTGTAAAACTTTTGGTAGTTTAGGACTATTTTTGTGCGTTATGCTAGTTTTGTAAACTGTAGTGTGAACCTAGAGATTGTTGCGTTGTGCTCATTTGTTGATTTTGTGAAGTTGGACTTCAGGTTATGAATAGTGATTTTATGCCTATTTTTGCTACTTTTGATGCGTGCAGGTGCCAAAGGTGGTCTTGAAGAGCCACGGCAGTCTCGCTCATGCTTTCTTATGGTACACCCAACTATCGCCCGCTGTTCGGTAAATGGTTGATGAGGCGGGGTTTGGCGGCTTTGCCCACTTGGTCTCAAAAACAACAAATGACTTGGCGTACTTTTATGCTCTTACTGAGAGATGGTGGGACACCACCAATACTTTCCACCTTCCTTTTGGCGAAATGATTACTACACCTTTTGACTTTTTGATGATTATCGGCTTGAGGGTCGGTGGGAAGCGCTTAATCTTGGACTACTTTTATAAGATTGATCCTGAGGCCGTTGAGACACTGATCAGAGTCGTTCCTCTGAATTTGGAGGGACATCGGTTCACTTGCGGCTGGCTTTATCAGGCTTATGGAAAAGGGAAGCACAATCTCAATGATCGTCAACTATTACGGGTCTTTCTTCTGTATGTTATTGGTTGTTCAATCTTTTGATGTAAAATGATCGAGTGAGTTTGAGGCTCATTTTCTGTTTATAAACCATCGATGAGATTCCTTCTTATGATTGGGGTGATGCCACTCTGGCTCATCTTTATAAGCATATGGGCGAGGTTTCTCGAGGCGACATCAAATCGACCGGAGGGTTCTGGCGAGCTTGGGAGGTATATTTTGCAACTTCTTCCTTTCTTTTGGCTTTTGTTTTTTCATACTTCTGTTTTTCTGATTATCATTTTCTCTGTGCAGCTCTAGAGCTTCGAGTATCTAAAATGTCAGCTCCTTCTCCCGCTGATGAGTCGGGCGAGGATGAGGACGATATGGCTCCTGTACCTTTGTTCCCTCGATACTCAAGATGGCGAAGGGATGTTGTTGGGGTTAAGAGCGGGGCCCATCAGATTATCCTTTTGAGGAACTTCCTATCTGAGCTGACTATTGCAAGTATTGATTGAGCACCTTGGGAGAATATTTCTTACGCCGCTCTTGAGGAGATTTAGGTTGTCAGACCTCTTGCTTCTCGCCATTTTCTGATGGAAAGTACCGATGGAAAGCAATGGTATCTTGGTGAGCGAGTGTCTCAACAAGTGGTTGGTGGCTCGAGGTACTACGTTCCTCATAATCTTCCCGTAATGGATGTCGATGACCTTTTTGGTACTGTTCTGCAGATGGCTTTGACTGGCACTAATGCTTAGAGTCACTTTCCATCTGAGACTGGTTATGGGACATACTGTGGCTGCTTTCTGATGCCCAACTTTCCGCTCCTGGATGTGAGTTTTTTTTTTACCTTTTTTGTCTCTATTCGTCACTAATGTCTTTGACTCATCTTTTTCCCTAACTTGTTTTGTGCCTACAGTTTCGTGGGATGTATAGGGGAAAGGCTCTCTCAGCTTCTGATTCCATTCCTCCTTGGCACTGGACTGTCAATGTCTTAGGTATCGATGGTTCCCCTCAGGTTATGGAGGTGCCACGAGTTACGTGCGGGCATCCCACCCAGTCAGTAGGCGTCCTCAACGTTCCCTCGAGTTATGCTGAGGAGGGTCACACCCTGGCAGCTAGCCTACAGTCTTTGGTCCTCACGCGAGACCACAGGATATGTCTCTAGTTTTGTGCTTCCTACGATTATGAGGTTCTAACCTTAGATTTTACCCTTGACAGATGGATGGTATGCGACAGTTTGCCACCAGTCAGATGGATTGTTTGGTAAGTTTCTGTATCAACTTCAATTTTGCACTTCTGCTGGTTTTTTTTTTTTTTTTTGAAAAATGGTAAATGTATTCCAAAAAAGGGATGTACACATGTACAAGGGGCATAACCCAGGATAATCAATAAGCATAAAGCATAAGGACATGTGGCTAAGCAAACCACTGAAGGAGCCACATTAGGCTAAAAGATGAAGCACATGTCAATCAACACAAGTTGCTAAGAAACTCCCATCAAAATAATTGCAGTAAAAAAAGTGCAAATTAACAACATAATTAGTGCCAGTTAACCAGTAAGGCTTGGAGCTGGTTGTGTCGTTTCCATTTGGTACTAATCTGGGCATAACTGATTGGTTTTTATTTTATTTGTGTGTACAATGTCGTGGAGGTGGTACTGGCTCGTCGAGGTCTGAGCTAAGGTGCAGGGATGGTAGGAGGCCTTCGCCAACGTATACTCCAAGTAGCCCGGTAAAGGATGAAGAGGAGGAGGAATGAGGCCTCCAAAGCAGGGACAATAGTTTTATCTCCATTTTATGTTTTCAATTGGGTTGTATCAATGTACTTGTGTGAATGATAGATGATGTATAGGACAGTTTGTCACCTTTGATAGAATATTATGATGTTTTGACTTTTGGGCCCGATAGCTTCCTGTTTGGAGGCGCAGTTGTGTGCTTATTTTAGTTGGTGATCGTGTGACTATATACATGTGTATTTGTGATTCTGTGATTGTTGATGTCACTACAATAAGCAGCCTTGTTATAATGAGTGTGTTTGCCTTACAAGTGGGATAGTCCGTGAAACGGGGAGGTGCTGCTGAAATTTTGAATTTTGCTAGAGCTGCAATAGAAAATATAGCGTTGTATGATCCTTCTCAACTCACAGCTTGGCTAAACATTACAGATGGTGTGGAACGGATCAACCTCTTCAGTTATGGTTTGACTGAGCTGTTCTATCTCTGCCAAATGGCTCTGAACACTGAGTTATTGCGTGCTGTTATTGCTCACTGGGACCCAATAAATCATGTTTTCAATTTCAATGGCCTGGAGATGTGTCCCATGTTTAAGGAATTTTGTTCTATCCTCGACTTCAATCCAGACTCAGACTTGATTCTTCCTCTTGCTGATACCCCAGTCCTACTCGCGGCTTAGCTGAATATCTTAACTGTTCAAATGTTGTCTCATGCCGACTAATTCAGGGTGAAGTTCTTGACATTGCCTCTATCATTGCCCGTTATGCTGATCCTGGAAATGCCAGCGTGTATGATGCTACCCGTGTGGTCGCTCTGATCCTATGTATGACTTGACATTTTCTGTTCTCGAGTACTTTTAGTGACTTGGTGCATGTATGCCTTGGACTGAAATTGGGTAGGAACCCTATGGCTATGGTTCTAGCTGAAACCTTGAATGGTTTGGATAACACCTTTAATCAAGGAACTCTTCTTCTTTCTAGGGTACCTTTGGTGTTACAGGCTTGGCTATATGAGTGCCTTCAGTTGTGGACAGGTTGTGTGCCACCGGTTTACTTTCGCAGGGTTGTGCTTTACTCTCACTATGCTTTTGCCGACTAGGTTAGCATGATGGGTACTTTATTTGAGGTAGACGTTTGCAGGATTATGGGGCGTTGGGGCCTTCATGCTGTGACCACCAGCCTTGGGAATCACCCGAGAATGTGGTTGATGGGTCTAAGAGAGACTTCTTTCTATCATCCTCATCGATAAGCCAGGCAGTACAGGTGGGTTTAGGAGGTCCCCCAGGGATTCACTGAGAGGATCTTTGCTTCCAGAGTCAGAGCTGTCACTATTGCTACTTTCATCAATGGTTGGACCTACCGAATAAAGCCCTATTTCTAACGACCTTTGAGAAAATCAAAGACACAAAATAAAAACTGAACAAGACCAAATCTTCTTATTCCCCCAAGTGTCCTTGGTATTCTGATTGCTTTTAAAAGACTTTTATCTTTTCAACCATTCCTGCTTATATAATATTTGAAGTTTGTTTATCGGTGAACCTTGGTTATTATGAGATCCTTATTTTATGCATTTTGGCTTTTTAAAAACATTTTGTAGCAAGATTTCGATTAGATGTTACTTTTGGTACTTTCTTGGGCATGCCAAGGCGATTAGAGGTAGACGAGGCGGGTAGCCAAAGTTTGCCCCTAGTTTGGGATATGGGTGTTTGTAAGGAAAACGAGGTAGGCGATCAAAGTTTGCCCCTAGTTTAGGAGAGATTTTGGCAAACGAGGTGAGTGGCCAAAGTTTGCTCCTAGTGTGAAGGGCGATTTCTGGGTTATGGTGAGGACCGCAACTTTATTTCTCTCACTTGCTCATAACTTTTGCCTAGGCACCAGTGAGGTGATTTAGCGAGCTCTTTTCTCTCTTTTGTTATTGCTCACTTTGGTTTTAGCTCTAATTTTTGCTTAGGTGCCCTTTCGGGTTTTCGACCTAGAGAGCCATCCTTCTTTTTTTTTAAAGTCTACCTATGTAACCAAGAGCGGGGATCAGGTCCAATGTAGTTCGGGCTTAGGTTGAAAAGAAGTAGGCGGGACAACCGAACCAATGCACTTGTCTACGTATCCCTGAATGGAAATTAGGTCGAGCGTAGTTCAAGCGAGGTTTTTGAAAGAAGAGGGGTTGATTATTGGTGGGACGACTGAACCAAAGAGGTTACCTACGTATCCCCAACGGAAATCAGGAAGAGCATAGTTCAAGGCATGGTTTTGAAAGAAATGGCAGAAGTCAAGCATAGTACTTTTTTAGGCAATCAAGGTTGATTGGTTCTTTGAATTTGACGCCGTCGAGATCCATGAGGTAGGTTGCTCCTCCACAAAGGATAGTTTTGACGATGTAAGGCCCAATCCATTTGGGTTTGAACTTTCCGCGTAGATCGAAGATTGGGGCTCATAGCTCTCTAAGGACAAGATCACCTTTGACAATTTTCCTCGAACGAACCCTCCTGTTAAAGGCACGGGCTATCCTCTTTTGATAAATTCGGACATGGTCAATCGCCACAAGGCGCTTTTCATCTATGAATGCCAATTCGTTGTATCTTTTCCTCAACCAATCAGATTCCAAGATCTCACATTCAACCATTACTTGCAAGGATGGTAATTCTATCTCGACAGGGAGCACTGCTTCCATCCCATACACCAATGAGTAAGGAGTCGCTCCACTAGACGTCCTTATCGAAGTTCTGTATCCCCATAGTGCAAATGGTAGCCTCTAGTGCCAATCTTTGTAAGTATCAACTGATTTTTGTAGTATGGCCTTGACATTTTTATTTGCAACTTCAACTGCCCCATTGGTTTGCGGCTTGACGGTGATGACTTATGATAAGTGATTTTGTTTTCCTCAAACAGATCTCTGACTTCTGCTTTGAAGTGGCTTCCGATGTTTGAAATAATCTCATGGGAGACTCCATAGTGACAGATGAGGTTCCTCTTGATGAACTTGGCCACTTCCTTGGCTCCTAATTTAGTGTAGGATTCAGCTTTAACCAACTTTGTGAAGTAATCGATGGCTACCAGAATATAATGATTCCCATTCGAGGTTTTTGGAATAATTTTGCCAATGATATCGATTCCCCAGGTTGATAATGGCCATGGAAAGGTCATACTACAGAGTAGCAATGGTGGTACATGCATCATGTTCGCATGGATCTGGCATTTATGGCACCTTCTCACGTTTTCACAACAATCTTTCTCCAATGTTGTCCAGTAGTACACTTGTCTTACGATCTTCTTAGCTTTTTTTTTTCGGAAATTGGTAAATATAAATCTTCTTAGCTAGAATGTGACCATTCATGTGTGGACCGCATATACCTTCATGTATTTCTTCCATCATTCTTCTGGCACTCTTTCTAAACAAGCAAGTCAGTTGTGACCGTTATACCCTTTCTTCAACAAGATGATGAACTGCGCAGCGAATCTTTGAATTTCTCTTTTATCCTTCTCAGTAGACTCTTGGGGATACATTCCCTTTTCTATGAAGTCCCATATATCTTGGTACCATGGTGTTTCCTTTTCTTCTTCCTCAATTACGGCGATCATACTGAATGACGGCTCATATCTTTGTACAATTACCAGAGGCATCATCTTGACTCCTACAGGGATTTTGATCATGGAGGCCAAGGTAGCCAATGAATCTGCCAATCGGTTCTCCTCCTTGGGCAGGTAGAAGAATGTTACACTCTTGAACTATTTCATGAGTCCATCGAGATGATCGTGGTAGGGTTTCAATCTTTCTTCTTTTACCTTCCATTCTCCTCTAGCTTATGACACATTGAGATTTGAATCTCTGAAGACATCCAACTTTTGGACCTTTAATTCTGTGGCTGCTTCCATTCCCAAGATGCACACCTCATATTCAGCAATATTGTTGGTAGAGTTAGAGTTGAGCTTGACTGCCAGTGGGGTGTGGTCCCCATTTGGTGATACCAGAATCATTCCCACTCCGTAGCCTTTCATGTTGGCTGCCCCATCGAAGTATAACTTCCACTGCTCTTCTTTAACTTCTATGATATTATCGTTTGGGAATGGGAAGTCTCCATCTTCTTCAGAATCAATAGCGTGTTCGGCAAGATGCTCAGCTATAGTTCTCCCTTTTACCGACTTGCTTGTTACATATTTGATATCAAATTCAGATAGTAAAAGTAACCAACGGGATATGCGACTGATTAGGGCGGGTTTTTTGAGGGGGTATTTTAGAGGATCCATGCGGGATATGAGCACAACTGAAAAGGCTAGCATGTAGTGTCTTAGTCGGCGAGTGCACCATACTAAAATACCCCCTTCCAGTAGACTCTTGGGGATAGCCCAACACGTTTTTTTGAGGGTAGAGTAGTTGAGTTCATACCTAGTCATCCTCTTGCTAAGGTGATATATGGCTTTTTTGGAGTGGCTTTCTTCTCCTTCCTGGGCTAGCATACAACCCATGGCATTTTCAGAGACAGATAGGTAAAGAAGCAAGGGCTTATGAGGGGTAGGTGGTAAAAGAACAGGTGGATTTTGGAGTTAGGCTTTTATTTTGTCGAAAACGGCTTGGCATTGGTCATTCCATTGGAACTACTCTTCTTTCCTCAGTAATCGGAACAAGGGGAAAGAAAATTTCGGAGTATCTAGCTCAAAAAATGTTTTCTAGAGAGAGAAGCTCCCACCTCTCTCTAGACTTTGGGTAAACTTGCTTTTCTTTATCCTCTTCCCTCTCACCTTCTATCTCTCTTTCCTTGTCTTCCTTTTTCACCCTGTATCCCATCTCTCTCTCTCTCTCTCTCTCTCTCTTTGGTAAAATGAAGAAACAAATTGAATCTAAAGGCTTTCTGGATGTTCCTTTTTTGGAGAGTCAGATAACTCAAGGTGATAATGTTTTGATGGCCAATGGTAATTCAGTTTGTGCAAATGTTACATCAAAGATTGGCTCACCAGAATTTAATGTTGCTACTCCTTCCAAGAGTCAATCTGAGTATCAGGAATTGGTTACTGAGCAAGAAATTAAAGGTTTTGTTATATCAAATCCTTCAAAATCTATTGTATATGGAGTTGGGGATTTAGGCATCACTAATCTGTCTAAGGTTAAAGAAGTCATGCTTGAACCCAATGTGTCAAGACCACAAGGATACTCTGAGGATGCACTTGAGTTACATGAAGATTGGGAGGATATCCCGCCCAACCAGAGTGAAAATGAGGATGGTAGACTTGGGGATGGAAACTTTTTCAACTTCAAATCCTTACAAGATTCTAATGAAGTCCACAAAAAAAAAATGATGAAAGCTGCTAGTGAGAAGGGGGGCCTGGATACAGGTTCAAACTCAATGAAGGATGGAATGAGGAAATTAGTTTCCAGTGCTGAAGAGGATGAATGGTTTGAATTTGATCAACCTCTCAAAGTTGCTTATGATGGTTCTATGAGGATTATAGCTTCTTTAGAGGCAGAAAATTTTCAACTCAGAACTGTGGTGGATAAAATGAATAAGACCCAACCTATTATCAGTGGGTCTAGACTTGATCTTTGGCACCTTCCATGCTTGTATCCCCTTCTGAACCAAGGAGATTTTCTAATGTCAACAAAGGCTCTCGGGATCGCAGAGTTGTTAGAGCTCAAGTTCAATCAGGAAACTCTACTGTTAGGGATTCTAAAGGCCAAGGGAAGGGAATTGTTTGGAAAGAGAAAGCTGGACTATCCCACTCTGATACGGAAATCTCAATTCGAAACTATGGTGTACCAAGGTTAACTTCGAATACCCTTTCTCATAATAGTGAAAATATTTCAGAATTTGATCCAAAAAGTTGTGTTTGGCGGAATTCCAATGTGTTGGTGACTAGACCCTCTCACGAGTCTAGTCCCTCTCTGTCTAACGGCTATATTCCGAGGGTTCACCCCAATGGGAAGACTGTTAAAGCTGCCAGAGAGCACATGGGTGATTGTCCTAATTCCTTAAAATGCGGCGAGCTGTCCACAGCTATAATGGAACCACTCTCTTCAAATCTACACGTGGCAAGGGTTGTTGAGGAATCAAAATTTCCAACTAATAAGTCAATTGCTATGGAGAGACTACACAACCTATTACTGGGTTTGTATCCGGAAAACCCGGCGCCTTGTCCACCCCACCCATGTGCGTGAACTACCAACTACAAGCCATGTGTACGAGCTTTGACAGCAACAATGCCCACGTGGTCCCCCCACTTGCCCATAATATTACTTTATCTCATGGTCACATGCAAACCAATGGGCAAATATTTTCTAATAAAGTTCTTCCTCCTAAAACCCACTTGCTTGTTAATTTCAGAAACCCACACCTAGTGAGGCATGGTTTCTTAAACCACAAAATTCGGCTTTAAATCAAAAGAACTCTAGTAATCCCTCTCCACAAGATAACCCCAGTTCTGTCTCACTAACCCCTATTCATACATAAAACCAAAGCTGGGCCTCTATTTTTGATGAGAACATGGCGGCTAGCACAAGGTGGAATGCGGACCCGAACCACGTGCCAATTGGTCCGGTTACAAGGGCGCGAGCAAAGCGGTTCAAGGACAATCTCAATGGGCTGGTTCAACAAATTTGGGTTGAGACTAATCTGAGTGGCCCAAAGGAGGATACTAGTGATCCACAAGGCTGGGTGTCCATGATTCAAGCTCTAGAATAAATTATAGGCTTGCATGCCAACTTAGGGATTTTTTATATTCATTAGTTTCCTTTTATTTTAGTTTTGGGATGAATTATATTGGACCATAATATTTCGTAGGCTTAAAAGGGCCCAACTTTAAGCCTCAGCTATTTAAACAGTTTTAGGGTTTGCAATATTCAGTTTTGATCATTAATAATATTGTGAGAGTTTTCTCTTTGGTTCTTTGAAGAACTATTCGAACTTATCAGATTTACTCTGTGGCGTTCATACCTGGACTTATCAATCGAGTTTTCCATCCTTGATTGTGGCGTCTTCATCCTTTATACCAAGGTTCGCATCTGTTATAGGTGTTGGGTCGCGATTTCCATTGAATCTGACAGTAGAACGGTCCGAGACATTAATCGTGTTACGGGTTTCGTCACATTATTGGCGGGGTTCGTATCAGTTGGTATCAGAGCACAGTTCTAGTCTCAGGTTTATCATATCTTTTTCGTTTCTGTTCTTATTCGTTTCTTCTGGTTCTGTTCTTATTCGTTTTTGTTTCTGTTCGTTTTCTTATTCGTTCTCGTTTCTGAACCGTATAAAAAAAAAGGTGTTCGATTACGATCTGGAATTTTGTGTTTAGGGTTTGCGAATCTGATCTGTGATTTGCCCTTGTTACTTCGTGTTTGTTCATTCTCGTGATCGTTGTTATTCTGGGTTTTTTTTTTCTTCTTGGAATTAGGGTTCCTGAATCAGATACGTGAACTGTGAAGTCTGCCTGATTATTCAAGAAAAAAAAATACAAAAAAAAAAAAAAAAAAAAGAAGAAAAAAAAAAAAGAAAAGAAAAGAAGAGAAGAGAAGAGATCTGTAGGGAAAAAAAAAAGAGTACAAAAACTCGGCTTAAAATTTTATTTTTGTTTTGTGATATTTGGGGTCTAAGGAGACCGAATCGGACCTTACTCCATAGTGCGAAAAAAAAAAAAAATTTCCGAAAATTCCATTTTTTTTTTTGTGCTTTTGGAAACCTAGCCATCCGCGTTCGTTTTTAGTCGTGCTTTCAGCGTCCAAATTTGATTGGTCTAGTTTGGGTATGGATTGTTACTGAGAAATTCTAGTCATTGTTTGAGCAGTTTCATAAGAACCGAGTGAGAATTACTACGAGTGGAAAAAGGCAAGAGTGGTGAGCACATAAGAGGGTAAAAGCCAAATTGATTTTCAGTTTAAACACGAGTGAACTTGAGTGATACATCCTAGTTGAGTGAAACACGTGAGCGAGAGTTGTGAGGTCCTGTATATTTTTTTTATCTAATCTTTGTTTTGCAGCGAAATATGGCCCATAAAGACGAAATTAATGCCGGGGAGGTTTCGGGAGAGACTGATCAGAAACTACTATTGGGGGCATTAATGGGTGAAATGAGGAGGGTATTGAGGACAGAGATGGAACAAGTTCATGAACGGATAGATAGAGTAGAGAATGCACGTGTGGAGCAGCCACAAAACAATGCTCCTCATGGACGTAGAAGAGAGAGAGTTCAACCGAGGGGAGTGAGAGTTGAAGAAGAGGAGTATTTTTGGGGAGACTTTGACGAAGAAAATGATCAGGAATCAATAGATAATCATAGGAGATATGGTGGTCGGGGTAGAGAAGTTAGGTTTAGAGAAGCTAGGAACCGGGAAGATAATAATTTGGGTAGTATTAAGATGAAGATTCCTTCGTTTCAAGGGAAGAATGATCCGGAAGCCTATCTAGAATGGGAGAAGAAGGTAGAATTAGTATTTGATTGCCACCATTACTCTGAGGTTAAGAAGGTAAAACTTGCTGCCATTGAATTTTCTGATTATGCTATCATTTGGTGGGATCAATTGGTGTTGAATAGGAGAAGAAATAGGGAGCGTCCAATAGAGACATGGGAGGATATGAAAACTGTGATGAGGAAGCGGTTCGTTCCAAGCTATTATTACCGAGAGTTGTACAACAAGTTGCAAAGTTTGAGGCAAGGTAATAGGAGTGTGGAAGAATATTATAAGGAGATGGAAGTTGCTATGATTCGAGCGAATGTAGAGGAAGATCGAGAGGCTACAATGGCTAGATTCTTAGTTGGGTTGAATCGGGAAATTGCCAATGCAGTGGAATTGCAACACTATGTTGAGTTGGAGGATATGGTACACATGGCTATTTAAATTGAGAATCAACTCAAGAGGAGGGGCAGCAGCACACGTCCAAGCCAAAATCCAAGCCAAAATTCCAATACATCCGCTTGGAAACCAAATAATTGGAAAAGAGATGAGAAGCAGCCTTTGGTGAAGCCAAAAACTGAGCAAAAACAAGAAGTGGCCAGCCATGGAAATCAAGGTAAATCCGATTCGTCTACTTCTCGGAACCGTGATATTAAGTGTTTTAAGTGCCAAGGTAGGGGACATATAGCTAGCCAATGTCCGAACAAGAGAGTTATGGTGTTACGAGATAATGGTGAGATTGAAACCGAAGATGAAGATGACAACGAATCTGTGCCACCATTGGAGGATGCTGATGATGAAGAGTACGTTGCCCAAGGGGATTTGTTAGTGGCAAGGAGAGCTCTAAATATGCAGGTTAAGGAAGATGATGAGGCACAACGGGAGAACATCTTTCATACGAGATGTCATGTCAAAGATAAGGTGTGTAGTATGATCATAGATGGGGGGAGTTGTACTAACGTTGCTAGCACAACTTTGGTGGAGAAATTAGGGCTGCCAACAATCAAGCATCCACAACCTTATAAATTGCAATGGCTCAATGATAGTGGTGAAGTAAGGGTAACTAAACAGGTGTTAGTTTCTTTTCGTATTGGGAAATATGAAGATGAAGTTTTGAGTGATGTGGTTCCGATGCAAGCTGGACACTTGTTGTTAGGGAGGCCATGGCAATTTGATCGACGTGTTAAGCATGATGGTTTCACAAATAAATACTCGTTCGTGCTTAATCAAAGGACAATCACCTTAGTGCCTTTGACACCGAAGCAAGTTTATGAAGATCAAGTGAGGTTGCAAAGGGAGAGTGAACAAAAGAGAAAGAGTGAGAAAAATGAGAGAGAAAAAGAAAAGAAAAATGCAGCCATTGAGGGAAAATTAGAGGGAAACCAAAAAAAGAATTTTTATGCAAAAGCGAGTGAGATCAAACGAGCGTTGTTTTCAAATCAGCCTATGATTGTACTTTTGTACAAAGAGGCATTTTTAAACACTAACCAAATTGACTCATCTTTGCCTAGTTCTGTTGTTTCTCTTTTGCAGGAGTTTGGTGATATCTTTCCCGAGGAGGTTCCACATGGTTTACCCCCTATTCGAGGGATTGAACATCAAATTGATTTCGTGCCCGGTGCTACCATTCCAAACCGACCAGCCTATAGAAGCAATCCTGAGGAGACAAAGGAGCTACAAAAGCAGGTTAGTGAGTTGATGGAAAAGGGGTACGTAAGAGAAAGTATGAGTCCATGCGCCGTTCCGGTGATTTTGGTTCCTAAGAAGGATGGGACGTGGAGAATGTGCGTTGATTGCCGAGCCGTCAACAACATAACGGTAAAGTATCGACACCCTATTCCTCGCTTAGATGATATGTTAGATGAGTTGCATGGTTCTTGTATATTTTCTAAGATTGATTTGAAAAGTGGGTATCATCAAATTAGAATGAAAGAAGGTGATGAATGGAAAACTGCATTTAAAACAAAATATGGGTTGTATGAATGGTTAATTATGCCTTTTGGATTAACTAATGCTCCTAGTACTTTTATGAGATTGATGAACCATGTTTTGCGTGCTTTCATTGGAAAATTTGTAGTTGTTTATTTTGATGATATCCTGATTTATAGCAAAAACTTGGAAGAGCATTTGAAGCATTTAAAACTTGTGTTAGATGTGCTTAGAAATGAAAAGTTGTTTGCTAACCTAAAGAAGTGCACTTTTTGCACCGATAAGCTTGTGTTTCTTGGTTTTGTTGTGTGTGCACAAGGAATACAGGTTGATGAAGAAAAGATTCGTGCTATCCAAGAATGGCCAAGCCCATCTAGTGTAAGTAATGTGCGAAGTTTTCATGGACTTGCTAGTTTTTACAGGAGGTTCGTGAAAGACTTCAGTAATATAGCTGCACCGATAACCGAAGTCATCAAGAAAAATGTTGGGTTCAAATGGGGGGAAGAGCAAGAGAAGGCATTTCAATTACTCAAGGAGAAGTTAACTCATGCACCTTTACTTGCTTTACCTAACTTTACAAAAACTTTTGAAATTGAATGTGATGCTTCAGGTTTAGGTATTGGCGCCGTGCTTATGCAAGAAGGAAGACCGATTGCATACTTTAGTGAGAAGTTAAGTGGGGCTGCCTTAAACTATCCCACGTATGACAAAGAGATGTATGCATTGGTTCGAGCTTTGGAGACATGGCAGCATTACTTGTGGCCTAAAGAGTTCGTGATTCACACCGATCATGAGTCTTTAAAGCACCTTAAAGTCCAACACAAGCTGAACAAGAGGCATGCACGATGGGTTGAATTCATTGAGACGTTTCCATACGTCATTCGATATAAACAAGGTAAGGAGAACATCGTTGCCGATGCACTTTCTCGAAGGTACATTCTAATCTCTACTCTTGATGCTAAGATTCTTGGTTTTGAGCATATTAAGGAATTGTATCCTTTAGATCTCGATTTTAGTGAAGAATTTGAATCTTGTGAAAAAACAGCCCATAATAAATTCTATAGGCATGAGGGGTTTTTATTTCGAGAAAATAAATTGTGCATTCCAACTTGTTCAGTGAGAGAGTTGCTTGTGCGAGAGTCACATGGGGGAGGGTTAATGGGACATTTTGGGGTAGTAAAAACATTAGCCGTTTTACAAGAACACTTCTATTGGCCACGCATGAAACAAGATGTTGAGAGAATTTGTGGTAGATGTGTCACATGTAGGCGAGCGAAATCTAGAGTACAACCCCATGGCTTATACACACCTCTTCCAATTCCTAGTGAACCATGGATTGATATTTCAATGGATTTTGTGTTAGGTTTACCTAGGACTAAACACGGTCGAGACTCAATTTTTGTGGTTGTGGATAGATTTTCCAAGATGGCACATTTTATTCCATGTCACAAAACTGATGATGCTTCACATGTTGCTAATTTGTTCTTTAAGGAGATTGTGAGATTACATGGTATGCCTAGAACCATTGTTTCGGATAGAGATGCTAAATTCTTGAGTTACTTTTGGAAGACCTTGTGGTGTAAGTTGGGGACTAAGTTATTATTTTCTACTACTTGTCATCCACAAACTGATGGTCAAACTGAAGTAGTAAATAGGACTTTATCTACTTTGTTAAGGGCTATTATTAAAAAGAACATCAAAACATGGGAAGAATGTTTACCACATGTTGAGTTTGCTTATAATCGTACTATCCATTCTGCTACTAAATTTTCACCCTTTGAAATTGTGTATGGTTTTAATCCTTTAACTCCTTTGGATTTATCTCCTTTACCTGTGACTGAGCGTGTTAATTTAGATGGAAAAAAGAAAGCAGATTTTGTTAAGCAGATTCATGAGAAAGCAAGGCTCAATATTGAGCGAAGAACGGAGCAATATGCAACGCAAGCTAACAAAGGGCGACGCAATATCATCTTTGAACCTGGAGATTGGGTTTGGGTACACATGCGAAAAGAAAGATTTCCAGCACAAAGGCGTTCTAAATTGCTTCCCCGAGGCGATGGTCCTTTTCAAGTTCTTGAGCGCATCAATGACAATGCCTATAAGCTAGAGTTGCCTGGTGAGTATAATGTTAGTACTACTTTTAATGTTGCTGATTTATCTCCTTTTGATGTAGGTGATGATTTGAGGACAAATCCTTTTCAAGAGGAGGGGAATGATGAGAACATGGCGGCTAGCACAAGGTGGAATGCAGACCCGAACCACGTGCCAATTGGTCCGGTTACAAGGGCGCGAGCAAAGCGGTTCAAGGACAATCTCAATGGGCTGGTTCAACAAATTTGGGTTGAGACTAATCTGAGTGGCCCAAAGGAGGATACTAGTGATCCACAAGGCTGGGTGTCCATGATTCAAGCTCTAGAATAAATTATAGGCTTGCATGCCAACTTAGGGATTTTTTATATTCATTAGTTTCCTTTTATTTTAGTTTTGGGATGAATTATATTGGACCATAATATTTCGTAGGCTTAAAAGGGCCCAACTTTAAGGCTCAGCTATTTAAACAGTTTTAGGGTTTGCAATATTCAGTTTTGATCATTAATAATATTGTGAGAGTTTTCTCTTTGGTTCTTTGAAGAACTGTTCGAACTTATCAGATTTACTCTGTGGCGTTCATACCTGGACTTATCAATCGAGTTTTCCATCCTTGATTGTGGCGTCTTCATCCTTTATACCAAGGTTCGCATCTGTTATAGGTGTTGGGTCGCGGTTTCCATTGAATCTGACAGTAGAACGGTCCGAGACATTAATCGTGTTACGGGTTTCGTCACATTATTGGCGGGGTTCGTATCAATTTTACAACCCAAGATAGCCTCCAACTTCAAAGTGAACTACATACCACCAGCTAGAAATACTAAACGCATTTCAATTCGTCTGCCTAAAACTATTGCTGAGGTTGGTGGCCAAGCTTGGGATAACACATTGGTAGGGTATTTCATTGGTAAAAGGCTGCCTTACACATTGGTTAAAAATGCTACTTCAAAACTATGGAGTAATTTGGGGCTACAAGATATGTTAGCAACTGAGTCAGGGTATTTTTTCTTTAAGTTCAATTCTAAAGATGAAAGTGATGCTATTCTGGAAGGGGGGCCCTGGCATGTAGCTGGACAACCTTTTATTTTGAACAACTGACAGCATGGTCTGGAACTAGCTAAGGAAGCTCCATCCACTATCCCTATCTAGGTTAACATTTATAACATCCCTCTTGAATATTGGAATGCTGAAGGATTTAGTTATATTGCGAGTGCCATTGGAAAACCGCTACACGTTCACAGAATGACGGCTTCATGTCGCCGAATATCTTTTGCCAGAATTTGTGTGGAGGTTAGTGTTGAATATGACTTGGTTAAAGATTTTGATATAGAAATTGAAGATCCAATTACTGGAGAAGTCAAAACTATCACACTTAAAGTTGAGTACCAGTGGAGCCCGATTAGATGTGCTAAGTGCCGGAAATTTGGGCATGACTGCTCTAAGATTCATAAGGCTTCTCTGAAGGCTAATATAGCTCCTTTTAATCTGAATTAGAATCAACAACCTATACTAAACCAACAGATTAATTCTCCCTCTGAGGGCCAATGGTTGTTAAAACAGAAAGGAAAACTGGTTGTTGAACCAGATAATTATGCTCCATCTACTTCTCATGGCCAAATGGCTTTATCCAGCTCCAAGACGAATTCTCGAATTTCTCCCTCTGATCTCAATCAAGTCACCCATCCAAATGAGGAGGCTTCTACTACTACGGTGATATCCCAAATTGTTATTTCTGATGGATCAAAATTAATATCGAATGTTCCTGATGCCGTGAAGCTCAACAACCCATTCTCAACCTTGAAAGTAGCCAAGGCGGATTCGGCAACCATTACCCAATCTATAGATGAACAGGGAATTGACATTGATTCTAGTATTGTTGTGGAGGACGAGGTGGTCATCAGTATGCAAGACACTATCATCTCAAGTGCTGATAACCAAATTACAGTTGAGCCTAGTAGTGTGAACAACTTATCTAATAAGGTAATCTATTCCGGGCATCCTGGGTATACTAATTCTTTTTTCCAGAACTCAAGGTATATAAGCGCTGATGAGAGTTCAACTGACGATGAAGATACTACAGTTCAAGTTCCTTCCCAAAGGAAATATTTGGCATCATCTGACGAGAAAGAGTTGGCTCTTCCTATTACTCCGGTCTCTCTCTCTCCCTCTAATTCTCAATCCCCTTATCTGAATACTAGACAAGGGAAGAAGAACAAGAAAAGTAGTTCTTCAGGTAAAAAAAGACACCCTTTTAGACGTACTTAATGATTATTGGTTGTTGGAATATTAGGGGTCTCAATCAGAGTTCAAAACAAATGGAAATTTCCAAATTTGTTATTTCTAATCATATTGATGTTTTGGGTATTACTGAATCCAAAGTTAGAATGCCTAACCAAGATGGTATACAAAAAAGAATTCTTCCTAGTTGGAAATTTATCACTAATAGCCAACCCAATTCTGTGGATAGAATTTGGGTTGGCTGGAACCCAAACAAAGTTTCTTTAACTGTTTTGAAAAACACTAGGCAGCTTATTCATGTATCTATCCAAGATATTAATATATCCACTTCTTTTGAAGCTTCCTTTGTTTATGGTTTTAATACTATCCAAGATAGAAGAAGTCTGTGGGCTGATATCAAGTCCATATCAGCCTCCCTTGGTCACATTCCCTGGATTACTCTTGGTGACTTCAACGCGGTTCTTAACTCTAATGAGAAGTTTGGAAGTAATCCTGGGAAAGACCAAGGGGCTGAGGAATTTAATGCGTGTGTAAATGCCTCTTGCCTTGTAGATCTTCGGCTCACAGGGATTTACTTCACTTGGAGCACTAGTAGGTACAAGGAAAAGCTGGACAGAGCTCTCGTCAATCAAGATTGGCTAGGCAAATTTCCCTCAGCCTATGCTCAGTTTCTCCCCTCTGGTATCTCTGATCATTCTCCTATTCTTGTGAAAATGGATAATTCTAGTAGAAAGAAAGGTCACACCTTTAAATTCTATAATTATTGGACCTCTTTGGAGAAATTTGATGACTTAGTTAAAAACTCTTGGGCTAATAATGTTGAAGGTAACTACCAATTCCAGTTATGTAAAAAACTTAAGATTCTCAAAATAGATCTTAAAAAATTTTCCAAAGATTCTATAGGTAGAGAAAAGTTGCATGCTGACGATTCTAGAGAAAGCCTTATGCAATGTCAAAGATTATTAGATGATCACCCGCATGACTTAACCCTAAAAGCTCAAGAACGTCACCTCATGGGGGTTTTTCTAGAAGCTATTCGTGTGGAAGAGGAAGTAATGCGACAAAAATCTAGAGTCCAATGGCTTGAAGTGGGGGATAAGAACACCACCTTCTTTCACTAATCCATCACAAATCGTCGAAATAGAAAACGGATTGTGTCGCTCCTCCTTCCTAATGGAGAACAGACAAAAAATGACAGTGAAGCCCAACAGGAAGCCATTAGTTATTTTAAAACTATGCTTGGTACCCCTGCTGCTAACAATTACCCTGGTTACAATGTGCTAAGGAATATTATTCATAAAAGAATCCCCACGGAAGCATTTTATAGTATGGATAATATTCCTAGTGATCTCGAGATCAAAGAGGCTATGTTTAGCATCCATAGTAACAAAGCTCCGGGTCCTGATGGTTATAATGGTCATTTTTTTAAAGAAACTTGGAATATTACCGGTACCCTTGTTACTCAAGCTATTAAAGAATTTTTTATCCATGGAGAACTTTTGGGTGAGTCCAATGCTACAATTATTGCCCTTATTCCTAAAATCTCAAATCCTTCTAAAATGGGTGATTTTCGTCCTATTTCGTGTTGCAACACCATTTATAAATGTATATCTAAAATCATTGCAAAAAGACTCCAACTTATCCTTCCCAGTCTTGTGGACAATGCCCAATCTGCTTTTATCAAGGGTCGAAAAATAAGTGACAATATTCTGTTAGCTCAGGACCTTATGAGGGACTACCATAAGCCCTCGGGTCAACCCCGTGCTTCTGCTAAGGTTGACCTTATGAAAGCCTATGATAGTGTTAGTTGGAGGTTTCTTTTGGACTTAATTGACATTTTAGGTTTTCCCCCCAAAATGCAACTCTGGATTAAAAAGTGTGTAACGAGCCCTAAATACTCCATCAACTTTAATGGGGAATCCATAGGCTATTTCGACGGTGCTAAAGGCCTTAGACAGGGTGACCCTCTTTCCCCCTACCTTTTTGTCCTTGTGATGGACACATTGAGCCAATTGATAAAACACAATATTACAGAATCATCTCACTTTAAATATCATTGGAAATGTGATAAGATGAAAATATCCCATCTTTGCTTTGCGGATGACCTTCTTTTAGTTTTTCATGGGGATAAAGGTTCTGCTCAACTTATGAAAAACACGCTTAATCAATTCTATGATCTTACTGGCTTACTTGCTAATACTAGCAAGAGTTGTTTATTTACCTCTGGCATTGATGATAATATTGTTAATTCCATATGCCATATATTCCAGTTTACTATTGGATCCCTTCCTCTTAAGTACCTAGGTGTTCCTCTAATAACATCTAGACTAAAGAAGGGAGATTGTCAGGAACTTGTCAATAAAATTAGCTCTAGAATACATCTTGGACATCTAAATGCCTTTCCTATGCTGGAAGAGTCCAATTAATTCATTCTGTTCTGACAGGTATCCAAAACTACTGGTCTAGTATGTTTATCTTACCCAAAAGTGTTTTAAAAGAGGTTGAAAAGTTGTTAAGAAGATTTCTTTGGACAGGGGGCATTGAGAAAGCTCATGGTGCAAAAGTTGCTTGGGACCTTGTTTGCCGTCCTAAAAAGGAAGGGGGCTTGGGTTTGAAAAACCTTATCCAACTCAATAAAACCTTGAATTTAAAGCATATCTGGTCCCTGTTCTCTTATGGACCAAACTCTTTGTGGGTGGATTGGGTTAAAACTTATCTTTTAAAAGACAAAAGCTTTTGGGTTGTTAAGGTGCCCTCCCAGAGTTCTTGGTATTGGCGAAAACTCCTTAAACTCAGAGACATGGCCAGGCCTCTTTTGAAACACAAAATTGGTAATGGGTGTGGTACCTTCTTATGGTATGACAATTGGCACCCTTTAGGCCCACTCTTGGATAAGTTTAGTCCTAGAGTTGCTTATGACGCAGCAATTCCCTTGAATGCGAAAGTTATGGATATCATAGTTGACAGGGATTGGCAATGGCCTCTCACTAACACGTTAGAACTCATGGAAATTCGGAACCACATGATTGAACTTCCCCTCCCCTCTGAAAATCTTGATACTGCCATGTGGGTTCCTTCTCCTAATGGGAAATTTAATCTTGCCCATACATGGGACCACCTCCGAGTTATTTGCCCTAAGGTCCCATGGCATCGACTCATTTGGTTCCCAAGAAATATACCTAGGCATAGTTTCATCTCTTGGTTGGGTATTCTTAACAGATTATCTACTCATGACAGGATTTTCCACTTCACACCTGGCCCTCTGGGATGTGTCTTCTGCCATCAAGGTATGGAATCTCATGATCACTTGTTTTTTGGTTGCTCATTCTCTTCTTTTATTTGGCAGGCATTGATACAAAGATTGGAGATTACTTCCCATGCTTCCTCTTGGAGCTCCATTGTGGAATGGGCGGCCAGGACCTGGACAAAGAAAACTCCCAACCATATCATCCCTAAAATGTGCCTTGGGTTGGTTTTTCGGAAAACTGGTTAATTAATCCAAAAATACAGTACATAATTACAAGGGGCATACCCCAGGATTTACAATAAGCACAGAGAAAATGGAGGCAAAGTACCAACCAACAAGAACAAGGGGATGGCAGAGTATTTCTATGGTTGCCCTAAAAACGGGTCAATCTCAAGAGACAAAGCAGCACAAGTACTCCAAAAGGAGTCAAAAGCAAAAATGGTCAAACATCAAATGTCCCCAAAACAATGGTTCTCAACCAAATGATACTAGACGAAAAGGGTACCAGAAGTAATCACTCCCACATGGATAAGTAGTCATGGACTTTAGGGTCCTTAAACCACCTTATCTGAACTTGGTCCCGAATGCTACAAGTAATTTCCTTGATGATCTTGTCTCGAGGTTTACACTTATGCTGAAATATGCGAGCATTCCTTTCTCTCCATATGGTGTAGACCATAGTACCAAGACACATACGCGGTATGATATGAAGGGGTTTTTTAGTTTTCCACTTGTTAGCTACCCAATTGATGATGGAACTCCAATCAAGGGGGCATCCAGTCAAATTAAATTTGCTCATGATCACCTGCCATATAAGAGAAGAAAAGTCACAAGTAAAGAAAAGGTGGTCATGGGAGTCTATATTCCGATTGCATAAAACGCAAGCCAGGGGGCCTTGAGTGAAAGTCCATATCCTATCCTGGGTAGAAAGTTTCTGATGGAGGGCAACCCAAACAATGAAATTGTGTCTAGGAGTGCTACCAGGAAACCACACCAGGTGAGCCCAGGGAACTCTGGGGCAATCCTCTCGTAAAAATTTCCAAGTATGAGAAAAGTCATAGGACCCATTTAAAGAAGGTTTCCAAATAACCACATCATTAAAATTTGAAGGTTTAGGAGAAAGTAAAGTAGCATTTTTTATTTGTATCAATTCCCAGGGTGAGGTTATGGGCCAATTCCACTCATTCCCCTTAATAACAGCTTGGACTTTAGAGTTAGTAGATATAGCAGAATCATAAATGACCCTTTGTCCATATTTAGCATAAAGGGAACCACAAGGTAACCAAGGGTCATGCCAGAGAAAAGTACTAGATCCATTGCCAATCTTGTATTGAACCAAAGATATAGCATTGGGTCTAAGTTTTAGGAGTTTCCTCCAATACCAAGAACACTTAGAGGGAATTTTGACATACTAGAAACTTTGGTCCTTTAACATGTAAGTTTGAATCCATCTCTTCCAATTAGAAGTATTTGAATTAGACAGAAGGTTCCAAATATGTTTGAGATTAAGAATAACATTCATTTGCACTAAAGGCTTGATGCCCAAACCACCCTCCTTCTTAGGAAGACAGACTCTGTCCCAAGACACTTTAGAGCCATGAGAATTTTCTATACCACCAGACCATAAAAATCTTCTCAAAATTTTTTCCACTTCTTTAAGAATTCCTTTAGGGAGAATGAACATGCTAGCCCAATAGTTATGAATGCCCATAATGACTGAATTTATCAATTGAGTCCTACCCGCATAGGATAAAAATTTAGAGTTCCATGATTGTATTCGTGTGGTGATTTTCTTAATATGCTCTTGACAATCAGTTCTTTTAAGTCTGGTGGTAATAAGAGGGACACCCAAGTATCAGTTCTTTTAAGCCTTGGGTTGGTTATCTATAGCATTTGGAAAGAAAGAAATGCGCGAACATTCAAATCTGAAGTTAAATCAAAGGAAAGGCTCCTACAAGAGATCTATCTCCAAATCTCTATACAGATCCAAATCAAGTGGAAGAATGACCCTCATCTCCCTAACTACATAGCTAGATGGACTTGATTTGTCACTGGTTTTTGTAAGTTGTAATTTGGTTTTATTTTGAACTCTTTGCTTGTTCATCTTTGTTGAGGGGGGCCCTTGGGCTTTTCTGATTTGTTTTTAGAGGTTCCCCATCTTCCTTTCATCCGTTCATTGTTCTTTTGCTAGGATGGGTTCTTTTCTTGGCTCTTGCCTTTTGTTTGTCTCCCATCCACTTTGCATCACCTGGATGCTTTTGTTTGCGCTTATTGTATATCCTGGGAAATGCCCCTTGTATTTTGTATAGTGCCGTTTGGCTTGTTCTTTTATTTATTCACCATTCACCGGGAAAAAAAAATCGGAACAAGGGATCACATGTAGTTGTGAGTTTATAGATGAAGCAGGTGATTAATTGGAAGTACGAGTATTCACCCGGCGCCTCCAAGCCTCGGGGGATTAGTCGAGGTGCGCGCAAGTTGGCCCGGACACCCCCGATTACCAAAAAAAAAAAAAATCTACAGCGGTGCCATTTTAAAATTGCCTTGATTTTGGAGGGATCGACCTCTATCCCCCTTTGTGTGATGAGAAAACCCAGGAGTTTCCTAGAGGTCACACCGAAAGTGCATTTCTTTGGATTCAATCTCATCTTGTATTTGCACAATCTTTTGAAGAATTTCTCCAGCGCTACTAAGTGTCCTCCTCTGTCCTTGGATTTTACAATCATATCATCCACGTATACTTCTACTTCCTTGTGTATTGTCAGGCAGCAAGATGGTAGCAGCCCTATGGTAAGTTGCTCTGGCATTTTAGAGTCCGAAGGGCATCACTCTATAGCAAGAGGTCCCCCATGGTGTGGTGAATGTTGTCTTTTCTCGGTCTTCTGGTGCCATTAAAATGTGGTTGTACCCTGAGAAACCATCTATAAATGACAATAGCGGTGTTATCTACCAGAACGTCGATGTAGGGAAGTGGGAACGGGAAGTCATCCTTTGGACTGGCTTTGTTTAGATCGCGGAAGTCAACACACAAGAACTTTTCCATCCTTCTTGGGGACTGGCATGATGTTGGCAACCCATTCCGGATACTCTGTGACAATGATGAATCCTGCCTTGAGCTGCTTCTCTACCTCTTCTTTAACCTTTAGCACCCATTCTGGTCTCATGCGCCTAAGTTTCTGCTTGACGGGGTTAGAACTAGGGAGAAGAGGAATATGATGTTAGACAATGTTGGGATCGACCCCAGGCACGTATTCATAAGACCAAGCAAAAACATCTTTGAATTCTTTTAGTAAGAGAATTATCTTTTCTTTTTCTTCTTTATTAAGCGTGGAGCCAATTTGCACAATTTGTGGATTATCTTTTTCACCTAGATTAATCGATAAAGTATCTTCAATTATTTCTTAAGTGGGTGGTTTTTTAATTAGTTGTTTTAGTTTAATTGGGAGATCCTCGAAGGGATCTATGCATTCACAAGTACTAGACACAGAGGAGTAAGCAGAACTGTCTTTCATTTCATTCATAACAGGCGGAGTGATTACATCAGACAGCGGTGGGCCTACAACTACCGACTCTAGTACAGACTCGATAATTGGAAATAAAGACTCCGGGGGAATAGGGGATAGGGAGACACACCCTCTTCAGTTAGCACATCTGATCATCTTGGCTCTTGGTCCTCTTTCCTTTCTTTTCTTCAGCAAATTCCTCCCACATTTTCTTGATAGCTTTTGTGTCCAGATACTTCAGCCAGTCTTCCTCTAGGGTCTTGACAACTTCTTCTGGATAGAATGGATCCTGATAAGGGGGCCTTACAATCAGTGAAGATCTCAAGTCCGGGATACCTCTTTCCGGTGGTCTGATGGATCCAAGGTTCAGGGAACCCAAAATAGGGAAAGTCATCCCCTTCTTTGATGAACTGACCGTTCAGGGTTTTGCGGTAAGGCGAGAGACTCCTAACTCTCTTCTTCCATGGCTTTTGCAGCTCGATGTCTTCTTCAGTGGGCTCATATCCTAACCCAAAGGTGCCTTGCTACCCTTTAATCTGAGGGAACTCGCAGATCCCTTGTTGATGTCGGCCCAACCCCATTCCAGGGAAGTAGTTCATTTTACGGACAATATTGACAACCACAGAGTGGATCTCAGGGAACCTGTCTTCATTACTGATCATGTGGACTTCTTCCATGTAGAATCCTATGGTTTCCCCTTCTTCCAGTTCTAGTATTTGGATTTTAAAGACGGGAGCGTAACTTGGGAAGGCTTCATTTCCCCAACTGTAGCCGAAGATGATTTTTACCTTTTTCTCATGAATGTATTTGATCAATTGGTGCACAGTGGATGATATAGCCTTGTTGACATGCAGCCAGGGCCTCCCAATTAACAAATTGAATGAAGCGGGGATATCCATGATTTGGAAAAGTTTCGTACAAACCAAAGACCCTACTTGGATTTGGAGAGAAATAGTCCCCATCACAGCTCTCTTGGTGTTATCGTAAGCCCTCACAAATTGCACAGATGGAGTGATGTCCAGGATATCGACCCCCAAGGCGGTGACGGTTCTTAGTGCACAAACATTCAAAGCGGAACCTGTATCAACCAAACAGAATGGTACTTGCTGCACCTTGCATCCAACAGTGATGTACAAAGCTTTATTGTGCACAGACCCTTCCGGCGATAGGTCTTCATCAGAAAGGTAATGATTGGATCAGGGGTAAGCGTGCCTAAAAAAGCCATCATATCTTCCGGTACGGCATCGATGGGGACCTCATTTCCAGCCATGGCATTCAACACGGCTTGCCTATACTTATAGGATGTTACCATGATGTCCCAAATCGAGAGATGTGTTTGGGTTTTCTTCAACTGCTTTATCAACTCATTATATTCCTCGATGGTCTCATCAATTTTTCCCTTTTCCTTGTCTTTGATTGGACCTTTTTTGATGGTTTCAGTGACAGGCTGCGGAGGCGGATAATGATGGCCTGACCTGGTCAGATGATCAATTTCGGCAGGGGTAGGTTCTTCTATAGTCCCATCTTCTTTGAACCAATCACAATATGTTCCTACAAATGGTTTCTCTGGCTCATTCCAAATAGAGGCATCACTTTCATCATTGGGATTATACCATTTGAGGTCTACTGCCCCTAGATCATGTTCTTTTAGGAAGAACAAATCTTGTTTATCATCTAGCTGTTACTGCCATTCATCGTCCTCTCCTTCAATCAGATGAATTCCCCCAGAATCCGGGATATCAATGAGGGATAAGGGATGTCCTAAGGGGGTGAAATAGGTGATAGGGTTGAAGGATACAGGGATGAGGCTGATATTTTGGTGATTTGGTAGGGGATTTTGGGTGACATGGGGTTGCTTTGGTGGTGGCTCAATGATATTCTGGTCAATGAGGTCTTGGATATCATGACAGAGACACATGCAATCATTACTGTTATGGCCAAGGGCTTAGTGGTAGGCGCAGTGCTTGGACATGTCACAACTCGGTGGTCGTGGGGTGTTTCGTGGTTCGAGCAATCGGAGATGGCCTTTCTTGAGGAGCCGGTTAAATGGCCAATTCAGTGCCTAAACGCAGTTTCCAGGCAATTTCCTCGCATGGGAACCTCCTGGAAGGGTCTGGAATCATAAAAACATAATAGAGAACATTGTTTATAGGTGGCGGTTAAGGGGGGAACCGCCACCCCACTTCCTAAAACCGTCATCTGCTATTTTGGTTCCCCTGGTTGCCCACAAGCCTTGTTTCAAAAATTACGTGCACTGCTTTTCCAGATTTTCGTAAAAATGCTTTTTGGTGTCCGAAATCATCCGTATACATACCGTTGGAAAGCTATCGAGTTGAATTTTAGTATAAAAATATTCTGGGAGATTTTGAAATGAAAATTTAAGTCCAATTGAAGCCTGGAAGTCCTCCGAAACTTTCGTCGTCTTTTTGAAATCAAACGACTTCTTTTCCAAAATTACTTTTAAATGTGCGTCAATTTTGAACTTTTCTTTAAAATTGAATGTTGGGACCTAGAATACTGCATTTAGAATACTTCATGTTCATATAACCTTGAGTGAATATGAATTCTGAGAGACGATTTTGACAAAACTGGGATTTATGCATGGAAAAGGGCTTTTCTGAACTTAAAGTGTCACGCCCCGGAGCAGTAAAAAATAGAGAAAAATAAATTTACTTTTTGGGTCCATAGGGAATGACGGGTGAAAGTCACTAATTATCCACACCACACAGTACTAGTCCACAAGATAAACAGGAACAGTAAATAACTGAATATAAAATGATTCTATCTATTACAAAACATCAGAGTGTGGTCCACAGGATCACAACAGGTCTGGAGACAACATATGCCCAAGTACTCGTTAACTAAAATAAAACAGAGTTCAACAGAACAACAGAAATAAACTAAATACAGCCTTCATATCTTCAGCTGGCGTAAGGATAGTCGTCAACATAGTGCTTCTATCTAGTATAACCGGCATTAGTGAGGCCATCCTCTGCATAATCCAACTCTGGATAGTAGCCATCACCGTAAGTTTCAGCACCTGCATTGTTAGGGACAGGATAGTCTGGACGGGGAATGTCCAGGCAATAAAGGCTGTTACTGAAAGCTGAAGGAGAACTAACTAACGCAGTCTCATACAAATAACGTAATTACCAGTTACGAACTATATATAATAGTGATACTAAATACATCTCTTTTTCTTTAATTCGGACACATCATTAACCGATTCTCATCGTCTACCAACTCTAAGGCTGACTGTACCAATACCAACTGACTATCTTGAACTGATTATATCATCACAACATACCAGTGCTCTTGTTCACCGCTATACTGCTTTTAAGAACTCTTGCGAGCACCCATACATCGTTCTCATATAATAACTGGTCTACGGACGTACCAATACTCTTGTTCACCACTTTTAAAAACTCTTACTGTTCACCACTTTTAAGAATGCTTACGAGTATCGTACATACATAGCTCTGGTAAATACAAACCATGGGCGTGCCACGTCTACTCTTTTTCACCGCTTCTAAGAACTCTTACTGTTCACCGCTTTTAAGAACGCTTGCAAGTACTGTGCACCCATAATTTCACGATCCTGATTAAATCCTTGTTACCCACTTATCAGATTCAATCTGAGCGAATCATCAACTTGACTCACATAACCTCCAAGATAACCAATAACCCACTGACTCAAACACTAGTTACTCAATGCTACCCATGGTTATTATCTCAAATCCTTATCTCGTTATCGCATCATACTATTACTAACGTTCCGAACCTGACTGCGTTACTCACCATATTATCTCAATCTTATTATCGCATAATAGAAACAGGAAACAACGATTAAACAACTACACATTATGAATTATAGACTTAAAGAACATATCCATGTTCTGCTAGGTTCGGTCGATTGAAGTCATCTCAATTGCTTAAAGGGAAGTGACGTTCGATCGATCGAAGTATTCTCGATCGATTGAAGTGAAGATGGTCTCGATCAATTGAAGTCATTTCGAACGATTAAGACTCAGTGGTGTTCGATCGATTGAATGCAGTTCGATCGCTCGAACTTCGTCTTCTCCAAATTCTGCAGTGAACGTCCAGAATTTGGTTAGGTGTGTTTGGGTGATTATTAAACGTACAAAAACTTGTAACACATCATAACTAAGATACTGAGTTAGTTTGGAACTTGCCAAAAGATCGTAAGGGCGCGTTTGGCTAGCGTGAGCTTTGAAGCTTTAATGGCCTCTCCCTCTCTCTCCTCTGCTTTATCTCTATCTCTCTGTCTCCTCCTCTTTTCTTCTTCTTCTTCTCCTGCTTCTGCTTCTCTCTCTCTTCTAAGCTGTGAGTATGTATATATATATATAGGTGTGTGTGTATATATATAGATGTAGAGGTATAGATGTATATATATATAAACACACAAGCACACCCACTCCCTCTAGCTCTCTCAAGTTCAGCAAACCCTCACACACACGAACACAACCATATATATAAAGGGGGGAAAGTGCAGATGGAAAGGTTTGCGGGAAACCTGGGAATTCAAATGATTATACTCTCGATCGATAGAAGGTAGTTCGATCGCTCGAACTCAGATCGGCCAGTTTAGATCGATTGAAGTAGGGTCCACGTATTAAATTCAGGTCGGTAGGGTTTCGATCGATTGAACAATGTTCGATCGCTTGAACTTCGGGAATGCTCGATCGCTCAAACGAGCTTCGATCGATCGAAGATGAAATTTCAAATATGATCAAGGGAAGTTTATAAAATCTCTCCATAAATAATTATTGAAAATATGGGGTATTACTTCATCCACCACTCATTAAGGATTTCGTCCTCGAAATCAAAACATACAAGGTCTAAAACAAAAATGGAAACTTCTCACGCATCTCTGACTCTAGCTCCCACGAAGCTTCTCCTTCATCATGATGCTTCCACTGAATCTTGACTAACAGAATCTCCTTGTTCCTGAGCTTCTTGATCCCACGGTCTAGATCAGTCATTGAATGTAACGTTGACTTTGACTTCAATATCTTCAAAGTTGATCTCGTGCGCTGGGTTATGAGCACACTTCCTCAGCATACTAATGTGGAAAACGTTGTGCACTCCTGACATCTTCGGCGGTAACGCAAGGCGATAAGCAACTTTGCCAACACGCTCTAAAATCTCAAATGGTCTGATGAATCTCAATGATAGCTTGCCTCTCTTTTGACCAAATCTGACAATGCCTCGAACAGGTGAAACTTTGAGTAATACGTGATCTCCAATGACAAACTCCAAGTCTTTGCGTCGCTTGTCAGTATAACTCTTGTGTCGGGTCTGACGTGTCTTCATCTTCTCACGTACAATCTGAATCTTCTCATTGGTCTCTCGTACCATCTCTGGCCCAAGAAATTGAGTATCTCCGACTTCAGCCCAACAAAGCGACGATCGGCAAGGTCTTCCGTACAAAGGTTCAAACGGCGCCATCCCTATACTCAAATGATAACTGTTGTTGTAGGCGAACTCAATCAAAGGTAAGTGTGTCTCCTAAGAATTCTCAAAATCAATGACATAAGCACGTAACAGGTCCTCCATTACTTGATTCACTCATTCAGCCTGTCCATTGGTCTGCGGATGAAAAGTTGCACTCAAGTTTAAAGTTGTTCCCATCGCTGTTTAGAGACTCTTCCAAAATTCTACAGTAAAAATGCGAATCTCAATCTGACACGATAGAAACAGGTACTCCGTGTAACCGAACAAAGTGCTATAGATACATCCGACTTAACCATTCTACTGGATATGTCATACTGTAGGCGATAAAATGTGTCATCTTTATAAGTCGATCCACGATTACCCAAATAGCGTCATGGTTCTGCTGTGACTTCGGTAATCCTATCACAAAATCCATAGTTACGTGTTCCCATTTCCATTGGGGAATCGGTAATGGTTGAACTAATCCAGGTGGTTTCTGATGCTCAGCTACCTCTCTCTTCATTCCTTCCCACCAGAAATTCCTTTTTAGATCCTTGTACATCTTTGTACCTCTTGGATGAATAGTCATCTGTGACTTATGTGCTTCATCCAATATTTCTTTTCAGAGATTTTCTTTGTCAGATACACAGAGTCTACCTTTACATTGTAAGGCTCCGTTTGTACTGATACTCCAGATCTCTGGCTCCTTTGCTAACATCTTTGCGAACTATAACTTCAAATCTTCCGTAGTCTGTTGAGCTTCTATGATACGGTTGATCAAAGTTGGTTATACCATCAAACATCCAAAATACTGTCTTTCCATTGGTTCCACTGGCTGAAGCTCGAATTGCGCTAACACTCCTAATGCTTTCCATTCTCGAATTAGTAATGCAGCGATTACTAGTCGAGGTTTATGACTCAAAGCATCTGCTATGATATTCGCTTTACCTGGATGGTATTGCAATGAAAAGTCATAGTCCTTAAGTAACTCCATTCATCTCCATTGTAGCATGTTCAGCTCTTTGTGATAGGACAAATACTTCAAGCTCTTATGATTAGAAAATAGATCAAATTTCTCCCCATAGAGATAGTGTCTCCAAATCATGCGTTGGATAATTCTTCTTATGTACCTTTAACTGTCCTGATCCATATGCAATGACATTCCCATCTTGCATAAGTACACAACCTAATCCTTGGTGCGATGCATCACTGTAGATCACATACCTTTCTCCACTCTTAGGTATCGCAAGTACTGGGGCAGACGTTAATCTTTCTTTTAACTCTTGAAATGCACTCTCATGCTTGTTTGTCCATTCATACTTCGTCTCCTTCCTTGTCAAATTCGTCAAAGGCCCTGCTAACTTGGAGAATCCTTCTACAAATCTCGTGTAATATCCTGCTAAACCCAGAAAACTTCTAACTTGGATTGCGTTGGTTGGTCTATTCCAACTTAAGACTACATCAATCTTAGATAAGTCTACTGAAATACCGTCCTGAGATATAACATGTCCCAAGAATTCGACCTCATGTAGCCAAAATTTGCACTTACTGAACTTTGCATACAACTTGCTATCTTGAAGCGTCTGCAAGGTAATCTGTAAATGCTCCTTATGGACTTCATCTGTCTTTGAGTAGATCAGTATGTTGTCGATGAATACGATAATGAATTGATCCAAATATAGTCTGAATACCCTATTCATTAAATCCATGAATACTACTGGAACGTTCATCAATCCAAAAGGCATAACTAGAAACTCGTAATGCCCATATCTCGTCCTAAACACAGTCTTCGATACATCCTCTAGTCGAACTAAAAGTTGGTGATATCCCAAACGTAAATCAATCTTTGAAAAGATCTTGGATCCTTGTAACTGGTCGAATAGGTCGTCTATCCGAGGTAGTGGATATCTATTCTTGATCGTAACCTTGTTCAACTCTCTATAGTCTATGCAGAGTCAAAGTGTTTCGTCCTTCTTCTTCACAAACAGATCTGGTGCTCCCCAAGGTGACATACTCGGACGAACAAATCCTAGATCTTCAAGTTCTTGGACTTGTTTCTTCAGTTCCAACATCTCAGCTGGTGCCATTCTATATGGAGTTTTAGATATCAGTAACGTACCAGGTACTAATTCTACACAGAAGTCTATTTCTCTTTTTGGTGGAAGTCCTTTAATATCCTGAAATACATCCTGAAAGTCTTGTATAGTAGAAATCTTATCCATCTTGAGTTTTGTATCTGCATTCCTGATTGTAGCCAAACTACTCGCAAAAAACATGTCGCTCGTTGTCTGACACTGAAATCTGATTGTCGATCGTCCTTGTATCGGGAATACAATCGTTCTAGTAGGGCAATCCAAGTTGGAATTATACTTAGTCAACTAATCCATCCCTAGGATAATGTCCAATTCTGACATCGATAATACTACCAAGTCTGCTAGAAGATTCCTATCTCCTAAGGTCAATGGGCAATCTCTACCTACTTTACCCAACTTAACAGTCACTCCCAATGGTGACACAACATTAAGTGCTGGTTCAAGTGTCTAGGGTTCTAAACCCAACTGACGCACAATCTTAACTGCAATAAATGAACGTGCAGCTCCAGTATCGAATAAAGCTTTAACTGGACTATGAAAGAGTACAAGCATACCTTCCAAATGTTGTTGCTCATCAGCATTAAAGCCTGATTTTGTTGGGATGACAGCATTCATCCTTGTCTGATGTGGGGGTCCTTGAATTCCTTGAACTGGTGCCCCATAATATCCTCCTCGTGGTGCACGACAATCCTTGCTCAAATGTACCGACTTATTGCAATTCCGGCAGGTGAGATCCATTCGGCGGTTAATCCTAAAAGCTGTGCAGAACTTTGTAATCCGCCCTGGCTTTCTGCAATAAAAACATCCTCCATTATTGCTTGGCGAGGCAGTTAGCAATGCCTGCGGTTGTGGTCCTTGGTGGCAATATTGTTGGGGTCGAGAATAACCCTGTTGTGGCATCCTGGTTCCTTCCCAGGTTCTCTTGTTCCTTTGAAAATTTCCTTGGGATCTCCAACTCTGGGTATTCCTTGGCGGTTGGTTTTGGAAATTCTGTGACTGAAATCCTCTTGACGACTGAGGTCGATTTATCTGTGGTTGCTATACTAGATAGGCGTCCTTCTCCAATCCTGTAGCAAATCTAACAATTCCTTTGAATGATTGATTCAGATGGTCAACCATCATATGTCTGAGGTGGGGGTTCAATCCTTAGTGAAATCTCTTCACCTTCTTCTATGGAGTGTCTATCATAAGCTGGGTAAATCGGGATAGATGCTCAAACTGTGTGGTATATTCCTTTACAGTCCATCCTCCTTGAACCAGACTGAGAAAATTCTTTTCTTGTTGATCTCTCTCATCCTCTGGGAAATACTTTTCCAGAAATCTTCCCTTGAACATCTGGGATGCATTGCTCTAGCATCATTTATCCCAATAGTGACTCGCTCAGCTTCCCACCAATCTGTGGCGGCGTAGGTGAGCTGGAACGTGGCAAGACGATGATTCTCTTGTTCACTGCACTCTAGTGCTTCAAAGATTAATTTCATCTCTCTTATCCACTATTCGGCTTGCCATGGTTCTGTAAGCCCATCAAACTTCTCAGAAACCACAAAAATTTGCTAATAACTTGTCTCCAATTTTCCTTGGCTGGAACGGTGCAGCTGGAGGTTGAACAGGTCATTGATTAGTAGCATTGCTGTAGGTATCGCCTACATGCTCCATCCATTGCATAAATGCTTTAAAAACTCCAAATGGGTCCATTCCTTATGGAATAGGTGCTCCAATTCGCGCTTGGTGATTTCTCAAGGGTCCTACCATGATGATAACGAGTGTTGCCTATAAGAGACACATCGATTAGCTGAAAGTCTTCTTGGAGAAACGAAAACAAGATAGGCAAGAAGCAACAAGAACTAACAGTTCTACTAAACAACACATCAAAGCAACCATATGATCAAGATCAAAAGTACTGCTTTTATATATATATATATATAAATCAAAAGATGTACCGCATAGTACACACTAGTCAAATTATGTACCACATGGGACAAAGCTAAAATAGTACTAAGGTCAGCTATTACAATACTACTACTAAGGATAACATCTATACAAAGCTATGGTCAAACAGCTATCTCTCAAGCTCCAAAAATCATGTAGACAACATGTCCTGATATATACTAACAAAAGCTAAACCCTGCGGACCCTGACACAAAAGTCGTCAATATCTGATCCTCCTGCTGGTACCTCATCCTCTGGTGCAATATCCATCTCCACAGATGGATCGGCCTCTGCTGGTGCTACTGCTCCTCCAACTACCACTCCTATATCTCAATCCTCGCTAATCATGTCGTCAGCCTCCATATCCTCAACACCTAAAGCTAGCTCTGCGACATCGGTGACTAACTTAGCAAAATCTCCAACTAGGGCCATAGCATCTGCTAGTACAGCATGTCCTATCGGAACTCCAATTAGCTATGCAACCATCGCTGCTACCCACTCGGCTGCCATGTTGGCAATGCCTGCCATATGAAGTACAAGTCCTATTGGTAAATCAAACTCTACGGGTATCTCAGGTACTATAATCTCCTCTGGCTCAACTGCAGCATCCTCTATGCCCTCATCTTCTACTATATCATCCCCTCTGGCAATAACATCCTCATCGACTAACTCTAGGTCCTCCTCCGGATCCTCCTCTGGCTCCTCGTCATCCTCAACTGGCTCGACGTCCTCTGTGGGATCCTCCTCTAGCTCAGCATCTACTCTTGGCTCGGCCTCTGGCTCCTCAGGCTACTCTTGTGGCTCTAGAATGGGTACCTCAAGTACTAGTGATGGTGGCACTACTGTAGGTGCTGCCTCAATAGGTCCTCCAAGAATAGCTCGAAGCTCAATAGCATCCATCTCCAACTTACTCTGGATCAACCGTAAAATCTCCTGATAAATATCTCTGCCAATCCTAGTTGAATGGTAAGCATCCATACGCATCTCTTTAGGGTGTGTCTTCCCGGTCACATAAAGAGCCTTTCATATGTCCTCTTCTAAATATCGACTAGCTATATGGTGTATGTGGTCATGGTAAAACTCCATATCAGCTGGCTCCATGGTATCCCCATGGATCACATGTTCTCCATAGGCATTAGTAACGAACTTATGGAACTCTGGATCCATAATGCTAACCTGCAAAGGAAAACTAACTATCGTCAGAAGGACGAACTTGTCTTAAACTCATATCTCATCTCAAGGAAACTCAATTACTAGGACCAGATGGTGTGGAATCGTTTTTTTTTTTTTCGGAAACCAATGGTGTGGAATCGTTTAGTGAGCGAAAGTATCACAAACCTAGGGCTCTGATACCAAAAAATCCTGTCACGCCCCAAAGCAGCAAAAATAGAGAAAAATAAATTTCCTTTTTGGGTCCATCGGGAATGACGGGTGAAAGTCACTAATTATCCACACCACACACTACTAGTCCACAAGATAAACAGGAACAATAAATAACTGAATATAAAATGATTCTATCTATTACAAAACATCAGAGTTTGATTTGGTTTGATTTTATTTGAGTTGGTTTATTTTGGATGAAGACTTAACTTGGCTTTGGCTTTGTTATTTCTCCATCCTTTGTGCATTGTCTAATGCATTTTTTGCGCCTATTGTATATATCTTGGGGTATGCCCCTTGTACTTTTGTATAGTGTCGTTTGGCCTTTTCTTTTAATTAACCCTTTTTCTAGAAAAAAACAAAAACAAAAAAAAAACATCAGAGTGTGGTCCACAGGATCACAACAGGTCTGGACAACATATGCCCAAGTACCCATTAAGTAAAACAAAACAGAGTTCAACAGAACAACAAAAATAAATCAGATCTTCAGCTGGCGTAAGGATAGTCATCAGCATAGTGCTTCTCTCTAGTATAGCCGACATCAGTAAGGCCATCCTCTGCATAATCCAACTCTGGGTAGTAGCCATCACCGTAAGTTCCAGCACCTGCATTGTTAGGGACAAGGCAGTTTGGATGGGGAATGTCCAGGCAATAAAGGCCATCAGCTTACTGAAAGCTGAGTGAGAACTAACTAATGCAGTCTTATAGAAATAACGCAATTACCAGTTACAAACTATATATAACAGTGATACTAAATATATCTCTTTTTCTTTTATTCGGACACATCCTTAACCGATTCTCATCATCTACCAACTCTAAGGTTGACTGTACCAATACTAACTAACTATCTCAAACTGATTATATCATCACAACATACCAATGCTTTTGTTCACCACTATACCGCTTTTAAGAACTCTTGCGAGCACCCATACATCGTTCTCATATAATGACTGGTCTACGGACGTACCAATACTCTTGTTCACCACTTTTAAAAACTCTTACTGTTCACCACTTTTAAGAACGCTTGCGAGTATCATACATATATAGCTCTGGTAAATACAAACCATGGGCGTGCCACATCTACTCTTGTTCACTACTTTTAAGAACTCTTACTGTTCACCACTTTTAAGAACGCTTGTGAGTACTGTGCACCCATAATTCTCACGATCTTGATTTAATCCTTGTTACCCACTTATCAGATTCAATCTGAGCGAATCAGCTTGACTCACATAACCTCCAAGATAACCAATAACCCACTAACTTAAACACCAGTTACTCAATGCTACCCACAGTTATTATCTCAAATCCTTATCTCATTATCACATCATACTATTAATAATGTTCCGAACCTGACTGTGTTACTCACCATATTATCTCAATCTCATTATCGCATCCCATTACCTCCGTAATCCATAATATCGTATAATAGAAACAGGAAACAATGATTAAACAACTACACATTATGAATTATAGACATAAGGAACATATCCATGTTCTGCTAGGTTCGATCGAATGAAGTCATCTTAATCGCTTGAAGGGAAGTGACGTTCGATCAATCGAAGTATTCTCGATCAATTAAAGTGAAGATGGTCTCGATCGATTGAATTCATTTCGATCGATTGAGACTCAGCAATGTTCGATCGATTGAACGCAGTTCGATCGCTCGAACTTCTTCTTCTCCAGATTCTGCAGTGAACGTCCAGAATTTGGTTAGGTGTGTTTGGGTGATTATTAAACGTACAAAAACTTGTAACACATCATAACTAAGATACTGAGTGAGTTTGGAACTCACCAAAAGATCGTAAGGGCGCGTTTGGCTGGCGTGAGCTTTGAAGCTTTAATTGCCTCTCCCTCTCTCTCCTCTGCTTTGTCTTTGTCTCTCTTTGTCTCCTCCTCTTTTCTTCTTCTTCTTCTCTCTCTCTCCCAAGCTGTGAGTATGTATATATATAGGTGTGTGTATATATATAGATGTAGACGTATGGATGTATCTCAACCAGTCAAAATGATGGAGAAAATTAAAGAAACAAAATTTTTGGTGATACAAAAATTGTAAACTTCAAGGTACATCATGAGAATGTGTCTAGATCATATTTCAAAAAGCCCCGAATGACCATAAACAAATTCTAAGAGCTAACATGCACATTAGGTAATTTCGAGATTGCGATCGAAAAATCTCACATGAATCGACTACATGAAAAGCAAATTTGACTGGCTAGGTAAAAGTGAAAAGGATCAATCCTCAAAACAAAAACAAAAAAAAAAGAAAAAAAAAACAAAAAAAAACAAAAAAAAAAAAAAAAAAAAGAAAAAGAAAAAGAAAGGGGGACTGAAACTAAATCTTCTTATTCAAGGCTACCAAAAGTGACCTAAGTTTGAACTTCTTTGACGATTGGTTTGAAAAACCCTCAACTATTTCTTTCAAAACCTTGCCTTGAACTACGCTCGACCTGATTCCCACTCGGGGATACGTAGGCAATCGTATCGATTCGGTCGACACCATCATAATCAAAACCAATTTTCTTCAAGATCCTAGCCTGAACTACGTTGGACCTGATCCCCACTCGGGGGTACGTAGGGAGACTTTCCAAAAAGAAAAGAAGGATGGCTTGCTAGGTCGAAAATCTAAAAGGACGCCTAGGCAAAAATTAGAGTTAAATCCAAAGTGAGCAATAACAAAAGAGAGAAAATAGCTCGCTAGGTCACTTCACCAGTGCCTAGGAAAATTTATGAGCATTTGAGAGATTAAAGTCACGGTCCTTACCTCAAGCCAGAAATCACCTTCCACACTAGGGGCAAACTTTGGCCATCCGCCTCATTTGCCTGAATTTTACTATCTACCCTTCATACAAGGGGCAAACTTCGGTCACCTACCTCGTTTGCCCAAAACCTCCAATAAACCATCGTCCGAACTAGGGGCAAACTTCGGTCACTGACCTCGTTTGCCTATGAATTCCACTTCCTACACCTCAAACTAGGGGCAAACTCCGTTTGCTTAACACGATCCCTTCACACCAAGGGCGAGTTTTCATGTCACCAAGTTGTTTTGAAATTTTTTGAAATAAAGTATCTTTTATTCTATAAGTTAAGGCACTAATTCAAAGTACATCCTGCGAAAAGCAGAGAATCGACTAGATCAATAGGGAGGAATTTTCAAAAATCAGATTTATCAGCAAAGTGCTACCATGTTACGATGAGGAGTGAAATGGTATCATCTATGATAAATGCACATCAAATCTTGGCAAAGTCGAGTTTCTTCCAATTTGGTGTCAAATGTGTCGCCCTCATACGTGCGTCGATGTTTGTCAGTCTTTGAGTCTGTCATAGTCTCAAATGTGTAAGTCAACAATGACTAATAATAAAATTTTCAAATCAAATTCTAAAATTTTTAAGAGCATTCCAAGGATAATACAAGCAGGAGAACCAAACACTATCACAGTACCAGTAAAGGCATCAGCATGAGAAGTGTCCAAACTTGGGGTAAATCTCATCCCTTTCCAAGCCTCCGAAAGTTAACCATCATCTTTTAGCAACATAATTCCATGAGTGGCTATTGATCATCTTTCTTCGTTCGTGCAACATAAGTCCATGAGTGGTTGTTGATCTACCTTCATCCATGCAACATAAGTCCATGAGTGGCTGTTGATCATCTGTCTTCGTGATGTGAACCCGTGGAATTGAAATTCCGTGAACCCACAATCAGAATGTAAATAACCTAGGAAAGCCAATAATTAAGCCACAAAGATGATCTAGACCCGTTGAAATTCTGTTTCAAGAACCCAGATTTGGTGTGAACGCCACAAAGAGAATGCCTATGATAAGTTCGAATTGTTCAATCAAGAACAAGAAGAGAAAACTGAACTCTCTGAGAAGCATAATATTCATTAACATAATCTGATACAAACCCCGCCAATACTGTGACGAAACCCGTAACACGATTAATGTCTCGGACCGTTCTACTGTCAGATTCAATGGAAACCGCGACCCAACACCTATAACAGATGCGAACCTTGGTATAAAGGATGGAAACGCCACAATCAAGGATGGAAAACTCGATTGATAAGTCAAGGTATGAACGCCACAGAGTAAATCTGATAAGTTCGAATAGTTCTTCAAAGAACCAAAGAGAAAACTCTCACAATATTATTAATGATCAAAAACTGAATATTCAAACCCTAAAACTGTTAAAATAGCTGAGCCTTAAAGTTGGGCCCTTTTAAACCTACGGAATATTATAGCCCAATATAATTCACTCCAAAACTAAAATAAAAAAACAAACTAACAAATATGAAAAAGTTCTTAAGTTGGCATGCAAGCCTATAATTTATTCTAGAGCTTGAATCATGGACACCCAGCCTTGTGGATCACTAGTATCCTCCTTTGGGCCACTCAAATTAGTCTCAATCCAAATTTGTTGAACCAGCCCATTGAGATTGTCCTTGAACCGCTTTGCTCGCGCCCTTGTAACCGGACCAATTGGCACGTGGTTCGGGTCCGCATTCCACCTTGTGCTAGCCGCCATGTTCTCATCATTCCCCTCCTCTTGAAAAGGATTTGTCCTCAAATCATCACCTACATCAAAAGGAGATAAATCAGCAACATTAAAAGTAGTACTAACATTATACTCACCAGGCAACTCTAGCTTGTAGGCATTATCATTGATGCGCTCAAGAACTTGAAAAGGACCATCGCCTCGGGGAAGCAATTTAGAACGCCTCTGTGCAGGAAATCTTTCTTTTCGCATGTGTACCCAAACCCAATCTCCGGGTTCAAAGATGATATTACGTCGCCCTTTGTTAGCTTGCGTCGCATATTGCTCCGTTCTTCGCTCAATATTGAGCCTTGCTTTCTCATGAATCTGCTTAACAAAATCTGCTTTCTTTTTGCCATCTAAATTAACATGCTCAGTAACAGGTAAAGGAGATAAATCCAAAGGAGTTAAAGGATTAAAACCATACACAATTTCAAAGGGTGAAAATTTAGTAGCAGAATGGATAGTACGATTATAAGCAAACTCAACATGTGGTAAACATTCTTCCCATGTTTTGATGTTCTTTTTAATAATAGCCCTTAACAAAGTAGATAAAGTCCTATTTACTACTTCGGTTTGACCATCAGTTTGTGGATGACAAGTAGTAGAAAATAATAACTTAGTCCCCAACTTACACCACAAGGTCTTCCAAAAGTAACTCAAGAACTTAACATCTCTATCTGAAACAATGGTTCTAGGCATACCATGTAATCTCACAATCTCCTTAAAGAACAAATCAGCAACATGTGAAGCATCATCAGTTTTGTGACATGGAATAAAATGTGCCATCTTGGAAAATCTATCCACAACCACAAAAATTGAGTCTCGACCGTGTTTAGTCCTAGGTAAACCTAACACAAAATCCATTGAAATATCAATCCATGGTTCACTAGGAATTGGAAGCGGTGTGTATAAGCCATGGGGTTGTACTCTAGATTTCGCTCGCCTACATGTGACACATCTACCACAAATCCTCTCAACATCTTGTTTCATGCGTGGCCAATAGAAGTGTTCTTGCAAAACGGCTAATGTTTTAACTACCCCAAAATGTCCCATTAACCCTCCCCCATGTGACTCCCTCACAAGCAACTCTCTCACAGAACAATTTGGAATGCACAATTTATTTTCTCGAAATAAAAACCCCCCATGCCTATAGAATTTATTATGGGCAATTTTTGCACAAGATTCAAACTCTTCCCTAAAATCTAGGTCTAAAGGATATAATTCTTTAATATGCTCAAAACCAAGAATATTAGCATCAAGAGTGGAGATTAGAATGTACCTTCGAGAAAGTGCATCGGCAACGATGTTCTCCTTACCTTGTTTATATCGAATGACGTATGGAAACGTCTCAATGAATTCAACCCATCGTGCATGCCTCTTGTTCAACTTGTGTTGGACTTTAAGGTGCTTTAAAGACTCATGATCGGTGTGAATCACAAACTCTTTAGGCCACAAATAATGCTGCCATGTCTCCAAAGCTCGAACCAATGCATACATCTCTTTGTCATACGTGGGATAGTTCAAGGCAGCCCTACTTAACTTCTCACTAAAATATGCAATCGGTCTCCCTTCTTGCATAAGCACGGCGCCAATACCTAAACCTGAAGCATCACATTCAATTTCAAAAGTTTTTGTAAAGTTAGGTAAAGCAAGTAAAGGTGCATGAGTTAACTTCTCCTTGAGTAATTGAAATGCCTTCTCTTGCTCTTCCCCCCATTTGAACCCAATATTTTTCTTGATGACTTCGGTTATCGGTGCAGCTATATTACTGAAGTCTTTCACGAACCTCCTGTAAAAACTAGCAAGTCCATGAAAACTTCGCACATTACTTACACTAGATGGGCTTGGCCATTCTTGGATAGCACGAATCTTTTCTTCATCAACCTGTATTCCTTGTGCACACACAACAAAACCAAGAAACACAAGCTTATCGGTGCAAAAAGTGCACTTCTTTAGGTTAGCAAACAACTTTTCATTTCTAAGCACATCTAACACAAGTTTTAAATGCTTCAAATGCTCTTCCAAGTTTTTGCTATAAATCAGGATATCATCAAAATAAACAACTACAAATTTTCCAATGAAAGCACGCAAAACATGGTTCATCAATCTCATAAAAGTACTAGGAGCATTAGTTAATCCAAAAGGCATAATTAACCATTCATACAACCCATATTTTGTTTTAAATGCAGTTTTCCATTCATCACCTTCTTTCATTCTAATTTGATGATACCCACTTTTCAAATCAATCTTAGAAAATATACAAGAACCATGCAACTCATCTAACATATCATCTAAGCGAGGAATAGGGTGTCGATACTTTACCGTTATGTTGTTGACGGCTCGGCAATCAACGCACATTCTCCACGTCCCATCCTTCTTAGGAACCAAAATCACCGGAACGGCGCATGGACTCATACTTTCTCTTACGTACCCCTTTTCCATCAACTCACTAACCTGCTTTTGTAGCTCCTTTGTCTCCTCAGGATTGCTTCTATAGGCTGGTCGGTTTGGAATGGTAGCACCGGGCACGAAATCAATTTGATGTTCAATCCCTCGAATAGGGGGTAAACCATGTGGAACCTCCTCGGGAAAGATATCACCAAACTCCTGCAAAAGAGAAACAACAGAACTAGGCAAAGATGAGTCAATTTGGTTAGTGTTTAAAAATGCCTCTTTGTACAAAAGTACAATCATAGGCTGATTTGAAAACAACGCTCGTTTGATCTCACTCGCTTTTGCATAAAAATTCTTTTTTTGGTTTCCCTCTAATTTTCCCTCAATGGCTGCATTTTTCTTTTCTTTTTCCCTCTCATTTTTCTCACTCCTTTTCTTTTGTTCACTCTCTTTCTTTTGATCACTCTCCCTTTACAACCTCACTTGATCTTCATAAACTTGCTTCGGTGTCAAAGGCACTAAGGTGATTGTCCTTTGATTAAGCACGAACGAGTATTTATTTGTGAAACCATCATGCTTAACACGTCGATCAAATTGCCATGGCCTCCCTAACAACAAGTGTCCAGCTTGCATCGGAACCACATCACTCAAAACTTCATCTTCATATCTCCCAATACGAAAAGGAACTATTACTTGTTTAGTCACCCTTACTTCTCCACTATCATTGAGCCATTGCAATTTATAAGGCCGTGGATGCTTGATTGTTGGCAGCCCTAATTTCTCCACCAAAGTTGTGCTAGCAACGTTAGTGCAACTCCCCCCATCGATGATCATACTACACACCTTATCTTTGACATGACATCTCGTATGAAAAATGTTCTCCCGTTGCACCTCATCATCTTCTTTAACTTGCATATTTAGAGCTCTCCTTGCCACTAACAAATCCCCTTGGGCAGCGTACTCTTCATCATCGGCATCCTCCAATGGTGGCACAGATTCATTGTCATCTTCATCTTCGGTTTCAATCTCACCATTGTCTCGCATCACCATAACCCGCTTATTTGGACATTGACTTGCTATATGTCCCCTGCCTTGGCATTTAAAACACTTAATGTCACGATTTCTAGAAGTAGAAGAATCAGATTTACCTTGATTTCCATGGCTGGTCACTTCTTGTTTTTGCTCAGTTTTTGGCTTCACCAAAGGCTGCTTCTCATCTCTTTTCCAATTATTTGGTTTCCAAGCGGATGTATTGGAATTTTGGCTTGGATTTTGGCTTGGACGTGTGCTGCTGCCCCTCCTCTTGAGTTGATTCTCAATTTTAATAGCCATGTGTACCATATCCTCCAACTCAACATAGTGTTGCAATTCCACTGCATTGGCAATTTCCCGATTCAACCCAACTAAGAATCTAGCCATTGTAGCCTCTCGATCTTCCTCTACATTCGCTCGAATCATAGCTACTTCCATCTCCTTATATTATTCTTCCACACTCCTATTACCTTGCCTCAAACTTTGCAACTTGTTGTACAACTCTCGGTAATAATAGCTTGGAACGAACCGCTTCCTCATCACAGTTTTCATATCCTCCCACGTCTCTATTGGACGCTCCCTATTTCTTCTCCTATTCAACACCAATTGATCCCACCAAATGATAGCATAATCAGAAAATTCAATGGCAGCAAGTTTTACCTTCTTAGCCTCAGAGTAATGGTGGCAATCAAATACTAATTCTACCTTCTTTTCCCATTCTAGATAGGCTTCCGGATCATTCTTCCCTTGAAACGAAGGAATCTTCATCTTAATACTACCCAAATTATTATCTTCCCGGTTCCTAGCTTCTCTAAACCTAACTTCTCTACCCCGACCACCATATCTCCTATGATTATCTATTGACTCCTGATCATTTTCTTCGTCAAAGTCTTCCCAAAAATACTCCTCTTCTTCAACTCTCACTCCCCTCGGTTGAACTCTCTCTCTTCTACGTCCATGAGGAGCATTGTTTTGTGGCTGCTCCACACGTGCATTCTCTACTCTATCTAACCGTTCATGGACTTGATCCATCTCTGTCCTCAATACCCTCCTCATTTCACCCATTAATGCCTCCAATAGTAGTTTCTGATCAGTCTCTCCCGAAACCTCCCCGGCAATGTTTTTGTCTTTATGGGCCATATTTCGCTGCAAAACAAAGATTAGATAAAAAATATATATAGGACCTCACAACTCTCGCTCACGTGTTTCACTCAACTAGGATGTATCACTCAAGTTCACTCGTGTTTAAACTGAAAATCAATTTGGCTTTTACCCTCTTATGTGCTCACCACTCTTGCCTTTTTCCACTCGTAGTAATTCTCACTCGGTTCTTATGAAACTGTTCAAACAATGACCAGAATTTCTCAGTAACAATCCACACCCAAACTAGACCAATCAAATTTGGAAGCTGAAAGCACGACGAAAAAAAAAACGAACGCGGATGGCTAGGTTTCCAAAAGCACAAAAAATGGAATTTTCGGAAAAAATTTTTCACACTATGGAGTAAGGTCAGATTCGGACTCCTTAGACCCCAAATATCGCAAAACAAAAATAAAATTTTAAGCCGATTTTTTTTTTCCTCCCCTACAGATCTCTTCTTTTCTCTTCTTTTCTTTTCTTTTCTTTTCTTTTTTCTTTTTTTTTTTTCTCTTTTTTTTTTTTTTTTTTTTTCTTTTTTTGTATTTTTTTTTCTTGAATAATCAGGCAGACTTCACAGTTCACGTATCTGATTCAGAAACCCTAATTCCAAGAAGAAAAAAAAACCACAATAACAACGATCACGAGAATAAACAAACACGAAGTAACAAGAGCAAATCACAGATCAGATTCGCAAACCCTAAACACAAAATTCCAGATCGTAATCGAACACCCTTTTTTTTTTTTTTTTTTTTTTGATACGGTTCAAAAACGAGAACGAATAAGAAAACGAAGAGAAACAAAAACGAATACGAACAGAACCAGAAGAAACGAATAAGAACAGAAACGAAAAAGATATGATAAACCTGAGACTAGAACTGTGCTCTGATACCAACTGATACGAACCCCGCCAATACTGTGACGAAACCCGTAACACGATTAATGTCTCAGACCGTTCTACTGTCAGATTCAATGGAAACCGCGACCCAACACCTATAACAGATGCGAACCTTGGTATAAAGGATGGAAACGCCACAATCAAGGATGGAAAACTCGATTGATAAGTCAAGGTATGAACGCCACAGAGTAAATCTGATAAGTTCGAATAGTTCTTCAAAGAACCAAAGAGAAAACTCTCACAATATTATTAATGATCAAAAACTGAATATTACAAACCCTAAAACTGTTAAAATAGCTGAGCCTTAAAGTTGGGCCCTTTTAAACCTACGGAATATTATAGCCCAATATAATTCACTCCAAAACTAAAATAAAAAACAAACTAACAAATATGAAAAAGTTCTTAAGTTGGCATGCAAGCCTATAATTTATTCTAGAGCTTGAATCATGGACACCCAGCCTTGTGGATCACTAGTATCCTCCTTTGGGCCACTCAAATTAGTCTCAACCCAAATTTGTTGAACCAACCCATTGAGATTGTCCTTGAACCGCTTTGCTCGCGCCCTTGTAACCGGACCAATTGGCACGTGGTTCGGGTCCGCATTCCACCTTGTGCTAGCCGCCATGTTCTCATCATAATCTCCTCTTAAAACTGTTACAAGAGTGTTTTATATCTAATAACCCTAGAGCCCAAAAGGCCTTCAATAAAAATAAAAGAAATGGGCTGTAGGTACTCAAGCCCAAAACAACTTAAATTTAAAGCTGAATAGATGTCCAATTAATGAATAAAATAGGCCCACATGCCCAAAACCAGCGAACATAAATAAAATAACCTAAATGGCTTGTATCACATGGATTAAAGCTGGTTTCTCTTCTTCCAAACTCATCTTGAATGTTGAAGTCTTGCTTGAAACATTTGCAAATTCAGCCCAAGTGGATTGTACCAACCTGGATTGTACCAACCCTTACATTGCTTCCTTGATCTTCTTAGCTCTTGATCTTGTGATTGGCCCATTTGGAACTTGTAAGGGGTCAGCTTCAAAACTAGGTCCATCATGGTGCCCATCATTCCCCCTCTCCTCAAAAGGATTCGGCCTCGAATCGGCACCTGCATCAAATGGGGAAAGGTCAGAAACATTGAATGTAGCCGAGACATTATACTCACCTGGAAGATCCACTTTATAAGCATTATCATTAATTTTCTCAAGGATTTAAAAAGGGCCATCTCCTCGAGGATGCAATTTAGTCCTTCTGTGGGCAGGGAATCTTTCTTTGCGCATGTGAACCCAGACCCAATCTCCTGGTTCAAAGATAACACGCTTATGCCCTTTGTTGGCTTGGGAGACAAACTTTTCATTTTTTTGTGCAATTTGAAGTCGTACCCTCTCATGAATTGACTTCACTAATTCAGTCTTCCTGTGTCCATCCAAACTACTCCTGTCATCAATAGGTAAAGGCATCAAATCTAAAGGAGTGAGTGGATTAAAACCATAAACAATTTCAAAAGGAGAATAAGAAGTAGTAGTGTGCTTAGTCCTCTTATATGCAAACTCTATGAATGACAAACAATCCTCCTAGGTTTTTAAGTTCTTTTGAATGACAGTGCGTAAGAGTTGAGTCAAGGTCCTGTTGACTACTTCAGTCTGTCCGTCAGTTTGTGGGTGACAAGTAGTGGAAAATAAAAGTTTGGTACCTGATTTTCCCCTCAAAACCTTCCAAAAGTAGCTAAGAAATTTGACATCCCTATCAGAAACAATACTCCGAGGTACACCATGGAGTCGCACTATTTCCTTGAAAAACAAATCAGCTATGTTTGTGGCATCATCTGTTTTATGGCATGGAATGAAATGTGCCATTTTACTAAATCTGTCCACTACCACAAAAATAGAATCTCTACCCCTCTTTGTCCTAGGCAGCCCCAAAACAAAGTCCATAGAAATGTCTACCCATGGCTCACTAGGGACGGGTAAGGGTGTATACAACCCATGTGGTAAAACCTTAGAGTTGGCCTTTCTACATGTAATGCACCTACCACATATTCGATTGACGTCTCTTCTCATCCTAGGCCAAAAGAAATGTTCATGCAAAATTTCTAAGGTTTTCCTAACACCAAAATGTCCCATTAATCCCCCACCATGTGCCTCTCGTACCAATAATTAACGCATTGAACAATTTGGCACACACAATTTGTTTTCTTTAAACAGATAACCATCATGCTTGAAAAACTTACCAAATGCTGCTTTGTCACATGCCAAATACACCTCAGAAAAATCAGTGTCATCGGCATACATTTCTTTCACATATTCAAACCCAAGCATTATAGCACTCATAGAAGTAAGAAGTACATACCTTCGTGATAAAGCATCAGCCACAGTATTTTCCTTACCTTGCTTGTAACGGATGACATAAGGAAAAGTCTCGATGTATTCCATTCATCTAGCATGTCTCTTATTTATTTTACCTTGTCCCTTGAGATGCTTCAATGATTCATGATCGGTGTGGATCACATACTCCTTAGGCCAAAGGTAATGCTGCCATGTCTCTGGAGCGCGAACAAGAGCATAAAGTTCTTTGTCATAAGTGGGGTAATTCAGGGGTGCCCCACTTAACTTTTCACTGAAAAAAGGCTATGGACCGCCTATCCTGCATCAAAACAGCTCCAATCCCTATTCCTGAAGTATCACATTCAATCTCAAAAGTTTTGTTAAAGTCAGGTAATGCTAACACAGGTGTAGAATAAAGCCTATCTTTAATTGTAGCAAATGCATTCTCTTGATCAATTCCCCAATGGAATCCAACATTTTTTTTTATTATTTCAATAAGTGGTGCAACAATGTACTAAAATCCTTTACAAAATGCCTATAAAATTCGATTCCAAATGACACCCTATTCCAAATTTAGAATTAGTGGTGAAAAAGTTTTCGAAGTTTGCCGCCCTCCACCCCATGCGTGGCTGGGTGAGTGAGGGTTTGTTTTTCTCCGTTATACTCTTCACTCCAGAAGAAAGACGTAGCCTGATAAAAACAGAGATCCATTACTTCCTCGTGTCCAATTCCAATGGCGTCAAACGAAATCCTTGACGACGACGAGGACGACCAAGTAAGTTTACTAGTAATTTATTCTCTCTCTCTCTCTCTCTCTCTCTACTTTACTTTCTCCCTCCTCTAAACAATTCCCCACTCCCTATTTTGCAAAACAAAGGAATTCGACTGGGAAGCTGCTGTTAGAGAGATTGACATTGCTTGCCACACCACAAACCCAAACCCATCATCATCATCATCAACTGTTGACTCTCTTCTTCATCAACTACAAACAACCACATCCACATCCACATCCACTTCCCTGGAGACTGATAATAGTATTACCTTGTGCTCTAATAATAATAATAATAATACTGATAATATTAATACCCACCAAAAGCAAAAGCCCACTAGTTGTCGTCAGTCCACTCTTGATCAATTTATTATAGGCAAATCACTACTCCACAAATTCCCACTGGATGATCCACCGAGGGAAAGAGAGCCGGAAAACATTGATGAAAGGGGGCTTAGCTTGATTCACATCGATGCTGACGCTGCCAAAACATGGATATATCCAGGCTGGTTCTTCCATACTAGTGTCTGTAATACACTACTTTGTCTTTGGTGGTTCCTTTCTCTAATATTATTTATTTATTGGCAGTGAATGTTCCTGTTCGTGACTATCAGTTCTCAATAACTAGGACAGCTCTTTTTTCGAATACATTGGTGGCTTTGCCAACAGGACTGGGGAAAACACTTATTGCTGCTGTTGTTATGTACAACTACTTCAGATGGTTTCCAGAAGGTGTCCCCGTGTGTTACTTAACTTGCTTTAACACACTGTGCATCGATTTATAACACATTCAATATCATTTGTTTATTTGCCCCCTTCACGTATTACTTTCAAGTAGTTCATGAGCCACTTTACATGGCTGTTGCGGGCAACTATTTGTGTTATAACTTGGGGATAGTAATCATTGTACTTCCAATTACTAACTGGTTTAATTACAATATCTTTTTTTTTGTTTGTAGCTTTATCACACAAAGATTCATGTGTTCGAAATATTTGATGAATAAAGCATGCGAAGCATTGCGTGTTAAAGCATCCTAATCCAATGCCAGCAACTTTCAATAAATTAGTATGTAGCTGTAACTTTCTGTTGTGTCATCTGAAAGAAATTCATCATTATACATGTTAAGTTCAAACAAGTGTGGTAAAGCGTTGCGTATTAGATTCTCGTAGAGATATCATGGGGGTTAGCTCATAGGTGTCAATTGTGTCTTAGCATATGCCTTCATGAAAGACTCTGGGTGAAATGTGATTCAATTGTGCTCCTAATAACTATATTGTATGTGTTCTATCGATGTAAATTTTTTGTAATCAGAGGAAGTTCAAAAAGGAAAAACTTCTGTTAAGATATGGGAGAGCAATTTGAAGTAGTCCAAGAAGTTTCTTCACAAAAATTTCTCTCAGGAATTGCAGATGTCTATATCTTGAGCTTTGTTAGGTTTTTGATAATCAAGATGAAGATGCAAAGTTTGTTTTTGTGTTCACGAAGATATAATTCGGGCTTTTAAAGTTGTTTATTCATTTTGCTTCCTAAGGCATGTTGCTGTAGAAGACCTCTAGCTACTAAGGAGCATAGCTAATGTCATAAGCCTGATGGTTGGTTGACTATTGATTGAAGAAATGGTGATTTAGCATTTAGGCCTAGATAGATGTTTGGAACGAAGGGGATTAAGAATGGGTACAATCAGTAAATAACATAGTGGTTGGTTTAGTTTGGTTGGTGGAAGGGAAGATATCAAGAATGAGAAAGTGTGCAACTAGAGATTAGAGAAATGAGAGAGCAAAAGAGCAAGGCCTCGGCCTTCATATATTCAGCTCAATTCATTTCATCTCATTCATCCGACTTCCTTCAAATGTCTATAAATCATCTATTTTATAGTGGTTGAAATTACAACATGTAATTAATAATTAACAACTATCTAAGAAATCCTAAAAGACTCGTTAATGGTGCTAGTCATATAGCATGTACCATGTGGCTTTGATTATGAACATGTGTTATTGAAATTCCAAAGTAATTCTAAGGCAATGTATCTAGAGACTTAAATAATATTAAACATGTGTTCGGAAGACCAAATGACTTTGAACCTAGAGAACAAAACAAACATAGGAAAATAATGATTGCAAACTAGACTCTCTTGCTGCCACATAACTTCACCAATTAGAGTTTCGTTCAGACAAGAAAGTTCTCTTTCTTGCTTGTTCGTAATAGTCTCGTCTCTTGGATTCCAAAAAGCTTAATTTCTCTCTAACATGCCAAAGCTACTGCACTAATAGCTGGCAATGCTTTACATAATAATTTTAACACCAGGTTCCGGATTCTTTCACTGACCGTTTTACTAATCTCAAGGTATAAAATTACTCAACAGCAAAATTGGAAAACCCGATCTGAAGTGTTTAGGGGAGGGAAAGTTTTGTTCTTTGAGGCGCGTGACTGGCCAAATATTGTACCAAAAGATGAGTTCATTGCCATTCTAAAAGTATAGAAAATTGCTTGTGCTAAACCTCGTATGAAAGTCTTTAACCGTGTACTAGTTTTTCCGGGCTTTGTGGGGGCTATCTTTTGCAGTGAGGTGATTTTTCATTAGAGTTAGTGAAGATGGTTTCCACTTGCATAGAATGTAAGGCCTAAATTTTTCATTATGTTGAATATACAAGATATTCCAATCACTCTTTACATGGTATCAGAGCCTCCCATCTCTGGGATTGCTACTTTGTTCTTCGCCTTCTTTGTAGTCAAAGAAGTTCGGATTGATTGTTTCTGTTGATTTTATTCTTTTCTTTTGTGTGTGTGTGTGTGTGTAGTTGGGATTTCATTCTCTGAAGAAAAAAAAAAACAAACCATGTCGGTAACCTTGTCATAACCACGTCGACACTGGCAACACCTTTTTATGCCAAATCCGGGTGATACAGCCTGTTAGTCACCTATACGAGCAACAATTTTTCTCTACCCTCCCAAGAAGAGAGAAATTAAAATTCTGATGTTGTAATGTGAAATTGTCGGTTTTACAATCATGGGTTGAGTTTGGTTTTATTGAATTTAGGCTTTAATTTTTGTATGAATAGTTTAATTGTACAGTTTCGTTTCCAAGAGATAAAGTTTTAGCTGATCATAGATATCTGTATATTATGTAATTGAAATTTTTTAACACTTATTTTGCCCCCACAATTTTTGTTTCTTGCTCCAAAAAAAAAAGATAAAAAAGAAAAGAGAAAAAAAGTTCTAGGTAATTCTATAGCCGAATCTCTGTATTTAAGTTTTGAAGGTATTACCTTCAGGTGGATTGCAGATGATTTAATGCAGCACCGTATCTAAAGAAAGGTTTAAGAAGTTTGCATTTAAAACTTACAGATTTTGGATTGTAATTTAAGAAAAAATAAAACGCAGATTGTCTCCCAATTGCAAATTTATTTGAAAGAACTTGTGTTAAGTTTTTGTCAGTTGAAGGTTTTGCAGCATTTTAAGTTTGTGTAGTTAAGGTATTTTGTGCCAATTGTCTAGAGCTTTCAGGACATCCGAGATTTGAACTTCTTTCAGTTACTTTAATGTCCATGATCTTTCACTTTGGAATCGCTTCCCTAGTGAAATGATTTTGTATCTGAAGCTGAAGTATTTAAAGACCTACTGAGATAGTGCTTATGATTTGAATACCTTTTAATCCTTATTAATCACTACAACTTCCTGAATCCTTGATAAAGTATTGGAATCAGTTAAATGCATGAAACAAGCTTGAGTTATGGCACATTGACAGCTGTGCTGGTGTTTCAACGGCAGGTAAGATTGTTTTTGCAGCTCCTTCTCGACCCCTTGTTATGCAACAAATAGAAGCCTGCCATAATATAGTTGGTATACCGCAAGTAAGAGACTATTTCCATTTCTCTTATGTTGTTTGCTCAATTTGTTATTTTGATTGAAAAATGTGCGTTATCAGAGACTCAAGAGTCATATACGTTTTAAGATTCATTCAAAAATTGATTGCAGGAATGGACAGTTGATATGACAGGTCAAACAACTCCTGCTAGAAGAGCATGTCTTTGGATTGCTAAACGTGTGTTCTTTGTTACTCCACAAGTTCTGGAAAGGGATATTCAATCTGGTGAATCTCTAGACTAAAACCCATATGTTCTCACTTCTCGATGACGATTGAGTACATTGAAATTGTTTCAATGATTGTGACTTTGAAATGCCATTGAAACGAATGTCTAATTTATGATTTGATCAGTCAGGCTCTAAAGGTGCCCTCTCTTTATTAAAGAGAGGACCTCTGTTTTGGCCGTCGGATCGTGTTTTCATTAATGGCAGTTTTGTCATTTCATAGTTTTTAAATACAATCCGACGGCCAAAAGAGAGGCCCTCTCTTTAATAAAGAGAGGTGGCCCTCTTTAGAGAATCTTTGTGATTTGATATATGGGTTGAGATGCGTTTCAAGACTTTATTGTTTATTCTGTTGTACATAGTACGCTTTGGAGATGTGGAATTGCATGGGAAGTAATTAAGAAGTCTTGATTGGAACATGAATGAAGCGTTCATAGTTTAGGGAGGAATAACATGTGAAATTAGCCAAGTTCCGGGTGTTACTTTGATTACTGGGGTAAAGACAACTCACAAAATAACTTTCTGGAAATTATCCTCTTTTGTATGTGTAGTGACTTAATATTAGAAATGTCTGGGTGACCTGTGGTGGTGCGGCGCAAGTTTGGGTGGAGTGTGGTGGTGCGGCGCAAGTTTGGGTGGAGTGTGGTGGTGCGACACAAATGTAGATGGTTGGTCGCAAACCCTAACTAGGGTGGCTCCGATACCATGTTGAGTTTTATGAGAATGTTTTACAGGCTTGAGAGCGAACAATCATCCTTCAGCCTATTTTATTAGACAAGAAGGAGAAATATAATAATTACACAAATGACTCTATAATAAAGAAGAAATAACAAAAACCTACAAAATAAAATCAGGCATCTTCCAACAGAACATACCACCCCAAAATAGAAAGAGTTGGTTTATTCCAATGGCACATGGAGTAAGAGGAAGACCAAAGAGGCCACTACTCCTATTCTTCCACTGTCATCTACTCCAAGTGGTGATAGAGAGCTTGTTGTAGAGAGAGATTCTTGAGAGATCATCCTCATACACCTTCCATACATTTTGCATGGCCTAAAAATTCATCATCCACATCTTCAATACACCTTTAGACACCTACATTTCATACATTGGACTCTGGAGTTAGAGATTTGAAGAATCAAGGAGAGTATAATAGCTTGGAGTTTACTTGAAGCATAGTTGGAGCTCATTTCCATAATCCCAAGCTTCTCAACACATTCTTCATAATTTCATCATCTATTCACAATCTAAGCTTGTGTGAGTATTATTTCTCACTAAGAAACTTGTAGAAATAGTCTTTACTTGATTTGATAGTCATGCATGTGATCCATGAGTAGTTATAACTCTTGTGTGTAAAATAAACTAAGAATCGAGCTAATTATTAGTAAATTGGTAACTTGATCATCATCCAAGCACGTTCTAAGTATATGACTATATGAGTGTAGATTTTCATTTAGAATCCTTTAGATTCAGTTTTTATAAGTTTTTATAACTTGCATGTGCCTTCAGAACTAATTTACGAATTTGCATGTAGCTTAAACTTAGAGTCTATTTATGTTGAGTGATAGTCTTTATTTTATTGTTATAGCTGCTTTATGATTTATCTTAAGTAAAAGGGTCTCTGTAATTTTTATCTTTTTTGATTCTTTTCTCTCATTAATAAAAGTGAGGGTCACAATTGTGAACCCTAAGCTTGGAAAACAACATGGTATCAGAGCCTCCTTAATCAAGGATATACGATTCTTCACCACCACCACCACCTTCGATCTCCTCCTTAATTTTTATCTTTTCCTCCGATACACCCTCTCTTGACTTACAAAGTTAGTTGTTCCTGTTGCTGTTCAAAAGAGTGTTCGATCCTGTACTCAACATCCTATATCTAACTTTGTGTCTTATTCTCATCTTTCTCCTTCATATAAAGCCTTCCTTTAAAAAATTTCCTTTGTTAGTGTTCCTAACCATGTACAAGGGGGGTTGCCACAGGGGCTGGGGTTGGCTAGGTGGCAGCGGTGAAATCCAGGGTGGTGGGAGGTGTTGCGGCAGTGGCTGGGTAGGCCTAGGGTGCAGCGATGCAGGTTTGGGTCATGGGGTCTGGGTCGGTGCTGGTCAGGCTGGTGTTTGGGTGGTGGCGTGTGGTGGTGGCGCATGTCTCTAACATTAGGGTTGAGGGTGGTTAGGGTTGGGAATCAATGGTGGCTCAATACCATGTTGAAACACTGTATTTTGTGAATTCTTAGGGCTAACAATTTATTAACCAAGGAAGAAGAAATTAAAAATTACATATAGGTCCTCAAAAAGTATAAAATAAGAAAACAATATAATAACTTCTAACAATCTTCTTTTAACTTCACCTTGTGATACCCCGATTATGGCATCGCCAAGCCTGTCCTATTGAAGGCCTGACCCACCGTCCCTACTAGCTTTTGGAAGGGCTTCCTTCAATCACTTTGCAATTGGACCAAGCTCTAGCTAAAGCAAGGCACCGAGATCCAATCTGAACTTTTGCAGGTTAATTTAGTGCCAAATAAGGCTACATCCATGAGGTGACAGTAGTCCATGCTGTCGATATGAGCTCTTTTTCTTGACTCATATAAACCCTTCTGGTTTTGAATGGTTATACAATTTGATAAAATACTTTCTGATATGTTTCACCCCACTCGAATGATAACAACTAGCACCATTCTAGCTTCTTCACATCTATATCAAGTAAAGGTATTAATTTTAACTGTATTGCTGTTAGAACATTGAGCATGGTTAAATTATGTCAAAGACCTTACCACACATCTTTGAGAGAGCTACTGAAGTTGTGTACTGTGTACCCTTATTACTTGGACTTGCATAGACAAATTCGGCAAACAATAATTTGGTCCCATCCTTCCAAAAATTATGTCCATTATGATGGTCTTGTTTGTTTACTTTTTCCCAATACGCGAGATTGTTATCTTCCAACCCCCCGTCCCTTTTTTTTTTTCCTTCCCTTTCTGGCTTTCGCTTATGAAGTAATTTTTATAGGCACTTGTTTGGTGAAAAACATTGTGTGTCTGGTGATTGATGAGGCTCACCGAGCGTTGGGAAATTATTCCTACTGCGTAGCAGTTCGCGAGGTTAATCACTCTATTCTTTCTGATGATACTCAACATCATTCTTAGTTTAGTATGCTACTCATAAGTGCATTTTTACTGTTTTAAGGTATTAACAATGGTTTTAAATTTGCAGATGATGGCTGTACCTGTGCAGCTCAGACTATTAGCTTTGAGTGCAACACCAGGATGTAAGTTACCTATTATCTTAGTTGCCTTCTGCAGATTCTCTTGTAGCTTCAATTCGTAAAAAAAAAAAAAGCCTGAAATTAAATCTGACTATCCAGCAAAGCAGCAGACAATCCAGCATATTATTGATAACTTACAAATATCCACACTTGAATATCGAAGTGAAAGTGACCCTGATGTGAGCCCATACGTGCATGACAGAAAAATCGAATTAATTGAGGTAGATACCAGTTTATTTGAGTGAATATTAATATTCAAACATGCATACTCTCATGGAATGATTATTGCAATGCTGCTAGGTTCCTGTGGGAAGAGATGCTGTTGAAGTAAATAACCTACTCTTAGAAGTAATCCGTCCATTTGTTGCTAGGCTTTGTGCATTTGGGGTTCTTCAGAATAGAGACTTCCGGACGGTATATTCCCCTTATTTTAAAGCTTTTTGTTTCGTCTGGAGAAATGGAGTCGTATCTTCAATTAGTAGTTGGGTTATAATTACTAGCATGGTTTTTGGAAAATCTTGTGTTGTGTTGGTCAATCGAATTCTTGGGTTGTGTTGGTCAATCGAATTCTTAAGGAAAACGTTGCTGTAATACGTAAATGAAGACCACTTAATGTGAGCAGCAACACAAGGCTTGTATGACATTCTATTTATTAGATATGAAAGAGCCTTGGAGATATGCTTCATTATATTATAACCTAAGATATTTTCCGTAAACATATATTATGACTAAGAAGCACGGACACGGTGTGACACGAATACGTGGACACGATATTTCTCTAAAAAGTAGAATATGGATACGTAGGGGATACGTTGTTGGTTTTTTTTTTGATAGAAACCTAACATTATTCTAATTAAAATTGGCATAAAAACACATAAATCACAACAATATTATCGCATTATCAATGATAACAAAGCAAATAAATCGGTAATTAAGTTTTCCAACTAAGCGCTTGTACTGTCCTAGATCATCAAGTAGCTCTCCCTGATCTGGAAATTACTTGGAATTGGAATCCATAGGAGTATCCAATGGATTTGTTCTCAACATTCCTGTCTCAGTCAAAGGACATATTTCCTCTGCGATAAGCAGATGCCTTCACTAGGTCTGGCAACCTCAATTCCTAAGTTGTCCCAAAATTTTGGTTTGGAATTTGCTTGTAAGAAAGAGTTTAACTCCTAAATGCCCTTAGAGTCGTCACCAATAATGACAATATCATTGACATAAACAATCAACATGATCTTAGCTGCTGTAGTATGTCTATAGAAAACAGAGTGGTCAACACCACATCGCCGAAGACCGAACTCAGTAACTACCTCACTAAACCGACCAAACCAGGCACGAGGAAATTACTTCAAACCATAGATAGATTTTTTTTAACTTGTAAACCAGACTAGATTGCCCTGAGCAACAAACCTAGGAGGTTGCTCCATGTAAACCTCCTCAAGAAGAGTACCATTGACAAAAGTCGTTCTTAACATCCAGCTGATGTAATGGCTAATGATAAGTGGGCTAGTGAGATGAAGGGCCGAACAAAAACAATCTTAGCCACTGGGGAGAAAGTCTCCGAATAATCAAGTCCATAAGACTTGTGTAACCTTTGGCAACTAGGCGTGCCTTTAACCTATCCAGAGTGCCATCAGGGTGCACCTTAACCGCATACACCCAACTGCAACCAACCACAGTCTTTCCCGGGGAGAGAGGGCTCAAATCCTAAGTACCAGTCTCCTTGAGAGCACACATCTCATCGTACATCGCTTGGTTACACCCGGAATGAGCAAGAGCCTATGCAACACTCTTAGGAATAGATATGGTAGACACGGAAGCTACAATGGAAGAGAAAGTGGGAGATAAATTATCATCGGAGACATAGTTGGAAATATAATGTGAAGTAGTACAAGAACGCTTACCATTCCCGAGTGCAATGGGAAGGTCAAAATCTGTCTGTTTAGTAGTAGAGGACGGCAGATCTGAGGATGCGGATGATAGAGGCGGAGCTTCGGAGTTTGAAATATGATCTGGAGGTGGACGGCGAGTATAAACCTGCAAATTAGGGAGAGACAAGCTAGTGGAAACATCACGTATAGGTGGTACGAGGATAGGAATAGGTAGCATAAAATCCGGATCAGTAGCCGAATGAGACACAAAATAAAAGGGTGTAAACTCAAAGAATGGAATTTTGTACCTAACTCATCATTGTGGGACCAATATATACACGACCCATCACTGTGTCAACTTATTTCCCAAACCCATCACTTTTTAAAAGTCGCTAGTTAAAGTAGCGACTTCACAAAAAAAAAAACTGTAGAAGTCGTTAGTCGAACTCGCGACTTTTGGCCAAATGAGAAGTCATTAGTTCAACTAACGACTTCTCTTTTTCACTTTCTTCCTCCTTTATTATCTCAAGAAGATGTGAGAGATTCTAGTGTGTATGTCAATAGAAGTCGCTTGTTCAGCTAGCGACTTTTCGTGCGGCCAGAAGTCGCGAGTTGGACTAGCGACTTCTATAGAATTTTTTTTTTGGTGAAGTCGCTACTTGAACTAGCGACTTGAAAAAAGTGATGGATTTGGGAAATAAGTTGAAACAGTGATGGGTCGTGTATGTATTGGTCCCATAGTGATGGAAATGGAAAAAAATTCCAAAGAATGAGACATTGGCAGAGACAAAATTTTACATTTAACCGATGTGGGACACTATACACATATTAATACATAGATACAAAACTACCCTTTAACAGAGGTTAAGACCAATACTTCTTTTCCTCTACCGCCATCTACTCCAACTGGTGAGGCTCCAACTGACTTTGATAGTGATGTTAGTTATATAAGTTCTAGTTTTATTTTATTATAGTATAAGGGCTTTAATGTAATTATTCTTTTTCTTCTATATTGAATAATATATATGGGGTGTGACATATTGTCAACTCTAAGTTTTGGCATAATCTCATTGTTAACATGGTATCAGAGCCAAACCACGAACCCTAACAGCCACCACCACCTGCGCCGCAGCCTCCACACACCACCACCACACTGCCGCAGCCTCCACACACCACCACCACACTATCGCAGCCTTCCCCACACACCAGAGACTAGCCGCAGCCCTTCCTCATCTTCCCAGCACCAGCCGCAGCCCCCCATGGCCCTTTCCTCTTAGCCGCAGCCCCTCACAGCCCTCCCTTGCCCAGCCGGAGCCCCTACAAGCCTACCCTTGACCAGCCCCAGCACCTAACATCTAACCCTTGACCAGCCGCAGCCCATATGCTGGTCTAAACCCTAAACCGACAACCATAGTCCATATTCCTTACAGTTTTGCTGTTCTGATTGAAGTTTACTCTCCACGTTTGCTTTCTAGTCCATTTATGGACTGTTATTAGATGATTAATACGACGGCATCCTCTATGGTATTCTGATTTCCTTCTGCGTGCTACTTATTTATTGGTCCCCTGATCCTATTCCTCATACAGTCTTCGTTGCGGGTATCGTTTCTTGTGTTGATTCATGATGACGGATGGAGATAAATCCAACGTGAATACACAGTTGATTAAGGATGAACGTGTGATTGTTACATCCTCCGATAGCTCGAACGTCAAGCTTGCTACATCCCTTTTCAATGGCCAGAACTACGTAGCATGGTCCGGATCTGTAATTATGTCCCTAAAGGGACGAGGGAAGATGGGGTATATTAATGGGAAAATTCAAGCACCTAACATCGAGGATGCCTCATATGACAAGTGGGAGATGGAAAATTCCACTGTCATGACTTGGCTTGGCCACTCTATGATACCGGAGATTGCCGAGGGCTTCTTGGACATGGCGACTGCTCAAGATATTTGGGAGACCATGGTCCAAACTTATTCGCGTAAGGGTAATTCAGCGCAGATTTTTGAATTACGGCGGTCGATTAGTAGATCTGAGCAGGGGGAGAAGAGTGTTCTTCAATACTTCACATCTCTATCCACCAGTTGGAAACGTTTGGACCACCTGTTGGACTTCAAGCCAGTTTGTCCTGTTGATTCCGTGGCCTATCATAAACTTATCGCTGAGGAAAGGATTTTTAAGTTCCTAGAGGGACTTCACCCTGATCTGGATCCAGTTCGCAGTCGGGTTCTGGGAATGGAGCCACTACCTTCTCTTCAAGAGGCTTTTGCCTATGTACAGAACGAGGAAAGTCGACGTTCTGCTATGCTTCCATCTGTTTCTACAGAACGATTTGCTCTCACTTCAGCTCCCCAGAAGGATGGAAACCGTAGTCGTGACACCTCTACTGAATCTGGTACTTCAGATAAATCTAAGCTGTTTTGTGACTATTGTAATACTAAATTCCACACCAGGGAGACATGCTATAAGCTTCATGGATATCCCCAAGGGGGTCGAGGGGGTCGTTCTGGCCCGTCTAGGGGTCGTGGAGGACGGTTTAATCGCCGAAATTCACATGCTCATCATACTTCAACGGTTGATCTTACAGTTCCTGTCCCGATTGATCCATCTCTTCTTGCTGCTTCACCGCCTATGTTCACTGCCTCTGAGGTAGAGGAGGCTCTCCGAAACCTGATGACCCGTCGTACTCCTGCTGCCTCTGCTTCTACTACTGCATCTACAGGTGCCTCCTCTTCATTTGCCCAGACAGGTAACTTAGTCACTTCTGCCCGAGTATGTTTATCACATTTGTCTTTTCCTTGGATTGTTGACTCAGGAGCCTCGGACCACATGTCTAGCTCTTCCGATGTGTTTTCTATATATACTCCTCATTCAGGTCAAGACAAAGTTCGTATTGCAGATGGCACTTTTTCTGCTGTTACAGGGAAGGGTGTCATCCATGCTACTCCCTCGTTGCCTCTGTCGTCGGTTCTCCATGTTCCTAGTTTTACTTCTAATTTGTTATCTATTAGTCGTATAACGCATGATTTGAACTGTAGTGTAACTTTTTTCCCTTCTCATTGTGTTTTTCAGGACCTTACCACAAGGAGGACGATTGGCAGTGGTAGAGTGGAGAATGGCCTTTACATTTTGGATGGACGAATCAAAGAAGCTCATCATACTACTAGTTTTGGGAATAAGTCGGATGACATTTGGCTATTACATAAGAGATTAGGACATCCTTCCTTCTATTTGCTTAAACATATGTTTCCTTCTTTAGTTAATAAACCTGTTTCTGAGTTTTATTGTGAATCTTGTGAACTTGGGAAACATCATTGGACATCTTTTGCTCCGACTTTTAATAAAAGTTTAGTTCCTTTTTCTTTAATTCATTCTGATGTATGGGGTCCTTCCCGTATTAATTCTTTAAAAGGTCATCGTTGGTTTGTGAGTTTTATTGATGATTATTCACGCACCACATGGCTTTATCTTATGAAGGAGAAGCGTGAAGTGTTTTCTATCTTTCAATCATTCTATCAGATGGTTTTAACCCAGTTTGGTACTAGTATAAAAATTTTACGTTCTGATCAAGGAGGTGAATATATTGATTCAGGTCTAGGTGAATTCTTTACATCCAAGGGGATTTTACATCAAACTTCTTGCACCGATACTCCACAACAGAATGGAGTAGCGGAACGCAAGAATCGTCATTTACTTAATGTTGCTCGCTCCTTGATGTTTACAGCCAATACCCCTACGCCATATTGGGGTGAGGCTGTCTTAACAGTCGCTTATCTGATTAATAGACTTCCTACCCAGGTCCTCAATAAAAAAGCACCCACCGATCTTCTAATTCACCCTTCTTCCAGTTTTTCTATTCCCCTTAGGGTCTTTGGTTTTGTCTGCTTTGTTCATAATAACTCTCCTACTAAGGGCAAACTAGATCCTAGAGCCGTTAAATGTATTTTTCTGGGGTACTCTCCTACTCAAAAAGGGTACAAGTGTTATAATCTGGATACGAGGAAGTGGTATGTGTCTATGGATGTCACTTTCCATGAATCTATTCCTTTCTTCTCATCTCCCAGAGTACCTCTTTAGGGGAGGAGGGAACATGAAGAGACTCTGGGAGGACATACCTTTCCTGTCTTACTTGAAATTTCTAGTGAGGAGAAGGTTAATGAGGAACCCATACTGTTAGGAGTGGAAGAAGAGGAAGAGGAACCAACAACCCTCAGACAGAATGAGGGTAATGACGGTGTAGATGAACATGTTACTCCGAAGGAAAAAAAATTGTTAGTGTACTCTAAAGGCACATGGAGTAAGAACAAGGGTAAGGAGGTAGAGGCCATTACTTCGATTTCTTCACTGCCATCTTCTCCAACGGGTGATGTCTCTGATATTTCTCAAGGTAACACTGATAATTCGTTTCCTATAGAGTCTGATGATCTCGATGTTCCTATTGCTGTTAGAAAGGGTGTTAGATCTTGTACTCAACACCCTATATCTAACTTTGTGTCTTATTCTCACTTGTCCCCTACTTATCGTTCATTTCTTTCAAATATTGCCTCTGTTTTTGTCCCTAATCATGTTCAGGATGCTCTTGGAGATCCCAAGAGGACACATGCTATGGATGAAGAGATGAATGCTCTTCATAAAAGTGGCACTTGGGAGTTAACTAAGTTACCTATGGGCAAGAGAACAGTGGGGTGCAAGTGGGTGTATGCGGTAAAGCATAGAGCTGATGGTTCCATTGAAAGGTTTAAAGCTCGTCTTGTTGCCAAGGGGTTCACTCAGACATATGGAGTGGATTATCAGGAGACCTTTGCTCTAGTTGCGAAGATGAACTCTATCAGAGTCCTTTTGTCCCTTGCAGCCAACTGTGATTGGCCCCTTCATCAATTCGATGTGAAGAATGCGTTCTTACATGGTAATTTGGAGGAAGAAGTGTACATGGATATTCCCCCTGGATATGCAATTCAGAGACCGAAGGTAAAGTATGTAGGCTCAAGAAGTCTTTGTATGGCCTAAAGCAGTCACCAAGAGCCTGGTCTGAGAGATTTACACATGCTATGTGTAGATATAGGTTCAAACAAAGTCAAGCAGATCATACGTTATTTATCAAACACTCCTTGCATGGTAAGACTACTGCACTGATTGTGTATGTGGATGACATTATCCTTACAGGTGATGACATGGAGGAAATGCAACGATTAAAAGAATACATGGCAAAAGAGTTTGAAATAAAAGATCTTGGAGCGCTAAAGTATTTTCTGGGAATTGAAGTTGCCAGGTCTAAGCATGGAATATTCATCTCTTAGAGAAAGTATGTGCTAGATCTCTTGAGTGAAACTGGGATGCTTGGAAGCAGAGCATGTGATACACCTGTTGAACCAAATCAGAAATTGAGTGATGAAAAAGGTGGGAAGATGGTAGACAGGGGAGATATCAGCGACTGGTAGGAAAACTTATCTATCTATCTCATACCCGTCCTGATATCTCATTTGCTGTAGGTGTAGTTAGTCAATTTATGCACGCACCTTATGAGAGACACTTGGATGCGGTTAACAGGATATTGAGATACCTTAAGTTAGCACCTGGCAAGGGTTTATTTTTTGGTAGGCATGACCATTTCAGAATAGAAGCATACACTGATGCGGATTGGGCAGGTTCTGTGACAGACAGAAGGTCTACTTCAGGGTACTGTACTTTCGTGGGAGGTAACCTTGTTACGTGGAGAAGCAAGAAGCAAAGTGTTGTGGCTCGATCTAGTGCAGAGGCCGAGTTTAGAGCAATGGCTCAAGGTGTGTGTGAACTCCTGTTTTTAAAGTTGCTATTGAAAGACCTGAAGGTGGAAACTTGTGATTCAATGAAGTTGTACTGTGATAGTAAGTCAGCTATTAGTATCGCACACAATCCAGTCCAGCATGACAGAACGAAACATATTGAGATCGACAGGCACTTCATTAAAGAGAATCTTGATAATGGAACAATTTGCACTCCTTTTGTGAAGAGTAGTAATCAACTTGCCGATGTTCTTACTAAAGGAGTTGGAGCTAAACCTTTTCATGATATGCTTAGCAAGCTGGGATTGAGAGATATCTTCTCACCAGCTTGAGGGGGAGTGTTAGTTATATAAGTTCTAGTTTTATTTTATTATAGTATAAGGGCTTTAATGTAATTATTCTTTCTCTTCTATATTGAATAATATATATGGGGTGTGACATATTGTCAACTCTAAGTTTTGGCATAATCTCATTGTTAACAAGTGATTCAGGTAATTTAAATAACTCCTTACCTTTTGAGTCTAATGATCTTAATGTTCCTATTGCTGTCCGTAAGGGTGTTGGATCTTGTACCCAACACCCTATTTCAAATTTTGTGTCCTACTCTCACTTATCTCCTGCTTATCGTGTCTTTTCTTCGAATATTGCCTCTGTTGCTGTACCTACCATGTTCAGGATGCTCTCAATGATCCCAAGTGGAAACGTGCCATGGATGAGGAGATGACTGCTCTTCACAAGAATGATACTTGGGAGTTGACTAAGCTACCTATGGGCAAAAGAACTGTGGGGTGCAAGTGGGTGTATACAGTGAAACATAGAGCAGATGGCTCTGTTGAGAGGTTTAAAGCCCGCCTTGTTGCCAAAGGATTCACCCAGACTTATGGGGTGGATTATCAGGAGACATTTGCACCAGTGGCTAATATGAATTCTGATTGTCTCTAGCAGCTAACCGGGGATGGCCACTTCACCAGTTTGATGTTAAAAATGCTTTTTTGCATGGTGACTTGGAAGAAGAGGTGTACATGGATATTCCTCTTGAATTTGAGAATTACAAAAGAAAAGGAAAGGTGTGCAGATTAAAAAGGGCCTTGAATGGCCTTAAGCAATCTCTAAGGGCATGGTTCGAGAGATTCACACAGGCCATGCGCATATAGGGCTTTACACAAAGTCAAGCTGACCACACCTTATTCATCAAAGACTCCTTGTAATGTAAGACTACAACACTTATTGTATATGTGGATGATATTGTCTTCACAGGTGATGACTTAGAGGAAATGCAGCGTCTCAAGGGATATATGGCAGTGGAGTTTGAAATCAAAGATGTAGGGGAACTGAAATACTTTCTTGGGATTGAAGTTGCGAGGCCTAAACATGGGATCTTCATCTCTCAAAGGAAGTATGTTCTTGATCTCCGAAGTGAGACTGGAATGCTTGGAGGTAGAGTATGTGATACGAACCCCGCCAATAATGTGACGAAACCCGTAACACGATTAATGTCTCGGACCGTTCTACTGTCAGATTCAATGGAAACCGCGACCCAACACCTATAACAGATGCGAACCTTGGTATAAAGGATGAAGACGCCACAATCAAGGATGGAAAACTCGATTGATAAGTCCAGGTATGAACGCCACAGAGTAAATCTGATAAGTTCGAATAGTTCTTCAAAGAACCAAAGAGAAAACTCTCACAATATTATTAATGATCAAAAACTGAATATTACAAACCCTAAAACTGTTTAAATAGCTGAGGCTTAAAGTTGGGTCCTTTTAAGCCTACGAAATATTATGGTCCAATATAATTCATCCCAAAACTAAAATAAAAGGAAACTAATGAATATAAAAAATCCCTAAGTTGGCATGCAAGCCTATAATTTATTCTAGAGCTTGAATCATGGACACCCAGCCTTGTGGATCACTAGTATCCTCCTTTGGGCCACTCGGATTAGTCTCAACCCAAATTTGTTGAACCAGCCCATTGAGATTGTCCTTGAACCGCTTTGCTCGCGCCCTTGTAACCGGACCAATTGGCACGTGGTTCGGGTCCGCATTCCACCTTGTGCTAGCCGCCATGTTCTCATCATTCCCCTCCTCTTGAAAAGGATTTGTCCTCAAATCATCACCTACATCAAAAGGAGATAAATCAGCAACATTAGAAGTAGTACTAACATTATACTCACCAGGCAACTCTAGCTTGTAGGCATTGTCATTGATGCGCTCAAGAACTTGAAAAGGACCATCGCCTCGGGGAAGCAATTTAGAACGCCTTTGTGCTGGAAATCTTTCTTTTCGCATGTGTACCCAAACCCAATCTCCAGGTTCAAAGATTATATTGCGTCGCCCTTTGTTAGCTTGCGTTGCATATTGCTCCGTTCTTCGCTCAATATTGAGCCTTGCTTTCTCATGAATCTGCTTAACAAAATCTGCTTTCTTTTTTCCATCTAAATTAACACGCTCAGTCATAGGTAAAGGAGATAAATCCAAAGGAGTTAAAGGATTAAAACCATACACAATTTCAAAGGGTGAAAATTTAGTAGCAGAATGGATAGTACGATTATAAGCAAACTCAACATGTGGTAAACATTCTTCCCATGTTTTGATGTTCTTTTTAATAATAGCCCTTAACAAAGTAGATAAAGTCCTATTTACTACTTCAGTTTGACCATCAGTTTGTGGATGACAAGTAGTAGAAAATAATAACTTAGTCCCCAACTTACACCACAAGGTCTTCCAAAAGTAACTCAAGAATTTAGCATCTCTATCCGAAACAATGGTTCTAGGCATACCATGTAATCTCACAATCTCCTTAAAGAACAAATTAGCAACATGTGAAGCATCATCAGTTTTATGACATGGAATAAAATGTGCCATCTTGGAAAATCTATCCACAACCACAAAAATTGAGTCTTGACCGTGTTTAGTCCTAGGTAAACCTAACACAAAATCCATTGAAATATCAATCCATGGTTCACTAGGAATTGGAAGAGGTGTGTATAAGCCATGGGGTTGTACTCTAGATTTCGCTCGCCTACATGTGACACATCTACCACAAATTCTCTCAACATCTTGTTTCATGCGTGGCCAATAGAAGTGTTCTTGTAAAACGGCTAATGTTTTTACTACCCCAAAATGTCCCATTAACCCTCCCCCATGTGACTCTCGCACAAGCAACTCTCTCACTGAACAAGTTGGAATGCACAATTTATTTTCTCGAAATAAAAACCCCTCATGCCCATAGAATTTATTATGGGCTGTTTTTTCACAAGATTCAAATTCTTCACTAAAATCGAGATCTAAAGGATACAATTCCTTAATATGCTCAAAACCAAGAATCTTAGCATCAAGAGTAGAGATTAGAATGTACCTTCGAGAAAGTGCATCGGCAACGATGTTCTCCTTACCTTGTTTATATCGAATGACGTATGGAAACGTCTCAATGAATTCAACCCATCGTGCATGCCTCTTGTTCAGCTTGTGTTGGACTTTAAGGTGCTTTAAAGACTCATGATCGGTGTGAATCACGAACTCTTTAGGCCACAAGTAATGCTGCCATGTCTCCAAAGCTCGAACCAATGCATACATCTCTTTGTCATACGTGGGATAGTTTAAGGCAGCCCCACTTAACTTCTCACTAAAGTATGCAATCGGTCTTCCTTCTTGCATAAGCACGACGCCAATACTTAAACCTGAAGCATCACATTCAATTTCAAAAGTTTTTGTAAAGTTAGGTAAAGCAAGTAAAGGTGCATGAGTTAACTTCTCCTTGAGTAATTGAAATGCCTTCTCTTGCTCTTCCCCCCATTTGAACCCAACATTTTTCTTGATGACTTCGGTTATCGGTGCAGCTATATTACTGAAGTCTTTCACGAACCTCCTGTAAAAACTAGCAAGTCCATGAAAACTTCGCACATTACTTACACTAGATGGGCTTGGCCATTCTTGGATAGCACGAATCTTTTCTTCATCAACCTGTATTCCTTGTGCACACACAACAAAACCAAGAAACACAAGCTTATCGGTGCAAAAAGTGCACTTCTTTAGGTTAGCAAACAACTTTTCATTTCTAAGCACATCTAACACAAGTTTTAAATGCTTCAAATGCTCTTCCAAGTTTTTGCTATAAATCAGGATATCATCAAAATAAACAACTACAAATTTTCCAATGAAAGCACGCAAAACATGGTTCATCAATCTCATAAAAGTACTAGGAGCATTAGTTAATCCAAAAGGCATAACTAACCATTCATACAAACCATATTTTGTTTTAAATGCAGTTTTCCATTCATCACCTTCTTTCATTCTAATTTGATGATACCCACTTTTCAAATCAATCTTAGAAAATATACAAGAACCATGCAACTCATCTAACATATCATCTAAGCGAGGAATAGGGTGTCGATACTTTACCGTTATGTTGTTGACGGCTCGGCAATCAACGCACATTCTCCACGTCCCATCCTTCTTAGGAACCAAAATCACCGGAACGGCGCATGGACTCATACTTTCTCTTACGTACCCCTTTTCCATCAACTCACTAACCTGCTTTTGTAGCTCCTTTGTCTCCTCAGGATTGCTTCTATAGGCTGGTCGGTTTGGAATGGTAGCACCGGGCACGAAATCAATTTGATGTTCAATCCCTCGAATAGGGGGTAAACCATGTGGAACCTCCTCGGGAAAGATATCACCAAACTCCTGCAAAAGAGAAACAACAGAACTAGGCAAAGATGAGTCAATTTGGTTAGTGTTTAAAAATGCCTCTTTGTACAAAAGTACAATCATAGGCTGATTTGAAAACAACGCTCGTTTGATCTCACTCGCTTTTGCATAAAAATTCTTTTTTTGGTTTCCCTCTAATTTTCCCTCAATGGCTGCATTTTTCTTTTCTTTTTCTCTCTCATTTTTCTCACTCTTTCTCTTTTGTTCACTCTCCCTTTGCAACCTCACTTGATCTTCATAAACTTGCTTCGGTGTCAAAGGCACTAAGGTGATTGTCCTTTGATTAAGCACGAACGAGTATTTATTTGTGAAACCATCATGCTTAACACGTCGATCAAATTGCCATGGCCTCCCTAACAACAAGTGTCCAGCTTGCATCGGAACCACATCACTCAAAACTTCATCTTCATATTTCCCAATACGAAAAGAAACTAACACCTGTTTAGTTACCCTTACTTCACCACTATCATTGAGCCATTGCAATTTATAAGGTCGTGGATGCTTGATTGTTGACAGCCCTAATTTCTCCACCAAAGTTGTGCTAGCAACGTTAGTACAACTCCCCCCATCTATGATCACACTACACACCTTATCTTTGACATGACATCTCGTATGAAAGATGTTCTCCCGTTGTGCCTCATCATCTTCCTTAACCTGCATATTTAGAGCTCTCCTTGCCACTAACAAATCCCCTTGGGCAGCGTACTCTTCATCATCGGCATCCTCCAATGGTGGCACAGATTCGTTGTCATCTTCATCTTCGGTTTCAATCTCACCATTATCTCGTAACACCATAACTCTCTTGTTCGGACATTGGCTAGCTATGTGTCCCCTACCTTGGCACTTAAAACACTTAATATCGCGGTTCCGAGAAGTAGACGAATCGGATTTACCTTGATTTCCAGGGCTGACCACCTCTTGTTTTTGCTCAATTTTTGGCTTCACCAAAGGCTGCTTCTCATCTCTTTTCCAATTATTTGGTTTCCAAGCGGATGTATTGGAATTTTGGCTTGGATTTTGGCTTGGACGTGTGCTGCTGCCCTTCCTCTTGAGTTGATTCTCAATTTTAATAGCCATGTGTACCATATCCTCCAACTCAACATAGTGTTGCAATTCCACTGCATTGGCAATTTCCCGATTCAACCCAACTAAGAATCTAGCCATTGTAGCCTCTCGATCTTCCTCTACATTCGCTCGAATCATAGCAACTTCCATCTCCTTATAATATTCTTCCACACTCCTATTACCTTGCCTCAAACTTTGCAACTTGTTGTATAACTCTCGGTAATAATAGCTTGGAACGAACCGCTTCCTCATCACAGTTTTCATATCCTCCCATGTCTCTATTGGACGCTCCCTGTTTCTTCTCCTATTCAACACCAATTGATCCCACCAAATGATAGCATAATTAGAAAATTCAATGGCAGCAAGTTTTACCTTCTTAGCCTCAGAGTAATGGTGGCAATCAAATACTAATTCTATCTTCTTCTCCCATTCTAGATAGGCTTCCGGATCATTCTTCCCTTGAAACGAAGGAATCTTCATCTTAATACTACCCAAATTATTATCTTCCCGGTTCCTAGCTTCTCTAAACCTAACTTCTCTACCCCGACCACCATATCTCCTATGATTATCTATTGACTCCTGATCATTTTCTTCGTCAAAGTCTCCCCAAAAATACTCCTCTTCTTCAACTCTCACTCCCCTCGGTTGAACTCTCTCTCTTCTACGTCCATGAGGAGCATTGTTTTGTGGCTGCTCCACACGTGCATTCTCTACTCTATCTATCCGTTCATGAACTTGTTCCATCTCTGTCCTCAATACCCTCCTCATTTCACCCATTAATGCCTCCAATAGTAGTTTCTGATCAGTCTCTCTCGAAACCTCCCCGGCATTAATTTCGTCTTTATGGGCCATATTTCGCTGCAAAACAAAGATTAGATAAAAAAAATATACAGGACCTCACAACTCTCGCTCACGTGTTTTCACTCAACTAGGATGTATCACTCAAGTTCACTCGTGTTTAAACTGAAAATCAATTTGGCTTTTACCCTCCTATGTGCTCACCACTCTTGCCTTTTTCCACTCGTAGTAATTCTCACTCGGTTCTTATGAAACTGCTCAAACAATGACTAGAATTTCTCAGTAACAATCCATACCCAAACTAGACCAATCAAATTTGGACGCTGAAAGCACGACTAAAAACGAACGCGGATGGCTAGGTTTCCAAAAGCACAAAAAAATGGAATTTTCGGAAATTTTTTTTTCGCACTATGGAGTAAGGTCAGATTCGGACTCCTTAGACCCCAAATATCGCAAAACAAAAATAAAATTTTAAGCCGAGTTTTTGTACTATTTTTTTTTTTTTTTCTCCCCTACAGATCTCTTCTCTTCTCTTCTTTTCTTTTTTTTTTTTCTTCTTTTTTTTTTTTTCTCCCCTACAGATCTCTTATCTTCTTTTCTTTTCTTTTTTTTTTTTCTTCTTTATTTATTTATTTTTTTTTTCTCTTTTTTTCTTTTTTTGTATTTTTTTTTTTTTTTTAATCAGGCAGACTTCACAGTTCACGTATCTGATTCAGGAACCCTAATTCCAAGAAGAAAAAAAAAAACCCAGAATAACAACGATCACGAGAATGAACAAACACGAAATAGCAAGGGCAAATCACAGATCAGATTCGCAAACCCTACACAAAATTCCAGATCGTAATCGAACACCTTTTTTTTTTTTTTTTTATACGGTTCAGAAACGAGAACGAATAAGAAAACGAACAGAAACAAAAACGAATAAGAACAGAACCAGAAGAAACGAATAAGAACAGAAACGAAAAAGATATGATAAACCTGAGACTAGAACTGTGCTCTGATACCAACTGATACGAACCCCGCCAATAATGTGACGAAACCCGTAACACGATTAATGTCTCGGACCGTTCTACTGTCAGATTCAATGGAAACCGCGACCCAACACCTATAACAGATGCGAACCTTGGTATAAAGGATGAAGACGTCACAATCAAGGATGGAAAACTCGATTGATAAGTCCAGGTATGAACGCCACAGAGTAAATCTGATAAGTTCGAATAGTTCTTCAAAGAACCAAAGAGAAAACTCTCACAATATTATTAATGATCAAAAACTGAATATTACAAACCCTAAAACTGTTTAAATAGCTGAGGCTTAAAGTTGGGCCCTTTTAAGCCTACGAAATATTATGGTCCAATATAATTCATCCCAAAACTAAAATAAAAGGAAACTAATGAATATAAAAAATCCCTAAGTTGGCATGCAAGCCTATAATTTATTCTAGAGCTTGAATCATGGACACCCAGCCTTGTGGATCACTAGTATCCTCCTTTGGGCCACTCAGATTAGTCTCAACCCAAATTTGTTGAACCAGCCCATCGAGATTGTCCTTGAACCGCTTTGCTCGCGCCCTTGTAACCGGACCAATTGGCACGTGGTTCGGGTCCGCATTCCACCTTGTGCTAGCCGCCATGTTCTCATCAGTATGTGATACTCCTATTGAGTTTAACCAAAAACTAAGTGATGACAGCAGTGGAACAATGGTTGACAGGGGGAGATAGATATCAGAGATTTGTTGGGAAGCTCATTTATCTTTCCCATACACGCCCTGATATTGCCATGGCTGTAAGTGTGGTAAGTCAGTTCACGCATGCACCTCGGGAATCACATATGGATGTAGTTTACAAGATCTTGAGGTGTCTTAATTCTGCTCCTGGTAAAGGCTTATACTTCGGCAAACATGACTTGCTGCAACGGAAAATACTGAGATGAGCATGGTTCAAGGTTGCGGTATCGGTCGCTGTCGCTGAGGTCGCGGCACCGCGGGCTGGTATCGGGTGATATGCAAAGATACGCTGGATTTAAGGTTCAAAAGAATCTGGAAAAATAATGAAAAATTTTAAAATAATTAGAATAACAAATTTGGCTTAATAGATTGTCACAATACACAATGTACCAATTACAAAATTACATAATATCCAATACACAAGTAGCAGATTGAGTATCTGATAACACTACATACATAATTGGGTAAACATTGTTCAATATCTACCAAATCAAAAAAAAAGAAAAAAGGATAGCATAATAAGTATAAGGGAAATGTTAAAGCTTCAAGTAGTAAAAAATACTTTGGGAATCCATGCAGATGAAAAATTAGGTGTGAATCTCACTCATTTAATACACTTTTAGCCAAGAAAAAAAAAGGGAAAAATTAAGTAGTAGATATCACTATATTGTACTAAAAGTCTTAAACCCATATTATGCTTCTTTTTTTTTTTGTGGAGAAGATAATAAACCATAAATATAGTGTATTATATTATATTTATAATATAATATAGTGTATTATAAACTTAGTGCTATATATCGTGTATTACTTACAAATTAAAATAACAAAACAATCGTTTACCTCCCTGCTCCTTTTCACGTAGCCTCTGCACTAGAGCAGCCGGCGATAGAAATGGAGAGAGAGAGAGAGCTCTCGACACTCAAAGACATAGATTGGGCACAGCGAGAGAGAGAGAGAGAGAGAGAGAGAGAGAGAGAGAGAGAGAGAGAGAGAGACGAAGCCTCGTGAGGAAGAAGAATCGAACAGATCATTGAATATAGAGAGAGAATTGATCGATGGTGAATATAGATCTGTGAAAATAGAGAGAGAATCGATCGATTTGTGAGGGAAGAAGACGAAGACGAAGACGAAGCCTCTTTGCTTCAGATCTGTGAAAATAATGCACAAAAGGTAAGATTCGACCTTGTTTCCCCCCTTTTCCGACTTCTTTCTGTCCATTAGAGATTCGTCTCGCTATCTCGGCCGAGATCTCGGGTGATATGACGCCATTTCGCGTGATACGGTGCGAAACAGCCGAGATGGCCACCGAGACTACGTCGGTTTGATTATTATTTATATCGTATGTAGATCTCATTTCGTTGTCCCTCGAAACCGAGTTAACTCGGTTTCGATCAAGACTTCGAACCTTGGAGATGAGAGATCATACATCCGAGTGAGATCGCTGGAGAACAAGAGATGAGCATAATCCCAAATATCCTTACAGGTGCCCAAGTGACCACACATATCCGCAACGTGTGGTTCCATAGAGTTCAAAGGAGGAAAGCGATTTGGGCATCCATTTGTTTCCATGCCTTGATGGCCTTCTCGTCGGTGGTAGGAGCAGACTCGATGAGGTGATCATCAAAACCCAAGCCAGTGAGGGCAATATTGACAACCTGAGACTATTGAAGGAAATTAGAGCCGTTCAACTTTCGAGTAGTTAGTTGGGGACGGACTTTGGATTCCATAGATAAGGGCTGAAGATAACTTTGGATCCAATTGGCGAAGAATAGTGATCGCGATAATTTTTTTCAATGAAATAGTGATTCCGATGAATAGTAAGCCCGATGAATAGTGCTGTGTGAATAGTAACTTCGATGAACATTGTTGTGATGGATAGTGCTGTGATGAACGATGCACAATGAATAGTGCTGCGATGAACAGAAGATTCGATTTTTTTTTTTGTTTTTTGGTTTTGAACTCTCAGATCTTTGACAGAGATCCGGCAATTTACAAGACACTCTCGATCAACTTTGATCGGCAACAAGAGGAGCGCATCCTAAGATCAGGTGATGTAAATATGTGAAGACACAATATATTGAATGAATTGAAAAGAGGAAATACAACGGCCTATATATAGGCTTACAACTCCTAGACTAATATTCTAGCTAAGCGATGTGGGACAACACATACAATAATACACACTATTACAAGACTACGCCTACGTTAAAAAAAAAAGACCTACTTTTTGCTATTCGGGGCATGGACATTTCCACAATAGGTGCACTGGCGGATTTGTCCTCTACCCCGGCCAGGGCGATCACCACGTTATCCCCCTCCATGTCCTCCACGAGGAAGGGATCTGAGTAACAAGTGCAGAATGATCAGCCAGCGGAGGAGCCTGAGTAACATCTGTTCTCTCTGCTGATGCTGTTCCTGAACACTGACAGTAATTGGCATGGTTGTATTCAATTCCTCATGCAAGCGTTTAAGAGCAGCAAGGTTCTCCGTGACCGACAAATCGGATTGTTGGAGTTTGAAGCATTGGAAGGAGAGATCATATATGCGAGTGAGATTGCTAAAATAAAGGTGGACATATTCCCAGATATCCTTACATGTACGTAAGTGAATTCCATAGGAGAGTCACAAGTTGAGCATCTAGTTGTTTCCATGCTTTAACAGATTTGTCGTCGTTGGTTGGAGGAGAGCCAGTAAGATGTGTATCATGGCCCAAGCCAGTGAGTGACTCTGTAATGGTGAACCATTCGAGGAATTTGGTACCATTTAACTTCCGATTTGTGAGTTAAGTAAGAAATTTGGAGTCCATGATATCAAGAGAAAAGAAAAAACATGAGGCTGACCTGAAAACGAGAAAACGGGGTCAGAACTCGACCATATTTGAGCAAATTTACCAGATCGGATATGAAATCCTCGTAATCAGACACATGCGAGAGTCGCCGGAGGAAGGGGCTTCACTGGAGGTCGCTGGAGGTCAGGGGGCTTCGCCGGAGGCTGGGGGTGGTCTGGCGAGGGTCGCCGGAGGGATGGGCTGGGTTGGGTTGGCTCTGGCTGATTTGGGTAGGCTTTTTTTTTACCCAAATCAGCCAGAGCCAACCCAATCCAGCCCATCCCTCCGTCGACCTCCCTCCTCTGTCGGCGACCCTCGCCGGACCAATCCCAGCCTCTGGCGAAGCCCAAGAAAGAGAAAAAAAAAAGTAAAATAAAAAATAAGAGAAAATCAACAATTGAACAGCCGAACTTCTCGATTTGCGAAGAAGGCGGAAAAAGTAGCAATCCCAGAGACGGGAGGCTCTGATACCATTTAAAGATAAAAGTGATGGGAATATAATATCTGTATATTCAATAAAATGAATAAAGAATACAAGGTGCTTATATATAGGCTAAGGCCACGCTAACACACAACCGATGTGGGACTATGACATAACAATAAAATATGACACATACACTTTTACCCTTGACAACATCTAATATGCTTTGGTTCGTATATAGAGGCATTTGAATGATTTTTGAAATAATTCGACTTCTGCTAAGTAAGGTTTAAAGCTGTGACAAGAATTCTTCGATAAATATTTATTGCGCACCTTTATCACTCATATAACCGTGTGTTAATAGTTTCCAGTATAGTTTCTGTTCGCTTCACCCTGTATATGTTATTTGACTTGCATTTCCATACACTTCCGAAGATTAGCATGTCTCTATATGTTGGCAAGTATACTTTTGAAACTTGCGTCATATTTGACAGTTAAGCCCATGCGATTTACTTAACTCAAGAGATAAATTTCGTGAAGCACCGCCACTGGACGTACCCCAACTGAAGTATGGAGAAGTAGAAAGTTATTTTGGACTTCTAATGACACTTTACCACATCCGCAAGTTACTTTCTAGCCATGGAATAAGGCCAGCCTTTGAGATGCTTGAAGAAAAGTTGCAACAACGGTATGTATTTGTCCATGCTCAATTAAAACAATTGTATGATCTCCAAACATTAAAATCCCAGGAAATTCTCCTCATGACTTTCACTGCTACCATTTGCAAATTGAAGTCATAAATATTCAATCTAATTTTCAGCAGTTTTCCAATCAAAGGCCATTCGCATAAGCATTTGATGCAAAAAGTTTAGTATCCAACATTTTACTTATAAAAAATTTGCCATTCGCATGAACTTGTTCTACTGGACTGTGGTGGGACAATTTTATTCAAATAGGATTGGCCAGCAAGACACAAGAACACCAGTTTAATCATCATGTCTTCTTCTGTCTTCCATTTTCAAATATTCACTAAAATTGTGCAGAGTTTTCCTTAACATGGTATTGATTGCTAACATCCTAATGGTCATTTAAGCTCAATTATCGCAGGTCTTTTGCACGACTTATGGGTAGAAATGAAGTCATTTGGAAAGCAAAGCTTATAATGCAGAAAAGCTTGTCTCATGGTGCTCCTAGTCCAAAATTGTCGAAAATGTTAGAAGTACTTGTTGATCATTTCAGTATGTGGCATGTCATCTTATTTTCTGTCGTTTACTTTTTGTTTGGATGCCAATATTTTTTGCTTTCTGCCTTTGGTTTTTCCTGGTTTGTAGATTCTTGCAAATGTGAATTTTTTTTGTACAAATTCATAGACAAATGATACTACACTCAATTTTTTTCAACCAACTACACTTGTTGTAAATTCAGTAATCTGGATGACCAAAGCTATCAGTTCTTGGTTCTTTCTCATGAATCTTTCCAACTTCACTTCCTGTTTATGATCATTAACTGATAGCTCATTTGATTTTCCGACAGCCATAAATTTGATGGATGAGATTTATTGGCCAGATTATTTATTGCATCTGAAATTTCTTAGAGGAAGTGAACTTGTCATGCTAAACACTACAGATATTGCACCTGGTACTAGTGGAACCCTTAAATCCCATGGCCTCAGCCTGTCATGCATAAATGTGAGACATTCACATTCATTTTTAAATGCTGAGATATAACCTTAACCCCATCCATTTGAGATCTCATGTTAGCACTTAACCTCTGTGCTACAACGTTTTAGCGTGGAATTCATTGGGCATGTTGGCATCTCTACTTATTTTGTTCCATCTGAGTTTGCTTTGCTGTGGGTACTGATAAATATGTATGTTGGATTTCTGGAAAAGCTTACAGAGCCAAAATCAGCTTTCCCATTTTATTAATTGAGTATAAGAATAGATTAATTACAATAAGGACCCTAAAATATAAACAATAAGACTAAGTCTCATAAAATAAAAACATCTCTCAACACTCCCCCTCAAGCTGGTGCGAAGATATCCCTCATGCCCAGTTTGCTAAGGATGAAATGAAACGACCGTCCGACTAAACTCTTTGTCAGAACATATGCTAACTGCTCTCCCGACCTCACAAACGGAGTACAAATGCTTCCATTGTTCAGCTTTTCCTTGATAAAGTGTCTATCTATTTCAACATGCTTAGTTCTGTCATGTTGAACTGGATTATGGGCAATGTCAATAGTGGCTTTGTTATCACAGTATAATTTCATTAAGTCCTTTGGCCCAAATCCAAGGTCTGACAACACAATCTGAATCCACATCAACTTGCAAACTCCTTGTGTCATGGCTCTAAACTCTGCTTCTGCGCTAGATCTAGCCACTACTGACTGTTTTTTACTCCTCCACGTTACCAAGTTACCACCAACAAATGTACAAAAACTTGTGGTTGACCTCCTATCAGTGATGGACGCTGCCCAATCTGCATCTGTATAAGCCTCTACTAACGTATGACTATGTTTAGCAAAGTATAGCCCTTTTCCCGGTGCCGACTTTAAGTACTTCACGATTCGAAACACAACTTCAAGATGAGGTTGTTTAGGATCATGCATAAATTGGCTAACCACACTAACTGCAAATGCAATGTCAGGCCTAGTGTGTGCCAAATAAATTAGTTTACCTACTAACCTCTGGTATCTTCCCTTATCAACAGGCTCTCCACTGGGATCATCTCCAAGCTTCAGATGAGGATCCATTGGGGTATCCACTGCTTTACTCCCAAGCATGCCAGTTTCTAGGAGAATTTCCAAAACATATTTTCGTTGTGATATAAATATTCCTTCCTTGGATTGTGCCACTTCGATTCCCAAGAAGTACTTTAAATCACCTAAATCTTTAATTTCAAACTCTTTAGCTAGATATGATTTCAGACACTTCATCTCCTCCAAATCATTCCCTGTTAGGACATTATCATCTACATAGACAATCAAAGCAGTCACCTTTCCCTGTGAAGAGTGCTTAATAAATAGAGTATGATCGCCTTGGCTCTGTCTAAAACCATACCTGATCATAGCTTGAGAAAACCTGTCGAACCAAGCTCCAAGAGATTGCTTTAGACCGTATAACGACTTCTTGAGACTGCACACTTTACCTCTGGTCTTGTCATCCTCAAACCCGAGAGGAATATCTATGTAGACTTCTTCTTCCAAGTCCCCATGTAAGAAAGCATTTTTTTACATCAAACTGATGTAATGGCCATTCTAAGTTCGCGGCTAGAGACAATAAAATCCGAATGGAGTTCATCTTTGCAACCGGAGCAAAAGTTTCCTGATAGTCCACTCCATACGTCTGAGTAAAGCCCTTGGCTACCAACCTGGCTTTATATCTCTCAATTGTACCATCTGCTTTATGTTTCACAGTGAACACCCACTTGCATCCTACTGTCTTTTTCCCATGAGGTAACTTTGTTAATTCCCAAGTACCATTTTTCCGAAGTGCTTTCATCTCTTCAGTAATGGCAGACTTCCATTTAGGATCTGACAGAGCTTCCTGAACATTGTTAGGAACAGAAACAGAATCGAGATTGGACACAAATGCCCTATAAGAAGGGCACAAACGATTGTAGGAAACAAATTTTGAAAGGGGATGTTTAGTACATTCCCTTGTGCCCTTGCGAAGAGCAATGGGAATATCTAACTCTATATTAGAAGAAGAAGCAGGAGTATGAGTAGGAGTAGCAGGACTAGAAATATCTTGACCATCATCCTTTGAAGAAGGCAACTGGAGTGGTGTTGGAGAAATGACCCAATCTTCTGTTACCCCAAAAATTCTTCTACTCTTGTTTTTGGAGCACGTTTGCAGTTCTTTTCTCCTCTTTTCCTCACTTTCGTCTCTCCTTCTCATCTCTTTTTTCTTCTTTGTCTCCACCTTTTTCTTCCTCACTCTCACCTTTATCTCCACCCGCATCTCTATTTTTTTCTTCACTCTCATCCCTATCTTCCTCTAAAATAAATGGAATCATTGCTCCAGACTTCTCTTCACCAGGTTGTCTCTCCCCTTGAAGAGATGGCTAGGAAGACGAGAAATAAGATAATGACTCATCAAAGGTGACATCCATAGACACGAACCATTTATGTGAGAGAGGATGATAACACTTATATCCTTTTTGTGTGGGAGAATACCCTACGAAGACACACTTCAGTGCACGGGGATCCAATTTGTGTCTAGACTAGGAGTGATTGTGAACAAAGCAGACACACCCAAACACTTTAGGAGGGATAGGAAAAATGGTAGAAGGATTAATGAGAAGTTCTATGGAGGTTTCTTCCCAAGAACACGGGTAGGAAGGCGATTGATGAGGTAGGCAGCGGTTAAGACTGCCTCCCCCCAATAAGATTTTGGTATCTGCATAGAAAACAACATAGATCTAGCAGACTCGAACAAGTGACGATTTTTCCGCTCAGCCACCCCATTCTGTTGTGGGGTATTTGTGCACGGGGTTTGGTGGATCATGCCATGTTCAGAAAAATAGTGAGTAAGGCCACCATAAATATATTTCCCTTCTTTGTCAGAACGAATAATCTTAACAACTGTACTAAATTGGGTACATATCATCTTGTGGAATCTTTTAAAGATAGAAAAAACATCACTCTTTTCTTTCATTAAGTAGACCCAAGTTGTGCGAGTGTAGTCATCAATAAAAGTAACAAACCATTTATAACCATTCAAAGTAGGAATATAAGGACCCCAAACATCTGTATGAATAAGATCAAAAGGAGTAGTACTTTTATTTAAACTAGAATTAAATGTAGCACTGTGATGTTTTCCAAGCTCACATGTCTCACAAGATATCTCGGAAATACAATACATTTATTAGGAACTAAAGACGGGAATAAAAAATGAAGTAAGTAGAAAGAAGGATGTCCTAATCTCTGGTGCCACAACCACATCTCTCGGGGAAGATTCTGTCTCTTTGTTGTATGAGCAATTTGAGTGTATCCTCCATTTGATACTCCACCGGGCAACAAGAAATACAGGCCATTCTCCTCCCTACCACTGCCAATCTCCTTCTTCGTGGAGAGGTCCTGAAAGAAACAATGAGACGGAAAGAAAGTCACGCTACAATTTAAATCACGAGTAATTCGACCAATTGAAAGAAGATTAGTCGAAAAATTAGGCACATAAAGAACAGAGGATAAAGCAAAAGAATTTGAAATATTGATAACACCTTTACCAGATTTCGAGGAAAAATTGCCATCGGCAATTTTCACTTTATCCTTCCATGAACAAGGAGTATAAGTTGAAAAAACAGTGAAAAGACCAGTCATATGATCGGAAGCTCCAGAATCAATGATCCATGGCTGTCGAGAATATACACTTAAACAAGTGGAAAAATTAGCTGAATTACCTTTATGAGCAAAGGAAGTAGAGGCACTAGTGGAGGTGTCCAGTTGAGCCATGATGCGCCTCAAAGTCTCAATGTCAGTGCTACTAATACTGCCAGGCACTGATGAAGGCGTAGTAGCAGGTAACTCCTCATGATAAGTAGAATCGGACCCAGTAGTCAAGTGAGCACGTGGGCCACTCCCTCGACCTCCACGACCACCACTATGGCCCCCACCTCGTCCCCTAGACATGGGTGGATGACCATGGAGCCTCCAACATGTCTCTCTAGTGTGTCTAGGACGGTTGCAGTAATCACGCCAACGCTTGTCTTTATCATCACTGATCTCATTGCTAGAATCTTTCTGCGGAGTAGTAGACTTGCCACCTCTCTGGCTAGAGGAAATAAGGGCTGACCTGTCTGTAGATGCTGGAGGAAGCATGACAAAACGGCGACTTTCCTCGTTCTGAACATAGGCAAAAGCTTCCCTAAGCGATGGCTACGGTTCCATTCCTAGTATCTTGCTTCGCACTGGGTCAAACTCAGATTAAGACCAGCAAGAAATTTAAATATTCTCTCACTTTCAATATATGTTTTAAAGCTAGCAGCATCGGTCGGGCACATTGGATGATGAGTTATTAGATGGTCCACTCTCTTCCAAAGAGAACCTAGTGTAGTAAAATATTGCAAGGTGGAGCAATCGCCTTGTACCTCGGCTTCAATCGTGCGTCGCAACTCATAAACCTGGGCAACATTTCCCTTTCAAGAATACGTCTCAGCATGAGTGTCCCAGATATTTTGTGCTGTTCCATACTGTTGGAATATTCGGGTTTTATTCCCCGTGATTTATGGATCACGTTAGTTTAGGAATAGATTGATTTGTATTGATTTGTTCCTATCAGTTATTTCCTTTTTAGTTTCTTCTCATAGTTGTATATATTCTCTGTACATTGACATTGAATAATAAGAAAGATTGATTTCTTCTTGGTATCAGAGCCAAAAAGAGATTAACCCTAACACCTCTTCCAGCCGCACCACCAAACCACCTGTCCCCTCCCTTGCGCCGCAACACCACCACCACCACCAGCCTGCGCCGCCCCCCCCCATTCCTCTATACTACCTGTGCCGGACCCCCTCCAGCCCCCTCTCCACTCTCGGCGACCCCTACAGGGTCTCGGCACCTCTATTTGGTTAGCCTAGGCTAACCCTTGCGCAGCCCTAGGCTGCGTCTTGCCCTGTTCGTGGGCCTTGTGATGGTTTAGAGCCCTCTTTGTGCTCTCTTTCTCTTCTCTTGGGCTACCTGTGATGCACTGGTAGCCTCTGTTTGCTGCAGTTTCTACTTCCAGCAGCCTTTTTCATCCTCTGGATCTCTCTTTGCGCCTAGTTGATCATTTATTGGGTTTCTTGATTCGGCTACAATGACCGATACTGGAAAGGATAAGGTTACTGATCAGTCTTCTACCGGTTCGCATGTGCGTTCAGATCTCTCTATGTCCCTGACTCCACATTCCCCTGCGCAAAGGGTTACCACTGTTCTCATGGATGGAAAAAATTTTGCCGCTTGGTCTCATTCCATTCGCCTGTTCCTTGGTGCCAAGGGCAAGTCTAGTTGGCTTTTGGGCACTACACCTAAGCCTGCTCCTACTGATTCCACTTTTGATCAGTGGAATATGGACAACTGTACTATCTTGGGTTGGTTATTCAATTCAATGGAGCCTCGCATTTATCATATGTTTATGTATCACTCTTCTGTTCATGGCCTCTGGAATGCTTTGACTCAAATGTATGCGCATAAGCGCAATGAGTCCCGGATTTATCAACTTCATCGCGAAGTTTCTCAGTCTTCTCAGGATTCTCTCCGGCTGAGTGTCTCGGATTATTTTGGTTATCTTCAATCTCGATGGGAGGAGTTGGCTCAGTACGAGCCACTGGGCGATGTTCCTGCTGAAGCCGCTACTGTTATTGTCCAGCGCCTCGACCGTCTGCATACTTACCAGTTCTTGATGGGTTTGAAATCTGAGTTTGAATCTCTTCGTACTCAGATTTTGAACACATCTCCTATGCCCTCTCTCTACGAGGCCTTTGCTATTGTTGATGGTGATGAGCGTCGTCGACAATTACTTCAGACTTCCACTATTCCAGTTTCCGACTCTCCTGCAGTCCCTGATCAGATGGCCTTTGCTGCTCACACCAGCACTCGTCCCAGTGGTCGACAGCCTCTAGTCTGTAAGCATTGTAATGTTGTTGGTCATACCAAAGATCGTTGTTTCCAACTGCATCCCGAGTTGAAGAAACAGTATGCAGCCCGAGGACGCAACCCTAAACCAACCCGCTTCGCTGCTATTGCCGAAACCGGACCTGAACCCATTACTCCTGATATTGGCCAGCTTCATCAGAATCAAAGTATGCTTCAATCTCAGCTTGGACAGATTCAGAGTCAGCTTGGCTCTCTCCTTCAGCAGCATCAGTCAGGCACTTCTTCTTCCACCGCTGCCATTGCTACAGGTACTTCCACTGCTTTACATGTTAAGACAGGAACTCCAAGGTGGGTTTTGGACTCAGGAGCTAATGATCACATGACTGGTGAGTTATCTTTTTTTTCGTCTCCTCTTACACCTGTTAACCAAACTGTGAGTATTGCCGATGGTTCCACCACTCGTGTCCAGAGTAAGGGTGATGTTTGTTTGTCCCCCCAACTTACTCTGTCTTCTGTTCTTCATGTCCCACAGTTGTCATTTAATCTTTTATCTGTTAGTCGCCTTGCAAAAAGTTATAATTGTGCTGTCATTTTCTTACCTGACCGTTGTCTCTTGCAGGACCTGACTTCGAAGAAGATTTTTGGTACGGGCCATGAGCATGACGGACTCTACTTCTTTGGGGAACCTCCACCAACACCTGTGTCTTCTAGCTTACAGGCGTCTGTGTTACCTAGTTCTAGTTCTAGTTCTTTTTCGAATAAAACTATAGGATTATGGCATGCCCGGTTAGGATATGCTAATTTTCAATATCTTTGTTTACTTTTTCCAGAATTAATAAAAGCCTGTAAGACTCATAAATTTCAATGTGTGGTATGTGAACTTTCTAAGCATACTCGTTTGTCTTATATTCCTCGTATGTCTCGTGCACCTTGTGCTTTTGATATTATACATTCAGATGTTTGGGGACCTTCCCCTGTTACTGCTTTATATGGGTATCGGTATTATGTTACGTTTATTGATGATTATTCACGGTGCACATGGGTTTATTTACTTAAAAAGAAATCAGAAGTTTGTCCATTATTCATTCAATTTTTACAAATGGTTAAAACTCAGTATCAAACTGTTGTTCGCGCCCTTCGATCTGACAATGGCCGTGAATATGTTTCTAATGACTTCTGTTCTGAACTTAATCAAAAAGGTATCCTCCAACAACTCACTTGTACTTATACCCCGGAACAGAATGGTGTGGCAGAACGAAAAAATCGTCACATTATGTCTGTTGTTCGATGTCTTCTTCGTGGTATGGAGGTACCTAAATATTTGTGGCACTTAGCTGTTTTAACTGCTATATATCTTATTAACCGTACCCCGAGTCGTGTTTTAGATGGGAAAGCACCTCTCCATGTTCTTCAACCAAATTGTACACTCTTTCATGTTTTACCTCGTGTATTTGGTTGCACTTGTTTTGTTCAAAATCGCAGTCCTCTTCGTACTAAGCTTGATGATAAAGCTATACGTTGTGTTTTTCTTGGTTACTCTTCTCTCTCTAAAGGATATAGGTGCTATGATCCTGTTGGTCGTCGTTTCTATAATTCTATGGATGTTACTTTTCTCGAAGATGTTCCTTACTTTGCAGGCCCAAATAACTCCTCTGCTTCTGCTCCTCCAGAGCCTCTCATTGTGCCCGACGAGTTACCTCGTCCGATTGCTGTCTTTGATTCCTCTTCTTCTGAGGTAACCCTACCACCTGTAATTACATCTTCTCCAGAATTCCATTACTCCCGGCGTCCGCGGAATTATGCTCATGCTCCAACACCGAATTCTTCTCCGGATCCAGGCCCTGCTTCTCCTGTCCCGGTAAGACGTTCTACTCGGATTTCTCGCCCGGTAAATCGGTATGGTCATGCTTGCTCCACTCATCATCCTATTTCACAGTATATCTCTTATTCAGCCCTCTCACAACCCTATCAAGCTTTCCTTGGACAGGTTGATTCAGTTTCCATTCCTCGGTCTGTATCTGAGGCTCTCCAAAATCCACATTGGGTCCAAGCCATGCAAGCAGAAATGGATGCCCTCCAGCATAATCATACTTGGGATCTTGTTTCTCTTCCTCCCGGGGAGAAGACAGTTGGTTGCAAATGGGTTTTTACAGTCAAGTACCTTCCAGATGGTTCTATCGATCGTTATAAGGCTCGTCTCGTTGCTAAAGGCTTTACTCAGATTCCGGGCAAAGACTTCAGTGCTACCTTTGCTCCTGTGGCGAAGCTTAATACTGTTCGCCTTATTGTTTCTTTAGCTGCCTCTCAGTCTTGGCCTCTTCATCAACTTGACGTTAAAAATGCATTTCTGAATGGCGATTTGCAGGAAATTATTTATATGGATCCTCCTCCGGGTTTTCGGGCTAAGGGGGAGTATTCTGGGAAAGTCTGTCGGCTGCGCAAATCACTTTATGGATTGAAACAATCCCCTCGGGCATGGTTCAGTCGCTTTAGTGATGTTATTCTTTCTATTGGGTTCACTAGATGTCATTCTGATCACACCTGTTTTGTTCGACGAAGTCCTGCTGGTCGCTGTATTATCCTATCCGTTTATGTTGATGATATTATTATTACGGGTAATGATACTACAGGGATTACAAAGGTAAAAGAGAAACTTGGAACAGCGTTTGATGTCAAGGACTTGGGTCCTCTCCGATACTTCCTTGGTATTGAGATTGCTCGATCTCGTCATGGGATCTCAATGAATCAGAGGAAATATGTCTTGGATCTTCTTAGCGATACAGGCATGATGGGTTGTCGTCCTGCTTCTACACCTATGGATCCAAATATCAAAATATCATATGAGTCAGGAGAATTGTTATCTGATCCAGCTTCGTATCAGCGGTTGGTTGGTCGTCTTATTTATCTGACCAATACTAGACCTGACCTTGCTTTTGCTGTAAGCGTAGTTAGCCAGTTTATGCATGCTCCGCGTAATTCTCATATGGATGCTGTTTATCATATTCTTCGTTACCTAAAAACTTGCCCAGGACTGGGTCTCTTCTTTGCTGCAGGAGCACAATCTGGGGTCACATGTTATACAGATGCTGACTATGCTGGGTCCAAGAGTGATAGGCGTTCAACATCAGGTTTTGCACATTTTATGGTAAACACCTTATCTCTTGGAAAAGCAAGAAACAAGCTGTTGTTTCAAGATCATCAGCTGAAGCTGAATATCGTGCTATGGCACAAGGCACCTGTGAGCTACTGTGGCTTCGATCAATTTTACAAGAATTGGGGTTTCCAGTGTCTGAGCCCTCTACATTGTTTTGCGATAATAAGTCTGCTATAATGCTTGCGTCTGACTCCGTTCTGCACGAGCGTACCAAGCATATTGAGGTTGATATCCATTTTATCCGGGAGAAAGTTCGTTCTGGTATTATTTCTCCGCACTTCGTTCCCTCTTCAGATCAGACTGCTGATGTATTTACAAAGTCCGTTGGGCCCTCACTATTGAAGTCGTCTATTGTCAAGCTGGGACTTGTGAATGCCTTCGCTCCAGCTTGAGGGGGAGTGTTGGAATATTCGGGTTTTATTCCCCGTGATTTATGGATCACGTTAGTTTAGGAATAGATTGATTTGTATTGATTTGTTCCTATCAGTTATTTCCTTTTTAGTTTCTTCTCATAGTTGTATATATTCTCTGTACATTGACATTGAATAATAAGAAAGATTGATTTCTTCTCATACCAAAAAACCATTAGCGATTTCGGGCTCCATAGAATGAGTCAGCCAACTCATGACCAGAAAGTTATCAACTTCCCACTTGCTATAAGTAGGATCTTCAAGACTAGGTGCCTTGATTACGCCATTCACATATCCAAACTTCGATCTACTTTTAAGTCAGAACGTGGCAGACTATGACCAAGATAAATAATTCTCACCATTCAATAACACAGTGGTGATTTTGGATTCAGGGTTCTCAGTAATCTCCATTACCTACAGGAGAACTGGTACTGCTGGGAGTCTTCTGGGCTAATTCTTCCTTCAACATACTGAGAAGAAATCTGATAACGAAGTGGTGATGGAATCAAGGCTCGCCTAGTATCCACAAGCACCAATCTGGTGCAATTTTCCGATTTATGGACAAATCATTTGGTCCGAATTCGGACCGGAAAAAAGGAATAGAAAGAACTTGTGATTAGCCCAGTACAAAATCTGAATAGACTGACCTAGGATTGAAAACTAGGGTTGAAAGGGGGCTGTTTAGATGCTGGGTTCAGTCCAGGATGTTGGTGAGGGTTGCGGCTAGTTCAAGGGGAAGCCAGGATAATAGCCGCAGCCCACAGGTGGTCGCCGCGGGCCTTGGAAGGGAAAGAGAGGTCCGGCGAAGGGCTGTGAGGTGGTGTGTGGTCGGCGAAGGGTCTGGAGGGTGTTGGGTGGTCCGACGAAGGTAAGGTTGGTGGTGGGTGGTCCGACGAAGGTGTGGGTGGTGGTGGATGGATAGATCGGAGCCCCTAGGGTTGGGGTAGCTCTGATACCATGTTGGATTTCTGGAAAAGCTTAGAGAGCCAAAATCAGCTCTCCCATTTTATTAATTGAGTATAAGAATAGATTAATTACAATAAGGACCCTAATATATAAACAATAAGACTAAGTCTCATAAAATAAAAACGTCTCTCAGCAATGTACTCGTTTACAGCCTTTGATTTAAACAGACCATTATCCACTTACTCGTACTTTTCTCAAGACAAATGATCCTTGCGCTATTGTACCTAAAGAAGAGTTCATTGTCAGTTAGACAAAAAATATTATTCAGATTAGATCTCATTATGTATCTTTTACTGATGTTTTTTTCCGTACTCAGAAAATTATTGAAATAGAGGTGAGTTTGTTTTAAACGCCAATCTTGGATTTGGTGTCAATGTTTGAACAAAGGAATGGTTCATATTTTCTGGAGAATTTGACTGCTAAATATGATGATGCAGAAATGAGAGATCCTCAAAACTCAAGGGTTATCATTTTCACGAATTTTAGAGGGAGTGTAAGGTTAGTGCTATATTGATGTTTTTTTAAAATCAACTTCATTGTTATGGTGATGTCAGATTCGAAGATGTTGTTACATTGTAGATTTATTTTTGTTGAGAAATTAACCCCCTGATGTTGATACTTCAGGGACATAATGGAAGCATTAGCAAATATTGGGGAGTTCGTCAAAGCTACCCAGTTTATTGGCCAAAGCTCAGGTTGTGTTCCTTTTTATGTTTAAGATCTTTATACTTCAAGTGTGTGAAACTCTGTTTTCATTCGATGTGACTCATGTTAGTTGTTTCCATATATTTCCAGGCGGCTGTCAGTTCTGGAAATGAATTACAAAGTTGGAAAGCTATTTATCTAAACTCAACGTTAAGAAACATTATCCCTGCAGTTTAAGTTGGCAACACGAGCAGATTTTTTTTTTCCTAAGCCATGGTTCTCTATTTAGGTTTATACACAGGCCTCCATTCCTTTTCTTGAAGATTCAATCTATGTTAGTTACTTCTTTTTGGTATTCCCAAAGTTAAAAAGATGAGAATAAGACACAAAGTTAGATATAGGTTGTTGAGTACAGGATCAAACACCCTTTCGAACAGCAATAGGAACATCTAACTCATCTAAGTCAAGAGAGGGTGTATCAGAGGAATTACCTGAATGTTCATCACTTAGAGAGGCAAGCAGTGGCAGTGGAGGAGCAGGAGTACTACTAACTTCTGGGGTCTCTCTGATTTTTTTTTTAATCCCATGTCCCCCTGGAGTAAACTCTCAACTCATTCTCCCCTTGCCTCTCAATTTCCTCTTCTACTTCAGGCTCCCTCTCACTTTCTCTCTGGTTCAACTCTCTCTACTTCGGTCTCTTTTGTCTCAACATTCTCTACCTCAATCATTGTAGGCAAAGGCAAAATCGGTATCTCTTCACACCTCGTCTCCCCCTGAAGAGGTACCGGAGAGTCAAGGAAGTAAGACTGGGACTCACGAAATGTGACATTTATAGTGACGAACCACTTTCTAGACGGGGATGATAGCACTTGTAGCTCTTTTGAGTGGGGGAGTAACCGACGAACACACACTTAATGGCATGAGGGTCTAATTTTACACGGGTTGGGCTTTGGTTATGAACAAAGCAAACACAACCAAAGACACGAGAAGGAATGGAGGAGGATGAGTGAGAAAGAACCTGTAGAGGTGTTCTCTTATCCAACACACGAGTAGTGAGGCGATTGATAAGATAAGCTGCGGTTAACACTGTCTCATCCCATTAGGAGCGAGGGGCTTGAACCTGGAAGAGTGAAGACTGGGCAACATCTAAAAGGTGACAATTCTTACGCTCAACCACTCCATTTTGCTGTAGAGTGTCAGTGGAAAACGTTTGATGGATAATCCCATGGGAACAGAAATACTGACCAAGACCCGAATCAATATACTCCCTGCATTATCAGACCTTAAGACTTTCACTACCGCCCCAAACTGGGTACTTATCATTTTGTGAAAATTTTGAAAAATAGAGAAGACTTCTCGTTTTTCCTTCATCATATACAACCACGTAGTACGCGAATAATCATCGATAAAAGGCACAAACCATCTATGACCCTTCAAGGACACAGTCCGGGAAGGACCCTAAACATCAGAATGAATTAATACAAAATGAACATAACTTTAATATTACTAGGAGCATAAGAAACTCGAAAATGTTTCCCAAGTTCACAAGCATCACAAAAAATATACGAGTTTGAGCCACCAATAATATCAACAAGAGAAGGGAACATATATTTAAGTAAAGACAAAGAGGGGTGGCCTAATCTCCTATTCCAAAGGACTAAATCTTCCCCTTTATTTGTCAAAAACAACGGTATTAGTAGCAGGCTTTTCTCCCTCATCCAGATTCGTCTCTTCGTCATCCAGAATATAGAGCCCCTGTGTCTCTCTACCACTGCCAATCACCCTCTTCGTGATAAGATCCTGAAAGACACAATGAGAGGGAAAAAAAGTTACAGAACAATTCAAATCCCGAGTAATACAACTCAAGGATAAGAGATTATGAGAGAAACTAGGAACATGTAAACCAGAAGTCCGTGATAAAGGAGTGACACAAAGAAGACCTTTCCCTGAGATGGAGGAAAAGGTACCATCGGCAATTCTAGCTTTGTCCTGACCTGAACAGGGCTTATAATCACAAAAAGAATCAAAAGAACGAGACATATGGTCAGAAGCACCTGAATCAATAATCCAATGGGAGGATGAAAGTGAAAGAAAAGCTCTTGTGGGCGTGACAATGTTACCTGATTGTGCAAAAGAGGATGAGGTATTAGCAGCTGCCGATGAAGTACATCGGGTCATCAAATTCTTGAGAGTGTCAAGCTGGGCAAGAGACAACGGACCTTGATCCGAAGTAGGTGCAGTATCACCACTCGGTGGAGTAGGTGCAGTACCGCCTCCTCGGCTACCCCAACGACCGCCACGACTGCCCCCATGACCACCTCGTCGACCTCCCCGAGCACTAGGGGGACGACCATGAAGGCTCCAACAATTGGCCCGGGTATGACGGGGCTGATGACAATAATCGCAAATCACGACAGGCCGGTCTGAAGGAGTAGGCTGCTGGGACCCCTCTTTAGGCGGGAAGGAAACAAGTGCAGAGCGCTCAGTGGAAGCAGGTGGAAGCATAACAGAACGACAACTCTCTTCGTTCTGAACAAAAGTAAAGGTCTCCTGAAGAAGGGGAAGAGTGTCCATCCCAAGAACCCGACTACGAACGGCATCAAAATTGGAATGAAGCCCTTGAAGAAACTTAAAGACCCGTTGCCTCTCCAGAAATTTCCGGTACTCCTCTACATCAGTAGCACAGGCTGGCTGGAAAGAGTGTAGGTGATCAAGACGATCCCAACTAGTAGCAAGTGTGGTGTAGTATTGGGTGACGGTCATATCACCCTTCTCTGAATGGTCAATGGAGCGAAGCAGCTCAAACTCCTGGGCATAGTTCCCCTGTCGAGAGAATGTGGAAACAACGGTGTCCTAAATAGCCCGAGTTGTTTGCATACGATAAAAACTCTCACCAATGTCAGAAACCATGGAGTTGATGAGCCATGACATGATAACGGAGTTCTCAATTTTCCATTTGTCATATCCTGGATTAGTAGAAGGAACAATCACATGCCCATCAAGATGCCTCATCTTCTAGCGTGCCTTCAGAAAAAGTTGTACCGTTTGTGACCATTTTAAGTCATTCTGGCCATTGAATGGAACGATAGTAATTTTGAGATTGGGATCCAAGGGGGTTACCACAGTTTGAACAGGAGTGATAGCAACCATCGGTTCAGTAGCCGTTGGTTTGTCAAGGTCAGTCATGATTCCGTGGCCCGAATGGAAAACCCACCCAAAAAATGAAGGAAGACGAGGGAGATGGGTACTCACCGAACAATTAGATTAATTCAATGGTCCATAAACGAACCAAACTTCACGAAATAATTAACCTCCTATCAAACCAATAGGCTTAGAATGGTCTGTGGTAAATAAAAAAGGGGAATCGGAATATAAATATTGGGGCTGCTGTTGTAATCAGGCCAGAATGGTTGAGACTGTGTCTTGGATGGTTGGTGTTAAGTTACCAACTATTCCAAAAGCTTAAGCTGTTAGAGAATGGGCCCAACAATGTATATCAAGCTTCAACACCCTCCCTCACGTGCAACCCCGACTTGCACGTGGAGAGCAAACAAACCAAACTCCATCATATTGGAGGCAAATAACAAAGTGCAAATATGCACAACAAAGCGGGGATGGAGAGTCGAACCCAGGACCTCCCACAAACAAGGCTCTGATACCATGTTAAGTTACCAACTACTCCAAAAGCTTAAGCTGTTAGAGAATGGGCCCAACAATGTATATCAAGCTTCAACAGTTGGGTTGCAAAGCATGGCTGGTGCGAGGGCTGGAGGGGTGCTGCGATCAGGCTAGGATGGCTTGGATGTGTAGGCGAGAGGGTTGGGTGTCTGGGGGTGTTACTACGAGGGCACACGGGGTGGCGCAGCTAGGGTTCCAGTTTTAGGGGCTGCGGCGCAGCTAGGGTTCCAGTATTAGGGGCTGCGTCGCAGCTAGGGTTCCAAGTGGGGTTGCTGGGGATTGTTGGTGGTTGGCGCGGAGGGTGGTGGTGGTGATAGGGAGGCGTAGATGGTGGTGGTGGTGAACCTCTGGCTCTGATGCCATGTTGAACACAATATTTTGGTAAAGCTTAGGTTTCTAACATAAGTTAGAACCTTTTATATTAACCACAAAAGGAGAAGAAACGAAATATTTACAAATAGGTCCTTGAACTAATCACAAAATAAGAAATAACAAAATAAAACCAAATAACTCAATATCTCAACAATTTTATATTTGAGGTACTATCTTGTAATTTAGTCTTTTCATTGTATTTTGTCATCTAATAAAATAACAGAGAGGAAAGATTGTTCTCCCTAAGCTTGGAAAATAATTGTTCAACATGGTATCGGAGCCACCCTAAGCTAGGGTTTCTCACCAAGCTATCACCATCGCTACCTGCGCCTCCACCAAACACCACCACACCCGCCGCCACTCCCTCAAATCACCACCACCTGCGTCGAACCCCACAGGCCCTCATAGCCTTGCGCCGAAACACCACAGCCCAGCCGACATCCTGGCCTACCCAACCTGAACCTCACCCCACCCAGCCACCTAGCCTTGCTCCGAAGCCCTCTAGCCCTGCCGAGAGGCCTCCTGGCCTACCTAGAACTGCACACCACCCAATCCTTCTCCCTTCCTTCGACATCCCTCACTGTTAGGTATTCTCATCTCAGCCCTCCTGGATTGATCAGCAACCATCAAGTTTCTTTTTCTTCCTCTTTTCTCAACCCTAGATCATTGGGTATTCCAAGGATACTTGATCTGATCACAAATTGCATTCCTCCGCAAACTTACGTCCGTGTACTGACCCATGATTTGTCCATAAATTGGACAATTGCACCAGCACAGTGCGGCTAGGTCTGCCTTGTTAGCCGTAAGTTTATTCCGTGCCACATTTTTTTCCTTCATCATGTCAAAAGAAGGTGACAAATCCGGTGTTGTGTGTTCTCCTATACGTTATGAGAAGCATTCCCTCATTACTGAGAACCCTGGGTCCAAAATTACCACAAAATTGTTCAATGGAGAAAACTATATCATTTGGTCTCAATTGGCCACTTTTTGGCTATGCAGTAGATCGAAATTTGGAAAACTATGTTGTAGTGTATCTTAGGCCAAGGCCATATATAGTCTTCTCATGTATTTAGTAATTAAGTTTAGAGTTATATAACATCCTCAATCTCGTCAGCTATACAAGAACTATTGAAGCAAATTTCTTTAAGAACACAAAAACTGAAGAGTGAGAAAGAGATAGAGAAGGAAAGAAATAAAAAATGTAGTATGTCTTCTTGTTGCCAGTGAATGTGGTAGAATGGTACAAGAGTTACGAGGTGATGGTGAGGAGGGGTTGGCTAGTTTCATCTTGTTCGAGAGAGAGAAGAAGGATGTTTAATTGATTTAAAATCTCTCTTGTTCTTTACTATTAGAAAATGAATTCAACTGTTCAAGATAACGTGTGACCATCCCAGCGAGTGACTCAGATTGATCCTGGATTGCTGCAATGGTCCATCTAGCAGACATCGGATCACATGGTCATGGTTCATCCACAAGGCATCATGTCCTGTGTCCTTAGAACCCAAAGGGCACAGATATACAAGCCTATTGAACAGATCGTGTTCAAGTAAAGTTACGATTTAAGAAAATGGGGCAGCTTGTTAAGTAACCTTCTCTGTTACCACCATTTCTCTGACATACTCTCACAGGGAAATCAAGAGTTTCTGTTACCACCATTATCTGGCGATCTATTATTGAAATTGTGAGAGTTTATGCAATTGTCAGATACCTAACGGGAGGTCACTGTAATTTAACGAAGTATATATATATATATATATATAATAACCATATCTTGAACCTCCGGGAAACATAGTTAATGTACTCAATTATGCTTTCCAAAATTTTCTGCACTACCCACAAACTTGTTCTTGTTCATAGCATAGATATACATTACCATGAAATTTTGTTGGTCTTTGTTAAGAGAGGGATTAGAGAGAAATTGAAGGCTTAACCTTAGAATGGGAGCCTACACATATATTTATTTATATTAATAAGAGAGAGATAGATAATTACAATAATAACCTGATACTCTAACAGTCTTGTAACCTTTTTTTAAACTCAATCTTAATCGTAGTGTTGTTTTTACAGGGAAAGCGCTAAAGGGCCAGACACAGAAAGTTCAGCAGGCTGTGTTAGAGGTAATTCGTTTACTCTTGCTTTTAAACTCCTTGCTTTTACTAACTTTAAAGAAGTACAGAAATTTCGGGCTGGCGGGTACAACGTAATAGTTGCTACATCAATCGGTGAAGAAGGTTTGGATATCATGGAAGTTGATCTTGTCATATGTTTCGATGCTAATATCTCCGCTTTGAGAATGATTCAGCGCATGGGAAGGACTGGAAGGAAGCATGATGGACGAGTGGATATCCTTCTGTCATTTAGTTTATATGTTCTTTGGAGTTGATTGTCATTCAAACTTATAAGCATGGATCACAATTTCTTTTCATTTTCGTTAAAACAGCAGAAAAGCTTCTGTTCCTAGTGAACTGATATGAAATATGGGTAGAGAACTGAATTTCACATGTTCCCACTTCCCATAGAAACAAAGATGTTTCATTCAAAACATACCAAAACATGGTCAAAACATGCAAAAATGGTCGAAATGCTTTCTTTGATGTTGACAATTGATATAAGGTAAGTTGAGTTTTACAATGAAGAATTAATTTGATGAAAAGGAGAAGAGAGATACATGAGATGTGTTAGAAATAATTAGGCAGCTTAAAAGCAGTTTGCATTTATATATAAGCACGAATAAAAGTACAATACTACCTTTACTACTACTATTCAACTATATCAACTCTAACACGCCCCCTCAAGATGAAGCATACATATCAAACATGCCCAGTTTGGAAGACAAATATCGAAAAGGAACACTAGCCAAAGGCTTTGTGAGAATATCACCCATTTGATTCTATGAGCGAATATAGGCAGTGACAATTTGTTTCTTTTGCAGCAAGTCTCGAATAAAGTGACAATCGACCTCAATATGTTAGTGCGCTCATGAAAAACAGGATTGTTGGCAATAAAGATAGCAGCTTGGTTGTCACAATACATCTTCATAGGATTATAAATATCGACACCAATATCCCGGAGGAGAGAATGAACTCCCAACATTTCAGAGGCAGTATGAGCCATAGCGCGATACTCAGCTTCAGCACTAGAGCGCGCGACAACATCTAAGTAACTAGGTTCCCGCCAACAAATGTACAATAGCCGGAAGTAGACTACCTATCTGAACGACAACCAGCCCAGTCAGCATCACCAAACCCGGTTACAGAAAGAGAAGTAGAAGGCTTATACAAAAGCCCTCTGCCAGGAGCAATCTTAAGATAACGCAAAATACGAAAAACTGCTTCAAAGCGAGGCTTACGTGGAGCATGCATATATTGACTAACCACACCAACATAGGTAATATTTGGTTGAGTAATTGTAAGATAAATCAACTTTCCAACCAATCGACAGTATTGACCTACATCAGTGAAAAGGTCGCCATGCTCACCATCAAGCTTAACCCTTGGAATCCATAGGGGTATCAACTGGTCAGGAACCTAAGAGACCAATATTAGATAACAGATCAATAACATTCTTTCTTTGTGATAAAATAAATTCCCTGATGTGAACGGGCAACTTCAATCCCAAGGAAGTAGCTGTAAAGATGAAAAGCATGATGGGAATATCTCTTTTGGTATATTCAACATAACATTAGAGAATACAATGAGCCTTTATATGGGCTTGGTCAAACCTAGATTGTTTACTCTTTAACCGATGTGGGACAACCACATATATACATATACTATATTTACATTATACCCGTTAACACTTCCCCTCAAGCTGGAGCATACATATCATGTGCACCTAGCTTGTTACAAATATATTTCACACGTGTCCCACCCAATGCTTTAGTAAACAAATCCGCTAACTGGTCTGCAGATTTAAAAGTAGACTGCATACATATCATGTAGTTGCAAGGTCAAGTGCAGAGGTTGAGTATAGAGCTATGGCTCATACTGTGTGTGAGTTGTTATGAGTGAAGACTATTCTGCAAGAAATGGGATTTGCAAGTAGTAAGCCTATGAAGATGTATTGTGATAATCAGGCATCTATGTACATTGTGAGTAATTCTGTGTTTCATGAAAGGACCAAACATATTGAAGTTGATTGTCATTTTATCAGAGGTATGGTTATGAGAAAGCAAATTGTTACTTCTTTTGTTAGGTCTTGTGATCAACTAGGAGACATTCTTACCAAGGTACTAAATAGAGGACCGCTCTATTATCTTTGTAACAAGCTAGGCATGATAGATATCTATGCTCCAACTTAAGGGGGAGTGTTAGAATATAAGTATTAGTATTAGTGGTTTAAGGGTATATCTGTAATTGTTTTTGATTAATATATACGTGTTGGCTAACCTAATTTGGTTAAGCCTTCTCTTTCTCTCTCTCTCTCTCTCTCTATTCTCTCTTTGAACACATTGTTTCCATGATGTTTCCAAAATGTTTGCATAGTCTTGCTGTTTCTCGGCGGATCGGAACAACTGTAAAAAATGGCATTTTGATAATTTGATCGGACCACGAATACTTCCTATATTGTTTTTGCACTTCTCCAGGTTTTCAAAATATGATTATATTTGGAAGTTTAGCTATGCCTATTCAAATAATTCCTTAGCGAGCTTTACTAGTTTTAGCTTGTGAAGGGTCAGAGTTGAAAGGTTACGTGCGAAAGCAAGCAAATAGCAAGTCAATTAAGAAACACATGCGAAACGGGGGCATGAATAGCTTCAATTTCCATTCTAGTCCTAGGATGGTAAGATTATTCGAAAAAGGTTCGTGTTACTTCCTTTAAAATTTGCAATTATCCTGTTCTTAATCCTTTGACTTCTGTATTTAATGTATTTATAGATTCCCCATATTTACAAACCGGAAGTTCAGCTTGTTGAGCTGTCTATTGAACAATTCGTTCCTCGTGGAGGGAAAATTAAAGATGATCATCCTAGCCAAACACCTTCATTCAAAACTAAATTGTCTGATGCGGAGACTGGCTTAATCGCGAAGTATTTCCCACCTACAAGAGATAATACTACTTGGAGACCATCTCTTATTGCCTTTCCTCACTTCCAGGCCGTTCCCTCCAGAGTCCTGAAAGTAAAGCATTCATTGAGAACAGGGATGCTGATCGAGACAATGCTATGTCTGCAAGGATTATCATTTTGTAGAGACAGAAACTCTCACTTTGTTGAGGTTTACACTCCTATTTTTTTGCCAGATTTGTCCTGCATGTTTTGTAATATTGTAGCTAATACAGCATATATCAATGGTTCAGGAGGAAATGTCTGCAGATATGTGCTTACGAGTTGAATCCGTGGAGCATCATGACAACAGTATTAAAGGTATCACCATCTTTGACATTTCAAATGGCTTGTGGAACATGAATGTAGAATTCATGATGTTTATGTATGGGTAATTCAGTGCTCAGATTATTGTGTATCCTTTTATGCTGTGACATTAAAGTGTAGAACTTTTTATATACTGTCGAACTATACAATCTAATTTAGTATAGGAGCTTCATGGATTTCAGGGAATTTTAGTCTGAAACAATAAAGCAGTCTACAGTCATGTTTTATTATTAGGGCTAGATTAGATAGTTTCTCATGTTGGCTTATTCCGTAGACAAAGACTTGTAAAGGTGAATGTCAAAGTCATAATGTACTGATGTACGAATCAGAACACCTCAAGTGTTGGAAACCAAAGATGAGATTGAAAGATTATTGGAAGCTTTGACTACACACACTTAGGTAGTGGTTAAGTGACTTAGAGACCTTAGGCTTGGATGGACACACACTTTCGCTTTAAGAAAAGTTCTCAAAGTGCTTTGAAAAATGTTTTCAACAGTGTGTTTGAGAAGTTATGATTATTTATCCCACTTTGTCTTTAGACTTGAACATTGGTTTCTGTAGGAAAAAAAGGAAATTTATAAGGCAACATTTGAATGGTGGTTTACGGAGTTTGAATGGAGGTTTCTTTTGACGATAAAATTGAATCCGAGAATGCTCCAGTTAGAGTTGGGTCTAAGGAAGATTGAATTGTTTGAATGATTTCGATGGTAGTGGGTATATCGAGAACAGAAAGCTTTGTTTGAAGAGCACACAAAGTTTGTTTGGTGTTATGTTGTTCAAACACTCTACCATTCCTCTCCTTCAAAAGGGACCACCATAGACATGGAGGAACCATATGCCAAACTCCCTTAGTCTATCTTCTGAACTTGATTACTTTCCTGCCAATCAGTTGGCTTAAACACTTCTTGCCATTCCGCACTGATGACTCACAAGGTTATCAAAATAATCCATACGTCCCTTGCCACCGAGCAATGAAGCGAAATCAGTGGTCTCTTCGTCTCTCTTGCAAACGCAATACCTATTGATGATTATCTGTCGTCTCTGTCTTAGGTTATCTATTGTCAAAATTCTTGACAATTTTGTCGTCCATTTGAGTGGGGCTTTGGTCTTCCAAATAGCCATATGTGGAAATACATTGTTCCTCTTTCCTTGGAGCTTCTCGTAGAAGGATTTCACGTCAAAACATGAATATTTAGAAGGTACCTGTTAGAGGATAGACTAGTCATTTAGTATTTAGGGCTTAGGTCATTGCTTAAGTCATTGTTTATGTAAGCCCTATGGGCGATTTAGTATTTTCCATTTTAAGTTGTTGCCTATAAATAGGCCTCTCTTGTAACGTTATTGTTATCTCAATCTAGGATCAAAATTTCGTTTCGGTGTAGTGTTTCGGTGTTTCCGTTTCGGAAACGTTTCGGAAATGTTTCGGAAACACCGGAAAAAACTGGAAACACAAAGAAACTTGTGGAAACATAGCTTCAAACTAAACTGTATGCACATATAAAGCTTATAATTGATTAATTGAAACTTTGAGAGGTCTATATATGTAGTTATATCAATAGCATATAGTTCAAATTGAAAATACCTGATAATTTAGGCGTCAATCTACTGTCAAGCAGTTCATATAATACAGAAAACACCATTCATAGAAAAGAAAAGTGACATATAAGCACATAAGGAGCTAATAAGACTTCTCCAAAATATAAATGGTGGTTCATCCAACAACTTCACATCCAACCGGCTGTAGAGTGTCGAGCAGGCGCATAAGCTGGTCCAGGCTCCTGGTATTCACCAAGAGGAACATTATACGTGTTCTGGATATATCGGCAATACTCAGTCCAACCCATGTAAGCACGAAACCATGCCTCATATTGAGTCCTAAACCTATCATAATCAACTTGACTACATCCAAATTGAAGTCCATGGCCATGTCCATAGCCTTGTGAGGATGATACTTGGGAGTCATATCCAGATGTATAAACTTGACCAGCTGCATGTGAATCGTATCCTGAGCCATAAGCATTTGAAGATGATGATCCTTGCCCATAGAAATCACCCCCGCTCATACTCATACTAGACATGCCAGTGTTGATCATATCAATATCCATAGCATCAATTGGTGCGGGATTATTTCTCTGATTGCGTGGATTACAATGTCGACCTTGACCACGTTCATACTGAAGCACACGACGGGAGCCATGATCTTCATCTTGTGTAGCATGAGTGAATTCTTGCTCTTTCGTGAATATAGGCCCTCGAGGACTTTGGCTACTCCTCCCTATTGGCGATGAAAAACCAACATTGCCACCTGGACTCCCACCTTGTAGAGGACTAGTATCATCGTCTTCGTCATCATTGTTTCCATCTCCATTATCACTATCGTCGTCATGATCGCTACTAACCATAGGTTGCTTACCACGTGCTTTTGACCCTCTTTCATTGTTATCCTGAGCCATACCAGCATCTCTCGGGTGCTTTACCCATGTAGCTACGTATGTATTTGGCCTATTCAGATTACCGTTGCCATCAATCTCATCTAGAAGTGCATCCCCGGGGTCATCTAGCCATTCTGAAAGTCCCATATTTTCTTCATCTTTGTCAAATATAGTACGTAAGTCAATTGGTTGGAATTCTTGATTTCTTTGTTCTTTAAACATGTGTTTAACCTTCAACCGCATGTTGTATTGTGCGAAAACCAACTTTTCTAACTTGTCATAATGGAGCCGATTGCGCACTTTAGTATGAATAAGAGCAAACGTGCTCCAATTTCTTTCACAACCACTCGATGAAGCTGTTTGTGATAAAATTCTTATAGCAATCTTCCTCGAATTAGGAGCGTCCGTACCATGCATAAGCCACCATTCAACTGTAATTAATAAATAATTGTTAATTAAAAATGTAAACAGTTTCAAACTGGTAAATATGGCACAAAATTCACTTGGATCCGTTCTATTTCTCCCCCTGATTGCCGCTTGGTCTGAAAACCCATACATTGCCTCACGAAATATTTTAACCTCAGCAAGTGCTTGAGAAGCATGATTACCATCAGGCTCTAATCGAGATACTACGGCTCTAAGCGCTATCAACAAACTTTCTTTCACACCTACACCTTCGTATTGGTATGTGAGATTCAAATAGTAAGCTACAATGAAGCACATAAACATCATGAATTAGTCACTACATATGCAATGACTAAATATAGCATAGTAAATATTCACTACCATACCTGCCATGGGAATTGGCTGAATGATTTGCTTCTTCCATCGAGCATCAACAATGTCAAGATACTTCTTGCAAGATTTAGGGGCAATCTCTGTAATGGCATGTTTTGCTCGTATCATTGCATCATATACATATGGCATTGTAGCTCTTCTTTCCCCATCCACCATCTTTAGAACCTTTGCAATAGGTGCATGAATGTCGACAACAATCTTTACTTTTTCCCAAAATTTAGCATCGAGTATAGTAGCTTGCACTCGCTTCCCCATTGCGTCTTTTCTACCAGCACTCATACCCCAATCATCTGATGTGAACATCCTTTGCAAACCACTTTTATGCTCTAAAATACTTTGAAGAGCAATGCAATTAGTTCCAAATCGTGTTTGCCCTGGACGAATCAATTCTCCCTTGCAGTATGTTCGGTATATTGCCAATATTCTGTTGTGGTTGTAAATAAAGTTTGTGACCCTCTTTGCCTTATCTAAGACATTCCGCGCAGCCTCAATGCCAGCAAAATCATGTAAGATTAAGGGAATGAGCTGCACGAGTCCAATACAAGTGTGGATTCACTTCCATCAACATTTCACCGGCCTTGTATGCACTCCCATTGTCTGTGATGATCTGAACCACATGTTTATCTCCAATTTGTTGAATGGTCTGATCCATCAGATCATAAATGAATGTTGCGTCCTTATCATTATTTGAAGCATTAAAAGATCGGTGAAAAATAACCTTTCCATCACAATAAACCAAGAAGTTGATAATTGCTAATCTGGTAGTTGAAGACCACCCATGACACATGATTGTGACTCCATAAGTGTCAAACTTCTTCTTGAAAAGTTCAATATATTCCCTTAGCTCTTCTATTTCATCATCTAATAATGGCCGTCCAATCTCGTAGGGTGTTGGCCCTACGACACCTGCACCAGCTAATGCAATTTCATCTATCATCAATTGATAAAAGTGGCCTTGAGCCTTGGATGGTGGAATATTTTCGTATATGAAGAACTTTGCTATTGCATGTTTAGCCGACATTGCCCACTTTTTTGGATTCCACAAATGAGTTAACTTTGCTTGTTGGACTTCCTTATTTCGATGCAATGAAGGAGTCATTTCATGAATGTCAAGTCCTTTTTCTTATCTTTTTGTGATTTGGTAGACATTTTATTCCAAGCTTCTTTCACACTACGTGATCGCATTAGTTTATGCATTGCATTTGCTCCTCCCTTTTGAGATGGTTCCCCCCTTGCTCTTCTATACATTTCACCAGCCATATGAATATCGTGAATAGATTGTTGTTTAGCGTACTCTAAATCATCTCTCTCCTCCTTTGTCATATCATCATCATCATCCGAATCATTGATTTCAATCCCACTTCTCTTTCTAGCAGTTCCGATCAAATTCCTCCTCATTTGAGCTCTTTGTTCTTTCACTTTCTCATTCTCTGTTTTATTACGATTCAAGTAGTCCCTCATTGCTTTAGCGACTGCTGAAGGGCACTTATCACATCTTTCAACATTTGAATTACCTCCAGCCAAGTGTTGCTTCAAACGTGACATACCACTACCCTTCATTATTTTGTGACAATAATTGCATTGCACATGTTGCTGATTATCTCCAATTTGCGTCCTGTGCTTTCAACCAATATCTCGTTGCTATCTCTTTTTTTTTTTTTTTTTTTTTTTTTTTTTTTTTTTCAGTTGGTTGTGAAATGCCATATGTATTTTTTCCTGACATTCTTACACATAATACATAATATTTAATTATTTTTTTTTAAAAATATTTATAAGAATATTTATAAATTAGAATTAGTATACCACCGTTATATGACTAATTACTAATTAGTATAGGTTGCAATTAGTATACACTAATTATTAATTTATAACTAATTATTAATTATACAATTAATTTTATATTTCTAAGAATATAACTTATATTATTATACACAATTATTAATTTTATAACTAATTATACACAATTATTAATTTTATAACTAATTATTAATTTTACAACTAATTTTGTATTTCTAAGAATATTCCATCCCCAACATTTATTTCTGTTCCGCCGACCTAGTTATATAACTTATATAATTTATATAAGTAATAAGTTATAAGTTGTAACTAATTTTTATATTTCTGAGAATATAAGAATATTAGTTTCAACGAGTATTACTAAGAAATTACATCTAATTTTTATATGAATACAGTTTTGCTCACCCCAAAATTGGCTCACCTTTCTTTCCTATTTGTTAATGCAGTGGGGGCACTGTATTAAAAATGTATTCATTTTTAAATTAATTTTGATCAATTTGGGGTGAGCAATTTTGGGGTAAGCAAAAATGTGTTTAATTTAAAATTAATTTTGATCCTTGAGTATGACTAATAATGTATTACATCTAATTTTTATATTTCTAAGAATATTAGTTTCAATGAGTATTATAAGAAATTATAATTTCTAAATTGGAATTAGTATACAACAATTATATGACTAATTACTAATTAGTATTACTTGCAATTAGTATACACTAATGAGTAATTAACAACTAATTTTATATGAATACAATTTTGCACAATTTTACTCACCCCAAAATTCTTTACCATTTGCTCACCCTTCTTTTCCATTGGTTAATGCACTGGGGGCACAATATTAAATGAGAATTAATTAATGGTGTAAAGTATTGGACCCCACTGTATTAGCCAATGGGAGAGGAGGGTGAGCAAAGAGTGAGCAATTTTGGGGTGAGCAAATCTACACTCTTTTCAACCCACCTGTACTACTGATGCAGAAGAGTACTGAAAATTTCTGGCGAGGCAACGGGTGTTTAAGTTTCTTCAGGGGCTTCATTCCGATTATGATGCTGTTCGTAGTAGGGTTCTTGGGATGAGGAGGCCTTTGCTTATGTTCAGAATGAGTAGAGTCGTCGTTCTGTTATGTTCTACCCCCTCTTCCACATGTTTCCACCGAACGTTCTGCTCTAGTTTCCGTCCCATCCAGAGAGGGGACCCAGCGGTCTATTCCTTCAGACTGACCTGTCGTGATTATTGTAATCGGCCCCATCATACTCGAGCCAATTGTTGGAGCCTTTATGGATGTCCCCCTGGTGGGCAGGGAGGCCGTGGAGGTAGTCGTGGAGGCGGTCGTGGAGGCCGTTCGGGTGGCTGAGGAGGTGGTACCCATGCTCATCATACTACTGTTGATACTGAGACTCTACCCAGTGTTGATGCTGCTCCTACCTCTGATATGAACCCTTTATCTCCTGCTGAGCTGGAAACTCTTAGAAACTTGATGGCCCGGTGTACTTCATCCGTAGCTACTAGTACCTCATATTCTTTTGTACAATCAGGTAATATTGTCACGTTAGCAAGAGCTTTCCTTTCTCTTTCTTCCTCTCATTGGATTATAGATTCAGGTGCTCTGACCATATGTCTCATTCCTCTAACTTGTTTTGTGATTATAAGCCCTGCTCAGGTCCGGATAAAGTTCGAACTGCCGATGGTACCTTTTCCTCTGTCTTGGGGAAAGGTCTTATTCGTGTCACTCCTTTATTCCTGACTTCTGTTTTACATGTTCCTAATTTCTTTCATAATCTCTTATCCTTGAGTCGCATTACTCGAGATTTGAATTGTTCTGTAACCTTTTTTCCCTCTTATTGTGTCTTTTAAGATCTTATCATGAAGAAGGTGATTGGCAGTGGTAGAGAGACACATGGACTCTATATTCTGGAAGAGGGAGAGAGGACTCTGGATGAGGGAGAAAAGCTTGCTACTAATACCGTTGTTTTGAAAAATAAGGCGGAAGATTTAGTGCTTTGGCATAGGAGATTAGGCCACACTCTTTGTCTTTACTTAAATATATGTTCCCTTCTCTTGTTGATAATACTGGCAGCTCAAACTCAAATATTTTTTGTGATGCTTGTGAACTTGGGAACCATTTTCGAGCTTCTTATGCTCCTAGTAATATTAAAAGTCTTGTTCCTTTTGCATTAATTCATTTCGATGTTTGGAGTCCTTCCCGGACTGTGTCCATGAAAGGTCATAGATGGTTAGTGTCTTTTGTCGATGATTATTCGCGTACTATGTGGTTGTATATGATGAAGAAAAACGAGAGGTTTTCTCTATTTTTCAAAATTTTTACAAAATGGTATGCACCCAGTTCGGGGTGGTAGTGAAAGTCTTAATGTCTGATGATGGAGGGGAGTATATTGATTCGGGTCTTGGTAAGTATTTCTGTTCCCATGGGATTCTCCATCAAACGTCTTGCACTGACACTCCATAGCAAAATGGAGTGGCCGAGCGTAAGAATCGTCACCTTTTGGATGTTGCCCGTTTTTTACTCTTCCAGGTTCAAGCCCCTCGCTCCTATTGGGGTGAGGCCGTGTTAACCGTAGCTTATCTTATCAATCGCCTCCCTACTCGTGTGTTGGATAAGAGAACACCTCTACAGGTTCTTTCTCACTCATCCTCATCCTCATCCATTCCTTCTCGTGTTTTTAGTTGTGTTTGCTTTGTTCATAACAGAAGAAAGATGGAAGAAAAATTGATGATTTTATTCATTCACAATGTATGTATATATACAAGCTAGGAAAAACAGAAAAAGGAAATAAAGGGAGAAAAGGAAAGAAAAGAAAAGGAAAGAGACAACTAAAATAAATTACAATCAATCTATTCCTAATCAGTCTGTGAATAAGTTTGACTATAATAAAAATATATTCCAACACTCCCCCTCAAGCTGGAAATGGAGCAAAGATATCAATAAGACCCAGCTTGATCCGAGACGACTTCAGGAGAGAGGGACCAACATACTTTGTAAACATATCAGCAGCTTGATTGGAAGAGGGCACAAACTCTGGGACAATGATTCCATAACGAACTTTCTCTTTAATGAAGGGAACATCCACTTCAATATGCTTAGTACGTTCATGGAGGACCGAGTCAGAAACAAGCATAAGGGCAGACTTATTGTCACAGAACAACGTAGATGAGCCCTTAACCGGATAACCCAACTCTTTTAGAATAGAACGCACCCATAGAAGCTCACAAGTTCCCTGTGCCATGGCCCGATACTCTGCCTCAGCTGAAGAACGAGAAACTACAGCTTGTTTCTTACTTTTCCATGAGAGAAGATGATTCCCATAGAAAGTGCAGAATCCGGATGTGGACCGACGATCACTCTTAGATCCAGCATAATCAGCATCCGTGAAGCAGGACACCCCAGACTGTGTACCTGTAGAATAAAATAATCCAAGACCCGGACAAGTCTTGAGATACCGCAGTATATGATGAACAGCATCAAGATGAGATGATCGTGGAGCATGCATAAATTGACTCACAACACTCACTGCAAATGTAATGTCGGGTCGAGTGTTGGTCAAGTAAATAAGACGGCCAACAAGGCGCTGATATACTGAAGCATCAGGAAGGAGTTCCCCAGACTCATTAGACAACTTATGATTGGGATCCATAGGAGTGGAGGCAGGACGATATCCCATCATACCTGTATCTTGCAGAAGATCCAGAGTGTATTTTCGTTGTGACTGTGATATACCTTGACGAGAGCGAGCAACTTCTATCCCGAGAAAGTATCGAAGGGGCCCCAAGTCCTTAACATCAAAGAAAATACTTCCGCTGAGAAACTGAAATGCCTCTTCTTGACCGTGCTACTCCCATGCCAAGAAAATACATGAGATTCCCCAAATCTTTGATCTCAAATTCTTTGGCCAAGAAGCTCTTGAGCTCGAGTATCTCTTCATCATGATCTCCGGTTAGAATGATGTCGTCAACATAAACGATGAGTATTGCCTTTTTTTCCTGTAGATGAATGTTTGACAAACATAGTGTGGTCGGTTTGACATTGATCATAACCGAACTTCTTAACAGCTTTAGTAAATTTGTCAAACCATGCTCTCGGTGACTGTTTGAGCCCATACAGAGATTTCTTGAGTTTGCAGACCTTGTTGGTGGTGGTTGGAGTGTCAAATCCGGGAGGTATCTCCATGTAGACTTCTTCTTCTAGATCTCCGTTGAGGAAAGCATTTTTCACATCTAGTTGGTAGAGTGGCCAATCTAGATTAGAAGCTAGTGAGAGCAACACTCGAATTGTATTGAGCTTAGCTACTGGAGCAAAGGTCTCTTGTTAATCGATCCCGTATGATTGAGTGAATCCCTTAGCTACAAGACGTTCTTTGAATCTATTGACGCTACCATCTGCATTGTGTTTTATAGTGAAGATCCACTTACACCCAACAGGACGTTTCCCTGGTGGCAACTCAGATATTACCCAAGTTCCATTCTTTTCAAGAGCACGGATTTCTTCCCAAATGGCTGCCTTCCATTTTGGTACATATAGATCTTGGAACCTGTATCTTGTCAAGGTTGCTAACAAATGCATGATGACTGAGAGACAAACCTCCATAAGAGACAAAATTACAAATGGGATGGTTAGTGCAAGACCTTGTGCCTTTTCTCAATGCGATGGGCTTATCAAGGTCGTTAGCAGGAAGATTGCTAGGAGTAGGAATGGGAATAGTGTTACCTGGTGAATTTTGGGGTTCCAGAATCGGGTTGGATTCATGGCCTTGATCAGGTGGCTGTGGTTCTTTCCCTTCTTGAGTCTTGTTTCTCCTAGAGTAGACACGTAACTCACTCGTTGCCGGTGTTTGGAGTTCTGTTTGAGACTCGAGTTCTGGTTGGATGATTGGGATTGAATTCTGACTCAGATCTGTTTGAGAAGATGGAATATGGACATAGGATGAATCTAAGGCATCAATATCCCAAAGCTGATATTCTTGAGTGAAGTTCTCCCCCTGAATATCAGTTTTGGGGTAGTAAGGTTGTTGCTCGAAGAAGGTGACATCCATGGAGTTGTAGAAGCTTTGTGTAACTGGAGAGTAACGTTTATACCCTTTTTGATTTGAGGAGTATCCAACAAAAATACATTTAAGTGCTTTAGGATCAAGTTTACTTCGATGTTGGGCATATATGTGGACAAACACATAGCAACCAAAGACTCTCATAGGAAGAGTGGACAGGACATGAGTGTTAGGGAATGAGTGAAGAGGACTTGGTAAGGTGTTTGGAAATTCAAGACTCAAGTAGGCATCCGATTTATTAGATAAGCAGCTGTTAAGACTGCCTCACCCCAGAAAAATTTGGGAACATGTGTGGTGAACATGAGTGATCGGGCAACTTCAAGAAGGTGTCTATTTTTTCTTTTGGCAACCCCATTTTGTTGGGGGGTGTTAGACACACGACCTGTGATGGACAATGCTCTGACTTGCAAGATAATCACCGAGAAAAGTCTCAAAATATTCCTTTGCATTATCAGTTTTCAACACTTGTATTTTTGTTTGGAATTGTGTTTGGACCATAATGTTGAATTTCCTAAAAATGTGTCCCACTTCTGATTTTTCTTTCATGAGAAATAACCACGTGATCCTAGTGTGGTCATCTACAAATGAAATGAAACACCTAGTGCCACTGACATTTTTTATTCTAGAGGGCCCCCACACATCACTATGAATCATTGAAAAAGGATGAGATGCCTTGTAAGGTTGAATGTGATAAGAGTTGCGAACATGCTTTGACATTTGACACACTTCACATTGAAATAATTCCAGATTTTTATTCACGAACAGAGATGGAAACAATTTTTTGAGGTATATAAAATTAGGATGGCCTAGACGATAGTGCCATAACATGATTGCACTATCCTTATTGGAATTCTCAAAAGAAACAGAACTTTTATTGGACTGACTCTTAGACTCAACACGTACTGCATTATGAGATTGTCTTCTAGGAGATTTGCCAACTTTGAGAAGATAAAGTCCCAAGCACACCTTAGCACTGCCAATCCTCTTCCCCGAATTCAAATCCTAAAATTCACACAAATTCGAGAAAAATTTAGTAATACAGTTGTGTTCTTGAGTGAGTTTTCTTACTGACAAAAGATTACAGTCCAAATTGGGAACATGAAGAACTGAGTATAGCGTTAGGTCCTCTGAAATGGTAATAGAACCTGTTCCGGCTACTTTAGAGAGAGAACCATCAGCAATTTTTACTGTAAAATTGTCTCGGCTTAGGTTGTAATTGTGTAAGAGAGTTGCATCTCCCGTCATGTGATCAGATGCACCCGAATCAATAATCCATGGACTTGTTTTTTCTGAATTTACACTCACCGCACTTAAGTAATTACCTTTGTGTGCCAAGGAACTTGTTCCGATGGTACTGTGTGCAGGATTTTGTTGTGAGAACATCTTTTGCAAGATCTCAAGTTGTACCTTGCTAAATGGACTGGATTCGGTGGGTGCAGGTTCTTCATCAACAGTAAAATGGTTTCCTCGGCTTTCTTTGTCGGGAGCTAGTCTTGAGGGCTTCCAATCTGCAGGTTTGCCGTGTATTTTCCAGCAAGTCTCACGGGTATGACCTGATTTTCGACAGTGATCGCACCACGGTCTCCCTTTCTTTGCCGATTGTCATTGTTGGGGTGTTGGATTCCTCGAGCAGCTAGAGCAGAGTTTTCGGCACGTGGAACAGTAGATGATTCGCCCATCATTACTTTCTTTCTGCTCTCTTCACGTCGAACCTCGGAAAAAACTTCTCGAATGCTTGGCAAAGGTTTCGTTCCTAGTACCCGTCCTCGAACCTCATCTAAATTCTTGTTGAGTCCCATCAAGAATTTAAATATTCTTTTTTTCTCAATGATTTCCATGAATTTTTTTGCATCATCGGTGCAGCCCCATTGATGTTCTTCGAACACGTCCAATTGATGCCATTAGCGGATTGAGTGACGGAAAAATCTCCCTGACACAGATCATGAAGAGTGGTTTCAATTTCGAATATCTCTGAAGTATTTTCTTTGCTCGAGTAGAACTCTTTTGCTGCGTCCCATATATCATGAGCCGTGTTATAGAGCAAGAAATTTTCACCAATTTCGTTAGTCATTGAATTGACCAAGCAAGACATAACCATATTATTCTCGGTCTTCCACTTTTTGAATTTTGAATCTCCAGTCGGTGGAGAAATGACTTCTCCGGTAAGGTACTCATCTTTTCCCTTTCCGCAGATGTACATCTTGACGGACTGCGACTACTGGAGGTAGTTGTTCCCATTCAGCTTATGACCTGTAATGGGAAGAGAGATGTCGTCTGATCCGCCATGGTTGTTGGGAGCGGCAGCTTCAGAGTCTTCTTTTCCCTTGGCCATGCCGTGTTTGGTCATCGGAAAGAGAGTTTTCTAAAGGTTCAGAGGTGGCTCTGATACCATGTTGAATTGGAGCATCCAACCCAAAACCAATTGGCTCTGGGTGGAGTAGCCCCTTGAACTTATATATTGAGTAGCTAGGTTATAAGTCCCCGATGTGGGACAAACAATCTCAACAGGATATTCCTCCAGGATTCGAGGACTCCAAGACAAATGGGAAAGTATGTAGGATTAGAAAATCATTGTATGGCCTCAAAACAGTCCCCTAGAGCCTGGTTTGAGAGATTCACACAGGCCATGCTTCGGTTTGGGTACAGACAAAGTCATGCGGATCACACATTGTTCATCAAACACTCATCGCAGGGTAAGACCATTGCTCTTGTTGTCTATGTTGATGATATTGTGTTGACAGGAGATGACCTGGAGGAAATGGTGAGGTTGAAGAAGCAGTTAGCCACCGAGTTTGAGATTAAGGACTTGGGTGACTTGAAGTTCTTTCTTGGGATCGAACTTGCTCGGTCTAAACATGGGATTTTATTTCCCAAAGGAAGTATGTCCTTGACTTGTTGAAGGCAACAGGGATGCTTAGCAGCAAAGCTTGTGATACTCCTATGGAACAGAATCAGAAACTCGGTGATGATAGTAGTGGAGAATTAGTGGATAGGGGGAGTTATCAGAGATTCGTTGGTAAGCTCATTTATCTGTTTCATACTCGTCCAGATATTGCTTTTGCAGTCAGTGTTGTCAGTCACTTCATGCATTCCCCACGAGAGTTGCATCAAGATGCTGTTTTCCGGATTCTGCGGTATTTAAAGTCTGCCCTTGGAAAAGGCTTGCACTTTGCGAGACATGACCACCTAAGGGTGGAAGCTTACACTTATGCAGATTGGGCTGGTTCTATTACAGATAGGAGGTCCACTTCTAGGTACTGCACGTTCGTAGGAGGTAATCTAGTTACCTGGAGGAGTAAGAAGCTGAATGTAGTAGCCAAGTCTAGTGCTAAAGTTGAATTTAGGGCTATGGCCCAAGGAATTTGTGAGTTATTGTGGATCAACTCTTTACTGAAGGACTTGAAGATTGAACTGATAGATTCTATGAAGCTATATTGTGACAACAAAGCAGCCATCGGTATAGCTCATAACCCTGTTCAACATGATCTAACAAAGCACGTGGAGATTGATTGCCACTTCATCAAAGAAAATATTAGTAGTGGTACTATTTGTGTTCCCTTGTGAAGTCTTGTGATCAAGTTGTTGATGTTCTCACAAAAGCCGTTGGAAGTCGTCCGTTTCATACTATCCTGGACAAGCTGGGAATGAGAGATATTTTTTGTATTAGCTTGAGGGGGAGTGTTAGAGTTAGTTATTTGTTCTTTTTTGTTATTTCTTATTTTGTTATTTGTTCAGGGACCTATTTGTAATATTTCTATTCTTCTCTTTTTGTGGTTAATATAAAAGGCTCTAACTTATGTTAGATCTCTAAGCTTTTGCCAAATAATAATCTAACAAAAAGAATTCTCACAGTGTTCATCTTAGCAACTGGAGCAAATGTTTCCTCATAATCCACTCCATAAGTCTGTGTATATCCCTTTGCCACCAATCGAGCTTTGTACTGCTCAATCGATCTGTCTGCCTTATGCTTGATTGTAAACACCCACTTATACCCCACTGTCTTGTGCCCTCTAGGTATTTCAACCAGTTCCCAAGTGTTTTTGTGGAGAGCTTTCATCTCAGGGATCGGTGAGTGCATTCTGTACATGGTTAGGGACAGACACAGAAGCAAGTTTGGATATAAAGGCTTGGTAAGAAGAAGATAGACGACTATATGAGACAAATTTAGATATGGGATGTTGAGTACATGAACTAACACCCTTACGTGTAGCAATTGGAATATCTAAATCATCAGTAATAGTAGTGGGAGTATTAGGATTACCTGGTCCCTCATCGAGGGAAGGAGAATGGAGTGGTGGATCAGGAGGAATGGTCTTATCTTTCATCCTCCAAGTTCTTCTCTGATATACTATATCCTCTTTCTCTGGATTTTTTTCATTTGCAATGGTGGGTTCCACAAATTTCTCTCTCTCAGTCACTTGCTCTCTATCAATTTTTTCTATCTCTTGCTCTCCATCAATTTTTTCTACCTCTTGCTCCTCATCAAGAGTGCCCAATATCTCAAATGGATTAGACACGGGTAAATTAAGAACAACATGTAGTTCAGGCAACTCTTCTGTACTTATATTCTCCCCCTGAAGAGGAGCCTGAGGGGTGAAATAGGACTGTTCCTCAAAATATGTGACATCCATGGAAACATACCACTTTCGAGTAGGAGGATGGTAACGTTTATACCCTTTTTGAGTGGGAGAGTAACCAAGGAAAACACATTTGATAGCCCGAGGATCAAGTTTTCCTCTTGTGGGAGCATGATTATGAATGAAACAGACACAACCAAAGACCTTCGGTGGAATGGCAAAAAGATGAGAAGGACTAGAAAGAACCTCAACAGGTTATTGTTTATTTAGAACTTGAGTAGGAAGCCGATTGATTAAATAAGCAGCAGTTAAGACTGCTTTACCCTAAAAAACCTTCGGAGCTTGGGCTGAGAATAACATTGACCGGGCAGTGTCTAAGAGATGACGATTCTTTCGCGGTGCAACTCCATTTGTTGTGGAGTATTGGTGCAAGAAGATTGGTGGATTATGCCATTCTCCAAAAAATACTTCTCAAACAATTTTTACAACCGCACCAAACTGGGTACAAATCATTTTGTGAAAGGTTTTAAAAATTGAATGGACCTCAGTTTTTTCTTTCATCATGTAAACCCACGTGATACGAGAAAAATCATCTATAAATGTGACAAATCACTTATGGCCTTTATGTGCAACAACACGAGAGGCACCCCAAACATCTGAATGTATAAGAGAAAAAGGAACATTATTTCTATGATTACTGGGATAAAAGGAAGCACGGTGGTGCTTTCCAAGTTCACAATCTTCACACCGAAAGGTGGATACATTTTTATTAGATGACAAAGATGGAAATAAATACTTTAGTAAACCAAAGAAGGATAACCTAGGCGTTTGTGCCAGAGCATGATATCATAAGATGTAGAGCCAATGAAAGTAGTATGATAAGCCAATTGTTGTTGGTCCTGCGGTTCCAGAAGATAAGACCATTCTCCTCTCTCCTCCTTCCAATCGTCCTCCCTGTGATAAGGTCCTGAAACACACAATGAGATGGGAAAAAAGTGACTACAATTTTGATCACGAGTAATACGACCAATGGATAAGAGGTTAGTGGTAAAGCTAGGAACATGCAAAATAGAAGATAAAGACAACGAGGGAGTGACACGGACTAAACCTTTGCCTGAAATCGAAGAGACGGTTCCATCAGCAATCCTGACTTTATCCTGACTTGAACATGGTTTACAATCCGAAAAAACAAGAGATGAACCGGTTATATGATCAGATGCCCCAGGATCAATAATCCAAGGATGACTAGTATGAGAATTGAATGCACTCACTGAAGTAGCTAAATTACCTGAACGAGCAAAAGATGATGAGGCAGGAGTAGGTGTATCCAAATCAAACATTTGGGCAGAATTGCATTTTCTGGAATAAGTGTTAGCCTTGGTCTCCCAAATGTCCTGGGCAATCGCCATGTTCAAGAAATCTTCAGCAATCTCTGGAATCATAGATTGGCAAAGCCAAGTCATGACAGTGGAGTTCTCCATCTCCCACTTGTCATATGAGGCATCCTCGGTGTTTGGTGCTTTAATTTTGCCGTTAATGTACCCCATCTTTCCTCTACCCTTTAATGACATGATCACAGACCGAGACCATGCAAGATAATTTTGACCATTGAAAAGAGACGTGAGTTCAACGTTCGGGCTATCATTTGGATGAACAATGAAATTATCACTCCTAGGCTACTGTGTATTCACGTTGGATTTTGCTGGATCCGTCATCGTGAATCAACACAAAAAAATACCCGCAACAATCACTATGTCCTTGAAAAGGAATTGGTACCAATGGAGTCGAAGCACTCAAGAACAATCAAATCACCATAAGGATGCCAAAGGATCAGTCACTACTGATCAAAGGTCCATAAAGGACCAAAAAACGGAGAAGATTGAACGTCAATCAAAGCAGGAGGTTGGTAAGGACTTGTGTAAAAGGAGCTTTTGGAGTGGATAGAGGTTGGCAATGGGTCTACCAGACCATATAGGCTGCGGTTAAGGTTGGATTTGGATGTGATGGTGTCGGCTAGGCCAGAACTGGCTTCTGTGGAGTTTTGCTAGCCCAGAATGGGCTGGGCTAGGGTAGAACAGCGTTTGGCTAGCCCAGATTGGGTTGGGATGGCTGCAGCTAGGTCATGGCTAGGTTGGGAGGGCTTCGGCTAAGCCAGAGTTGGCTGTTGTGGGGTTCGGCTAGGTCAGGGTTAGGCTTGGGTAGGCTGCAGCTGGTCAGTGTAGGCTAATGGTGGTGTCGTCTTGGCTGGAGATGGTGTTTAGGTGGTGGCTGGTGGTGGTCCGATGATGGTAATGTGAAATCCCTCTAAGGGTGGCTTTGATACCATGTTAAAATTGTATAGTGTCAAGCATATTTTATTAATTGATCACCAATGTATATATACACAATGCTGAGAGTCTGAGACATTAAAAAGGAAAACAAAATCTCCTAATAAAATGAGAAATTAAAATTGGCAACATGACCCAAATATTAACCAACTAATAATGGAAGGAAATAAATAGTAATCCCACTAATATTGACAGCTAATTGCCAACAACTTTATCAAGGAGAAGATTAATAGCGGTGTGATTTGTACTCCATTTGTGAAGACCGGTGATCAGCTTGCAGACATTCTCACGAAGGGAGTTGGAAATAGACAGTTTCATTGCTCTTAGCAAGCTGGGTTTGAGAGATATTTTTATACCCGCTTGTGCGGGAGTGTTAGAAGTATTTACAGTTTGTCTTTTATCTCTTTTATTTTGTTCTTTTATATTTAGTGATATTTGCCCAAGGGCATTCTTGTAACTTCATATTATTTAGTTCTTAATAAAATACTAGAGACACAATCAATCTCTTAGTTTTTGCCCTAATTAATTTTTACAGTCATTACTTCCATGCCATTTCTATGTTTCTGTCTATTGATTCCATGTTGGCTATTTGGCCATGCTGTAAAACTCCCAAAACTCTTCTCAAATGGCATTACTAAACTATAGGATGCCATTGGAGCAGAGTTTTGCAGTATAGCTTTGGCATATAGCATGACCAGTGGAGAATCTGGATATGGTCTACTAACCTTTGTTGCTTTGTTTTACTTAATTTTTCAATTCTGTTCAACATTTTAAGTCTTCTATGGAAAAGAAAAAGTCCAATCAGAAATACCAGGCCGTGACCTCGTTTTGAGAATTTCTGCCAACATGTGTGAACAAATAAGGTCTTCTGGTTCCTCAGTGAAAAAGTAGACCTTTCGTAATGCCAAGAGCTTGGGTTGACAAGCGTGACATAAGTTTGAGTAGTCCTTTTTTATTTTATATTTTTTTTATTATATTTTTTTATGCTCAAGAGTATGAAAGTAGTCGCTTTGAGCAAAGTTGTGGTAAAGATTCGGTCTATCTCTAGTTTATTGCTCCAAAGTCCAAACACCGTGTTTAGGTGGCATTTGTTAAAAGCCCATTATGACAAGTTCGTAAAGAAGGGAACGGAATAAAGAGATCAGAGAGAAGATATGCGAGGTACACCATGTCACACGACTCCAAAGATTGACATGCATAGGAGAAGTGGGGGGAGAAAAGAGAGGGAGAGCGGCGATTTCCATGCCTGTTATATACAAGAGAAGAGAGAAATAAAAAAGATAAGAGAAGGGAGAAGGAATGGGTGGAGAGAGCTATCAAAGCTATTCTAAGTATTCAATATTAACTGGAATATCGAACTTGTTTTGTCCCTTAAGAGACGGAACCCTTAATAAGACACAATTACCTTTAAAAGCTAATCTTTATCCTTTACCGTGTCACGTTAGAATCTATTTTAAAAGCTAATCTTTATCCTTTATCCTGTTGTACCTAATGCCCGACTTGTTCTTTTCCAATTGAAAAGCATCTTTGGCATTTTCTGTTCTAACTTTGGTCAAAGCTGAGCCATTTTCCTGCCAAGTTTATAAACTGCGTATTTGGCATATGCTATGCCACATGTTTCAGATTCAATTATCTTATTTTACTTGCAAAATCCTGTTACAGAAGTACAGAGTTTACACAATCTCACAGAAGTGCATGCACCAAGAGGAGAATCGAATTCTGTTGTATTTTCTGAGATCTCAAGAACTCTGGAGAAGAATGGTGTGCCAGGTTTTCGAGGCCAACATCCTCCCATCCATTCCTACCTTTTTGGTTCAGATTTTGTATCTATTGATGCCCTTGGAAGGGTCTTGGTTGTATCTGTGCCTTTACTTCCTCTGAAGGAAGTTTCTCATTCTAGGCCAGGCAGTGTAGTGTTGGTAAAGAGCTGTTTGGATCAAGATTTTTTACAGCGGGTTTCACTTAGAGATGACAAACAAGGGCCTATGCAAACGAAATCTGTTTCTGACCTAACAGCTCCTACTTGCACAAAGTGCACAGAAAACAAGAGTCTGCTATCATCTAGGTTGTGCAACTCTCATTCCCAGGTAGAGAAAGTGGAGGATGGAGCTGAAAGAAGTCTCCAGACACTCGTTTCCAGGGGGAGTTTTTCATATGAAGGAAATAGTATCAGTGAGATACCTAATTTTGTGAAAAACAAACCACCAATACTATTAGCTGATGAGTACAGCAGCGAATTTAGGGACATTGAGCTTAGTCCTCGGTTAAGCAATTTTATCAAGAGTGGGCTCGTTCCAGAGTCCCCTATGAATGATACTGGTCAGTGACTATCCCTGAAGTGTTCTTTATTTTTTGCTGCCAGTATATTAAAACCGTTGTTTACATCTGATTTATGAAATGACAATAGAAATGTAGCGCGGATGTGGACATGGGATATGGACACAATACAAGGCAAGCAAATCCATATAATTACACGGATACAGAGAGTAAAAAATAGATATTTTATTTATATGTATAATGTACAGTACGTATCCTTTCCCTTTTCCTAAATTTTCAAAAATGCACTCTTGAAGATTCTCATGACTGGCATAAATCAGGGGATTGACTAAGGTGTTTTATGGAGCCACCAATTGAGCAATTAGTTATTATATTTAACACATGTGAGTTACGTAATCTCCCACCTGCAAATGTAGGTGCTTTGATGTAAAGAATTTGAGAGAAAAGTGAATGAAAGATATGTAACCCTTTGGGTTCTGTGTTGTGGATGCGGGTCGAGGTGGCCGAACCATGTTACTATCTTGTGTGAATTTCCTCTTCCATTTCTCTCATTCTTAATTTTCTTTGGGTTCTTATGCCTTTTCTCAAGCACATTACTTATCTCCGTTTTATGCTTTGTTTAGTTCTTGGATTTAGTGAGGGAAAAGAAAAAAAAAATGCATAGACGAAAACATTTTCCTTTGTTTGATTAATAAGGAAAACGATGAGGAAAGAAAGAAAGAAAAGAGAATAAGTTGAGAAATGAATTAAATGTTTTTAATGTTGTGAGTCATTCCCCTTCCTTTATTTATAAATTGCAAATATATTGTAGGAATTTTTTATTTTTATGTTATTTAACCATGAAGGAAAACACAAGGGAACACACGAGAGAGTTAGTTTTCTTTCTTGTTTTCCTTTCCTTTTCTTTTCCCTCATGAAATCCATAGCCGCATTGTGGTCAGATTTTTACCTCAAAATAATCAAGGAGCCACTATGTTGTGTCCACTCCCATGTCCGGCTGTGTGTGGGCCTAGAATCGAACATGGACATGGCACCCAAATTGAATCATCTGTGCTACCTGGGTTATAAACAATCTTCACTAATCTTGTTTGGATTTTCTAGGGATATCAATAGGTGAAAGGAAAAGAGAGTTTGGAGTTTCAAATGATTCACCTTCCAAATTTCATACAGAACAGTTGTTGAAGTCGTCATTGCCAGATCAAAATGAAAAGACAGTTAATGACGGTCGTGCTAGTGAAGGAGATGTTTCATCTTCTGCTGTAAATTATGAAATTCAAAATTCTTTAGTCGGTATGCAAAAATTTTCTCCAAGAGTACGTACTGATGCTTTACCAATTATTGAAGAGATTCAAACTCCTTTAGCGAATTTGTCGAACAATAGCTGTAGCAAGGACTGGCTATTGAGTTCTGGAGACAATTCAGAAAGTGTTGAACAGGAACACAAGTTTAGAAGATTGCGCAAGTATGACGATCTTTGCAAAAGGAGGCTTGCGGAATGTGATGAAGAAAATATTGGCCCTATGGAAGACCTGGCCAAAGCTTGTGCTGCTACCAGTCATGTCCCAATTAGGCACGACAGAGGTAAAAGGAAGTTTTGTTGTTGATGATATATGCTTTCACTATAACCCCATTGTTGCACCTTGTCCTTTTGCCTGATAAAGTTTCTTTTAGGCTCTAAGGGTTCATGAAATAACTGAGGGAAGGAAAGGGAAACACCGAGGAATACACTTCACTTTGTTTTGTTAATAAGTAAAACGGTGAATAAAATAGGAAACAAAAGAAAATGTAAATGGGTGGAGCACCCAGTGTTTAAACTATGAACCTTGGGGGGGGGGGGGGTTGTGGGATTGGGGTGGGGTTGTTGAATGGTTCTGATTACCTCCAAAATTAATTTCTTTCTAATTAAGAAATTCTTCAAAGCACAATATAAGTAATAAAACAAAAATCACCAATCAATCATAGACACAAGATATACATGGTAACTCCCGAACATTGCTTAAAACCACAACGGACCAATTGGTTGTGCAGATCTACGCTATAATCATAGAGTGAAATTACAGACTCAATCGAATCAAGAAACTCTATACCACAACAAATGGATCTTCCGATTGCAACTCTGTAACGGGCGGCTTCCTACATTGTCACGCCCCGACGTAGCAAAAATAGGGAAAATAAAATTCAATTTTTGCACCTGTAGGCCGTGATTGGTGAACATCTGTCATGCCCCGCAGTAGCAAAAATAGAGACAATAAATTCCTTTTTGGACCCGTAGGCCATGATAGTTGAAAGTCACCACATTGCCCATAACCTAAGTCAAACCATCAGAGTAATGATTCAAACCACGCATTAGAAAGTTCTAAGGTTGATATATATATAAGAACGGAGTGTAATACTAAACTATTACAAACCTCGAGTATCTGCAGAAACGTAATTAAAGTACTACGACAACATACGCCAATTACAAGCTTAACTATTACAGAGTCTCTAAAAAAGACAAACTAACTATGGTACAACTTCAAATCTTCAACTTTCGTAGTAGTCAGCACCAGCATAACCTCCGTCATCGTAGGCTCCATCCTCGTAGCCCCTATCCATGTATTCATCTCCTGCATACTCATAACCCTGGCCAGCTGGATGTCGAATATCCAGCGGCATAAACGCCGTCAGTTACGAAAGCCGAGTGAATGCAAATACTAACAGAGTATCTATAGATTTGCAGTATATAAAACAATAGCATCAATAGAAAAGGATCATCTCATCGTTCGTATTAGGGGTGTCATTTGGAACGGAAATTCCGATTCGGTCACAATAGCATCAATAGAAAAGGATCATCTCATCGTTCGTATTAGGGGTGTCATTTGGAACGGAAATTCCGATTCCGACCGATTCCGATCCGAAAAATTCCGATTTTGGCAACTAAATATGCATTCCGAATTCCGAAAATTCCGAAAAAAATCGGATCGGAATCGGAATTATTTTTAGAATTCCGAAAATTCCGAAAAATTTCAGAAAATATTCCGAAATTGCATTTTCCGAAACTTTTCCGAAAATATTCCGAAAAATTCCGAAAAATTTCCGAACATATTCCGAAATTGTATTTTCCGAAACTTTTCCGAAAATATTCCGAAAATTGTGTTCATCCCACATCGAAAAAACATAAAAGAGGGGGTGTGATGTGCTTCTATAAAAGACCTACAAGTCTCAAGTGAAATCCCATTAAGCTTGAATTCTGAATATTCCGAAAAATTCCGAAAATATTCTGAATATTCCGAAAAATTCCGAATCTGGTGAAATTCCGAAAAATTCTGAAAATTCCGAAAATTCCGAAATTTCGGAATCGGAACTAATTTTGGAATTTCCGAAATTTCGGAACGGAATTCGGAATGCATTTTTGGCTTCCGAAAATTTCGGAATTTTTTCCGAAAGGGGTGTTTCCGATCCGTTCCGGCCGAAACACACCCCTAGTTCGTATGCATGTATGCACTAGCCCAATATAACAGCGGACGTCATCCCAATCCAATCTCATATAACATGGACTCTCGGGTCCACATCACGCACGCTACCTTACCTCTCACAGTACTCAACAAATAAATCAGACACGTAGTCCCACACTAATCCCAAACATAACATAAACTCTTGGGTCCATATTAATCAGACACATAGTCCCATACCTACGGTCTGTCAAACATCGACGCACAGCCCTAATGCTTCGGCTAACCCGCCCTGATATAATATAGCACGCAACTCTGATATAATACGGCACGTAGCCTTGACATACTACCGCACTTAGCTCTGCTATCCCACAACACTCAGCTCCATCATACCATAGCACTCAGCTCCACGATCTCACAGCACTCAGCTCTACAGTATCACAGCACTCAGCAACACCATTGCACTTAGCAATACTACAACACTCACTTAGCAACACCACAGCACTTAGCAATACTACAACACACAACAATACTACAGCACTCAGCAATACTTCAACACACAGCAATACCACAGCACTCAGCAATATCATAGCACTTAGCAATATCATAGCACTCAGCAATACTACAACACTCGGCTCCTGATATACTACTACGGCACTCCAGCCCTAGAACATTACGGTTACCAGCCCCGATATATTAGACTCAACATGAAGCCCCACATCGCAAAACCTCCTAAATCCGACATGCAGTCCAACTCTATCATACGTAACACCCGACACGTAGTTCCAATCCTATCCCAACACCTTGGGATCCCACACCCGACATCATACAATCTTAGTGACCGCATTCATACGCACAAGTATAAATAGTATCGACCTCTGCGGTCGACAGACCCACTACTATGCACGTCGGCTTCTCATTCTGATTTTACCATCATTATATAATCATTATACAATTGGTTTCACTGTTCAATGCATTAAGTCCATTATTCTACGTGTGTATTATTCCAATACAGCTCTCTAACATCAACGTATGATAATAAACAGGTTAACAGTTCATCAGGTATAAATAAACTAAACAATTAACATTCTGTTAAGTTCGATCGATTGAACTCAATTCAATCGATTGAAGTAAAGCTAGGTTCGATCGATCGAGGGATCTTTGATCGATTGAGGAAACTATCTTTCGATCAATTGAACTAAGTTCGATCGATTGAGATCGGCTTGTGTTCAATCGGTCGAAAGTAGTTCGATCGATTGAAAGCAGTATTATTCCAGAATTGAACTAGACCTTCCTTATACGTTCGGGGTCCGTTCTTTCTTGCCCAAACATATATAAACATACATATCTACGCTACAGAGTGAGTATAGACACTCACCGTTAACGTTGATGACACCGGCGAGCTCGGGGTGGCCACGGGTTCCTCGGGGTGGTCTCCTGTCTCTCTTCTATTTCTCTTTGTCTCCTCCTCTGCCTTATTCTTCTTCCTCTTCTCTTCTTCTTGAGAGCGTGTGAGTGTGAGTGTGAGTTGTGTGTATATAAATATATAACCGGGTGTGTGTGTATATATATAAACTATATATATATATATATCTCTCTCTCTCTCTCTAACTCTCTCCCAAAGTTCAGCAACCTTCCAAAATGTGTGTGATACATATACATAGAGGAGAGGGAGGGTGCAGGTGGAAAAACACGTATACTGATATTACAGAGTTCGATCGATCGAAGTGAGTTCGATCGATTGAGAACAGGTCGGTCAGGGTTTGATCGATTGAGAGCAGGTCAATCGCTTGAAAAAGGGGACACGTCATCAATTTTCAGGTCGGCATAGTTTTGATCGCTCGAAGGACGTTCGATCGATTGAGAAATGAAACTCTCGATCGCTCGAAGCTTGCTCGATCGATTGAAACTGAAAATACAGGAAAAGTAAATACAAGTATACTGAATCTTATTTATAAAAGTAATATAAAAGTATAACGAAAATACAGGGTATTACATTATCTCCCACCAAATGAAGATTTCGTCCCCGAATCCGAACTAAGCGTCGTTGAACAACTTCGGATACTTCTCACGCATCTCAGATTCCAAACTTCCATGAAGCTTCTCCCTCGTCGTGAAACTTCCACTGAATCTTCACCAAGGCAATTTCCTTATTCCTCAGCTTTTTAACTCCGCGGTCCAAAATTCGCTCTAGTCCTTCATGGAATGACATATTGTTGTTAACCTCGATGTCTTCAAAGTTGATCTCATGACTTGGATTGTGAGCACACTTTCTCAATATGCTGACATGAAACACGTTGTGTACTCTTGACATCTTAGGCGGCAACACAAGTTTGTAGGCAACCTTTCCTACACGTTCGAGGATCTCAAACGGTCCAATGAAACGCGGTGCTAGCTTTCCTCTCTTCTGTCCAAATCTGGCAATTCCTCGCACCGGAGATACCTTAAGTAGCACATGATCTCGAACACTGAATTCCAAACTTCTGCGACGTTTATCAGCGTAACTCTTGTGTCTACTCTGCGCTGTTCGCATCCTTTCTTTCACAACCTGGTTCGTCTCGTTAGTTTCTTGAACTAATTCAGGTCCAAGCAGTTGATTGTCTCCAACCTTTGCCCAGCACAAAGGTGATCGACACGGTCTTCCGTATAATGCTTCAAAGGGTGCCATCCCTGTACTCGAATGGTGGCTGTTGTTGTACGCAAATTCTATCAGCGGTAGGTGAGTCTCCCATGAGCTCTCAAAATAAATGACACACGCTCACAACATGTCCTCCATCACCTGGTTAACTCGTTCCGTCTGTCCATCAGTCTGTGGATGAAAGGCAGTGCTCAGGTTCAATGATGTCCCCATAGCTGTCTGTAGACTCTTCCAGACTCTACCGTAAATCTTGAATCGTGGTTTGATACGATTGACACCGGTACACCGTGCAGTCGCACGATTTGTTGTATATACACACGACTCAAACGTTCGACTGGAAACGACATACTATAAGCTATGAAATGCGCTGATTTGGTAAGTAGATCCACAACTACCCAAATAACGTCGTGGTTTTGCTGAGACCTCGGCAAACCTACCACTAAGTCCATAGTTATATGTTCCCACTTCCATCCGGGAACTGGTAATGGTTGTAGAAATCCTGGAGGCTTCTGATGTTCCTGTAGAAAGTGATAGGGCAAAAGTTAGGAGATCAATCAATCTCCTGTATTTTATTAGCTGAAGAAGAAAAGACATTTACAATAGTACCCCTATATCTAATACATAAGAGTAAAAGGAATAAAATAAAATAAACAAGTACTTCTAACACTCCCCCTCAAGCTGGTACAAAAATGTCCCTCATTCCTAGCTTGCTAAGAGCAAAAAGAAACGGTCTACTTCCAACTCCCTTTGTGAGAATGTTTGCAAGTTGTTCCCCAGTCTTCACAAATGGAGTACAAATCACACCACTATTGATCTTCTCCTTGATAAAATGTCTGTCAATCTCCACATGTTTAGTTCGATCATGCTGCACTGGATTGTGGGTGATGCTAATTGCAGACTTGTTATCACATTATAACCTCATAGGTTTACTGTTATCAAGTCTCAAATCAGTTAACAGTAACTTGATCCACAGTAGTTCACACACTCCTTGAGCCATTGCTCTGAACTCGGCCTCTGCACTGGACCTATCTACCACATTCTGCTTCTTACTCCTCCAGGTAACCAGGTTGCCACTCAAAAGTACAGTAGCCTGATGTGGACCTTCTGTCAGTCACAGAACCAGCCCAATCTGCATCGGTATATGCTTCCACCCTAAGGTGGTCATGTCTAGCAAAATATAGACCCTTACCCGGAGCTGACTTCAAGTATCTCAGAATCCTGAAGACCGCATCCATATGAGCTGGCTAACAACACTGACAGTAAAAGCAATGTCTGGACGGGTGTGAGACAGATAGATGAGTCTTCCCACAAGTCTTTGATATCTCCCTTTATCTGCTTTCGCTCCACTATTATCATCACTTAGTTTTTGATTTGAATCCATTGGAGTCATGGAGTGTCACATGCTCAGCTTCCCAACATTCCAGTCTCCTCCAACAGATCAAGTACAAACTTTCTTTGAGAAATAAAAATTCCGTGTTTGGATCTAGCAAATTCAATACCCAGAAAATACTTAAGGGCTCCCAGATCTTTTATTTCAAGCTCACTAGACAAAAACTCTTTTAACTTTTTCATTTCTTCCAAATCATCCCCATTTAGAACAATATCATCAACATACACAATCAAGGTAGTAGTCTTTCCTTGAAATGAATGTTTAATGAATAGCGTGTGATCGACTTGACTTTGGTTGAAACCATACCTGAGCATTGCCTGTGTAAACCTCTCGAACCATGCCCGTGGAGATTGTTTCAAGCCATATAATGACTTTCTGAGTTTGCAAACCTTTCCTTCTGTCTTAGTGTCCTTAAAACCAGGAGGAATATCAATGTATACTTCTTCATCAAGATCACCGTGATGAAAGGCATTCTTCACATCAAATTGGTGAAGAGGCCATCCAAAGTTGGCTGCTAATGAAAGAGAACCCTTCCCGAATTCATCTTTGCGACTGGAGCAAAAGTCTCCTGATAATCAATCCCATATGTCTGTGTGAAGCCTTTAGCAACAAGTCTGGCTTTGTACCTCTCAACAGAGCCATCTGTTCTATGCTTCACAGCATACACCCACTTGCATCCCACATTCCTTTTGCCTATAGGTAAATTCATCAATTCCCAAGTACCATTCTTACGAAGAGCTTTCATCTCTTTAATCATTGCAAGTTTCCATTTGGGATCCGCAAGAGCATCCTGGACATTGTTAGGAGTAGACACAGAAGCAATTTTTGAAAGAAAAGCTTTATAGTAAGGAGACAAGTGATAATTGTAGAAAGCGTATGATTCAAAGGCATAATTTTATTAGATGGTTACCAATCTATATATACACAAGACTGAGATATAAAAAAGGAAAACAATAATCTCCTAATCAATAAGAAATTAAACATGGTCAACATGACCCAAAAATAAACCAACTAATAATGGAAGGAAATAACCACTAATTAAAATATATTTCAACACTCCCCCTCAAGCTGGTGCGAAGATATCTCTCATGCCCAGCTTGCTAAGATAGTAATGATGATTCCTGCTTCGAAGACCTTTGGTGAGGACATCTGCCAGTTGTTCACTAGACTTCACAAATGGGATACATATCACTCCACTGCTCAATTTTTCCTTGATGAAGTGTCTGTCAATTTCAACATGTTTAGTTCGATCATGTTGTACTGGATTATGGGCAATATTGATGGCTGCTTTATTATCACAGTACAACCTCATTGAATCTGTAGTCTCAAGTCTAAGATCTCTCAAAAGAATTTTTATCCACAATAGTTCGCAAATTCCTTGAGACATAGCTCGGAATTCCGCTTCAGCACTCGATCTAGATACAACGGCCTGTTTCTTGCTACGCCAGGTAACAAGATTTCCTCCAACAAAGGTGCAATATCCTGAGGTAGACCTCCTATCCGTGACTGAGCCTGCCCAGTCTGCATCTGTATTTCCGGGTGCTGACTTCAAGTATCTAAGAATACGAAGAACAGCACTGTAGTGAGATTCACGTGGAGCATGCATGAATTGACTAACAACACTTACAGCAAAAGCGATGTCCGGATGGGTATGTGACAAGTAAATAAGTTTGCCCACCAATCTCTGGTATCTCCCCCTGTCAACCACTGCTCCATCAGTGTCATCTCCTAAACCAAACCAAACCAAACCAAGCCTTGTGTCCCAATCAATTGGGGTCGGCAATATGAATCCTTTTTCTCCATTCTGCACGATCAAGAGCTATATGCTCATTTAAATTATATATATTCATATCTTGTTGCACTACATATTCCCAAGTCAGTCTAGGTCTACCTCTCCCTCTAACCATTCGAGGCACTACGATCTTATCACTCTTTCGCACAGGTGCATCTACAGGTCTTCGTTGCACATGGCCGAACCATCTAAGTTTATTCTCCCTCAATTTGTCCTCAATATGTGTCACTCCTACAGTCTCTCGGATGTACTCATTTCTAATTCTATCTTTCCTAGTCTTACCACACATCCATCTTAGCATCCTCATCTCCGCTACACTCACTTTGCTAATGTGTTGTTTCTTAGTTGCCCAACACTCTGTCCCGTAGAGCATAGCTGGCCTAATAGCAGTCCTATAAAATTTTCCTTTCAATTTTGCTGGTATTCTCCGATCACATAATACTCCAGAAGCACTCCTCCACTTAAGCCAACCCACTTTAATTCTATGGGTTACGTCATCACCAATCTCTCCGTCTCTACTAATCATTGAACCTAGATAGCGAAAGTGTTCCCTCTTTGGGATCTCCTGATCTTCGATCTTCACTGCTTCGTTGTCTCTACTTCCACTGTTGCTAAAAGTGCATTCCATGTATTCTGTTATCGTTCTACTTATCTTTAGCCCCTTAGTCTCCAGTGCTTCTCTCCAAGCTTCTAGTTTAGTGTTGAGTCCCCTTCTAGTCTCATCAACCAAGACAATATCATCTGCGAACAACATACACCATGGGACCTCATCTTGAATGTGTCTAGTCAATTCATCCATAATTAGGGCGAACAAATAAGGGCTCAAGGCCGACCCCTGGTGCAGGCCTACGGTAATTGGGAATTCGCTTGTTTCTCCGGCTGGTGATCTAATTGTAGTAACTGCTTCATCATACATTTCCTTCACCACGTCAATATAGCCCTTGGTCACTCCTTTCTTCTCTAGCACCCACCAAATTAAATCTCTAGGCACTCTATCATAAGCTTTCTCTAAATCAATAAAAACCATATGTAGATCTTTTTTCTTCTCTCTATACTTTTCCATTAGTCTTCTAAGTAAATAAATTGCTTCCATAGTTGATCTCCCAGGCATAAATCCAAACTGATTTTCTGTCACTGATGTTGCGCCTCTTAAGCGATGCTCCATCACTCTCTCCCATAGCTTCATAGTATAGCTCATCAACTTAATACCTCTATAGTTGTTGCATTGTTGTACATCTCCTTTACTCTTATATATAGGCACTAGGATGCTCTTCCTCCACTCATCATGCATTTTTCTAGTCATTAAAATCCTATTAAAAGCTTTTGTAAGCCAAGATGTCCCCAAATCTCCCAAGCATTTCCAAACCTCAATGGGGATCCCATCTGGGCCTAAGGCCTTGTTGGGTTTCATCTTCTTCAAAGCAAAATCCACCTCAAACTTCCTTATTCTCCGATAGAATCTGTATTCTCTGGTTTCATCGTAACTTCCAGTTTCTTCTTCCATTGTGTCATCTCCTAGCTTCTGATTAATTTCCATAGGAGTATCACATGCCTTACTCCCCAGCATGCCAGTTTCCTGGAGAAGATCGAGAACATATTTTCTCTGGGAGATAAAGATTCCTTGTTTGCTTCGAGCCACCTCAATTCCCAGAAAGTACTTGAGATTTCCCAAGTCTTTTATTTCAAATTCGTTGGCCAAGTATTTCTTCAACTCCTGCATATCTTCCACATCGTCTCCTGTCAAGACAATATCATCCACATACACTATGAGAACGGTGACTTTCCCTTGTGAGGAATGTCTAATGAACAGTGTATGATCACCTTGGCTTTGTTTAAAGCCATATTTCAACATAGCTTGAGTAAATCTCTCAAACCATGCTCTTGGAGACTGTTTAAGCCCATACAGAGACTTTTTAAGCCTGCAAACTTTCCCTTTGGTTTTAGAGTCTTCAAAACTTGGAGGAATATCCATATATACTTCTTCTGCCAGATCTCCATGTAGAAATGCATTTTTCACATCAAATTGATGTAGGGGCCAATTCAAATTTGCAGCAAGAGATAACATGATTCTCACAGTATTCATCTTAGCAACTGGGGCAAGTGTTTCCTCGTAATCTACCCCATAGGTTTGAGTAAAACCTTTTGCAACTAACCGTGCTTTGTACCTTTCAATAGACCCGTCTGCTTTATGTTTGACTGCAAACACGCACTTACACCCCACTGTCTTGTGCCCTGTAGGCAAGGATCAAAATTTCGTTTCGGTCTATTGTTTCGGTCTGTCCAGAAACAGAAACGTTTCGGAAACATTTCGGAAACATGTGGAAACAGCGGAATAAATTGAAAACATTGAGAAACATGGGGAAACATAACTTCAAACTTGACTATATGCGTGTATAAAGCTAATAATTGATTAATTGAATATTTGAGAGGTCTACATATGTAGAGATGCATTAAAAATGTGTAGTTCAAATTGAAAATACATGAGGATTAAGTCGTCAATCTACTGTCAAACACTTCATAGAATGCAAAAGATACATATAAGTACATAGTAAGCTAATAAGCCATCTCTAAAATAAAATGGTTGTTCATATGACAAGTACACAACCACATGATTATCTCGATGGAAACAAGTATGTTTCGTTGAAAGCAAATGAAACAATGCGGAATCATAGATTTGTTTCGATGGAAACAATTATGTTTCGATGGAAACAAAAGAAACAAAGTCGTTTCGATGGAATCCATGGAATTTCGAGATTCCATAGCTGTTACGCTTCCATGACCTAGGAAACGGAAACGTTTCGGTCGTTTCGATGGAAACAGAAGGAAATTTTGATCCTTGCCTGTAGGTAAGTTAACCAATTCCCAGGTACTATTCTTGTGAAGTGCTTTCATCTCCTCAATCATAGCATGTTTCCATTTGGGATCAGTGAGTGCATCCTGTACATGGTTAGGTACAGACACAGAAGCAAGATTGGACACAAAAGCTTTATGGGAAGGAGAGAGGCGGTTATAAGTGACAAAGTTAGATATGGGATGTTGAGTACATGACCTAACACCCTTACGTGCAGCAATTGGAATATCGAGATCATCAATGACAGGAGTGGAATCAATGATAGGAGAGTTAATAACAGGAGTAGAATCAGAGTTACCTAGGTTCTCATCAGGAGAAGGAGTTGGAAGTGATGGATCTGGAGCAATGGTCTTATCTTTCATCCTTTAAGTTCTTCGCTGATATACTACATCCCCTTTTTCTGGGTTTCCTCCTCTTTTCCTGGTGGGTTCCTCATCTGCCTCTCTATCAATTTCATCCTCATTTTCAATAGTCCCCAATATCTCAAATGAATTAGACACAGTAACATTAGGCATCGGCACAGGAACATCAAGTCTGTCACTAGGAGCAGTAACAACCTCAACACTATCAGGCAACTCTTCTATGTTCCTTGTCTCCCCCTGAAGAGGTGTCTGAGGAGTGAAATAAGATTGTTCCTCGAAAAAGGTGACATCCATGGAGACATACCACCTCCGGGTGGGAGGATGGTAACACTTATAGCCTTTCTGTGTAGGTGAATAACCAACAAAAACACATTTAATAGCACGAGGATCAAGTTTCCCTCGTGTTGGGGCATGGTTATGAACAAAACACACACAACCAAAGACTTTAGAAGGGATAGAAAACAAGGAAGAAGGACTGGAGAGTACTTCAACTGGAGACTTTTTGTTGAGGACTTGAGTAGGCAACCGATTGATGAGATAAGCAGCTGTTAAGACTGCTTCTCCCCAAAAAAACTTTGGAGCCTGAGCAGAGAATAATATAGACCTAGCAGTGTTTAGGAGATGTCTATTCTTACGCTCAGCAACCCCATTCTGTTGAGGGGTGTTGGTACAAGATGATTGATGAATTATTCCATGATCCAAGAAATATTCTTCAAGACCAGATTTAAAATACTCCCCCCCATTATCTGACCGAATAATTTTGACACGAGCATCAAATTGAGTACAAATCATTTTATGAAAATTTTTAAAGATATGAGTGAACTTCACTCTTCTCTTTCATCATGTATACCCAAGAAGCACGAGAAAAATCATTGATGAATGTGACAAACCACCTATGACCTTTAAGAGTAACAGTTGTAGAAGCACCCCAAACATCAGAATGAATAAGAGCAAAAGGAACAGTACTTTTATTATTACTGGGATAAAAAGAAGCACGGTGGTGCTTGCCGAGTTCACAATCCTCACACCTAAAGGTGGATACATTTTTATTTGACAATAACGATGGAAATAAAAACTGAAGTAAACTAAAGGCAGGATGTCCAAGACGTCTGTGCCAAAGCATGATATCACCAGATGTAGAGCCGACAAAAGTAGTATGATGTGCTAGATGTGGTGGTTCCTGCGGTTCCAAAAGATAAAGACCATTCTCCTCTCTACCACTGCCAATCGTCCTCCTCGTGATAAGATCCTGAAATACACAATGAGAAGGGAAAAATGTGACGCTACAATTTTTATCACGAGTAATACGACCGATAGATAAGAGGTTATTGGCAAAACTAGGAATATGTAAAACAGAAGATAAAGATAATGAGGGAGAGACACGGACTAAACCTTTGCCGGAAACCGAAGAAACGGTTCCATCAGCAATCTTGACCTTCTCTTGTCCTGAATATGGTTTATAATCGGAAAACACAGAAGAGGAACCAGTTATATGATCAGATGCCCCGGAATCAATAATCCAAGGGTGAGTAGATTGAGAATGGAATGCACTCACAGAAGAGGCTAAGTTACCTGAATGCGCAAAAGATGATGAGGCAGTAGTAGGTGTATCCAGTCTAGACATCAAGCGACGGAGAGTCTCCAAATCTGAGACAGATAATGCAGTGGATGAAGTAGGAGGTATATCAGCAACAACGGAGGAATCAACAACCTCTGTATGATGGGCACGAGAACCACGGCCCCTAACGTTACCTCCACGTCCACCACGACCCCTGGACTGTCCCGAACGACCCCCTCGACCTCCTTGTGGATAACCATGAAGTTTGTAGCATGTCTCCCTCGTGTGATATTTGGTGTTACAGTAGTCACAAAACTGCTTTGATTTGTCAGAAGAACCGGACTCACTCGTAGTGTCACGACCATGGTTCCCATCTCGATGAGGAGCAGAAACTAGAGCGGATCTCTCTGTAGATGTAGGTGGAAGCATGGTAGAACGACGACTTTCCTCGTTCTGTATGTAAGCAAAGGCCTCCTGAAGGGAAGGCAAAGGATCCATACCCAAAACATGACTACGAACTGGATCATACTCTGATCGAAGGCCCTCGAGAAATTTAAAAACCCTTTCTTCAGCAACCAGTTTGTTATAAGCAGTGGAATCAGTGGGACAAACTGGCATGTAGTCCAAGAGATGATCGAGACGCTTCCAATTAGTAGATAGGGACGTGAAATATTGGAGAACACTCATCTCCCCCTGTTCAGATCGACCAATTAATCGCCTTAACTCAAATATTTGGGCAGAATTGCCCTTTCTGGAATAAGTACTAGCCATGGTCTCCCAAATGTCCTGGGCAGTCGCCATGTCTAAGAATCCCTCACCAATCTCTGGTATCATCGAATGAACAAGCTAAGTCATGACAATGGAGTTTTCCATCTCCCATTTATCATAAGTGGCATCCTCGGTGCTAGGTGCGTTGATCTTACCGTTAATGTACCCCATCTTTCCTCGGCCCTTAAGAAACAATGTCACAGATTGGGACCAAGCTAGAAAGTTTTGGCCATTGAAGAGAGAAGTAGTAATCTTTAAGTTCGGGTTATCAGGATGAGCAACAACAATGTTCTCAGTCCTAAAGTGCTGCGAATTCACGGTCAATTTTTCAGAATCATCCGACATCTTGAATACGCGCACAACGAATACCCGCAACAATCGCAGAAGGCTGAATAGGAACTGGTACTAACGGAGAGATAGCACACAAAAAAAAAAAAAATCACAGCACCATAAAGGATGCCCAAAAACTACCTGTAATCATTGGTCCATGGAAGGACCAAAAAATACGCAGATGATTATACTCCAATCAAAACGAGAACCTATGGATGCAGCGAGAAGGAAGAATAGAAGATGTAGAAGAGAATGGTGGCTGTTGGAGGTTTACAAGGCCATGTAGAGGCTGCGATAGGAGTGGGCTGAGAGCTAGGAGGCTGCGGCTGGTGGTGTATTGGCTGGTATGGGCTGCGGCTAGGTTAGGGGAGGGCTGGGGGGGCTGCGACTAGGCCAGGGTGGTCTGGGTGGGCTGCGGCTGGTGGTGGCTGTCGGTTGGTGGTGGGATGCTGTTTAGGTGGTGTATGGTGGTGGATCTGGAAATCCCCCTTGGGGAGGCTTTGATACCATGTAGAAAACGTATGATTCAAAGGCATAATTTTATTAGATGGTTACCAATCTATATATACACAAGACTGAGATATAAAATAGGAAAACAGTAATCTCCTAATAAATAAGAAATTAAACATGGTCAGCATGACCCAAAAATAAACCAACTAATAATGGAAGGAAATAACCACTAATTAAAATATATTTCAACAAGAATAAGACAAGAAATTGGAAATAGGATGTTGGGTACAAGCCTTTACACCCTTACGTACTGCAATAGGGACATCAAGATCAGAATCAAGCTCAATAAGGACAGGTGTATAAGTTTCATCAGAAATTTCAAGATTAGAATCAGAAATGCCTTGGTCCTCAACACGAGAAGGAGATGTCAATGGAAGAGTAGAGGGAGCGGTTTCTTTACGCTTGGATTTACTGTATGTACCTTTTGAATACACCAGCAACTCGTTCCCTTTTCTTGTTGGATTGCGATTACTTTCATTCACTCTTTCATTTTCGACTTCATTTTCCCCCTCATTACTTTTTCTCCTCTCATTATCAACTCCATTCTCCCCCTCATTACTTTTTCTCCTCTCATTATCAACTCCATTCTCTCCCTCATTTCCGTTTCTCCTCACTATAACTGGGACACGAAGAGTCACTTCTTCCTCACACCACTGCTCCCCTGAAGAGGTGACTCAGAACTAGAGGAAGACTGGAAGTAAGACTGAGACTCATGGAAAGTAACATCCATGGAGACAAACCATTTCCTAGAGGGAGGATGATAGCAGCGATAAGCTTTCTGGGTAGGAGAATATCCCACAAAGACACATTTAATAGATCGAGGGTTCAACTTCCCCCGAGAAGTAGAGTGATTGTGGACAAAACAAACATAACCAAAGATACGAGGAGTAATAGAGAACAACGGAGATGTATCAGAGAGAACTTCAATGGGTGCTCTTTTGTTCAGAACACGAGTAGGGAGACAGTTAATGAGATGAGCAGCTGTTAACACAGCGTCACCCCAGGAGGATTTAGGTGCATTTATCGAAAAAATCAAGGAACGAGCAATATCAAGCAAATGACGATTCTTACGCTCCGCCACCCATTTTGTTGAGGGGTGTTGGTGCAAGATGTTAGAGCTGAAGTAATCGGCCAAACCCGAGTCTATATACTCACCCCCTTGATTAGATCTTAAACTAGTACCAAATTGTGTACACACTAGTTTATGAAAAGTTTTAAAGATGGAGAAAACTTCCCTTTTTCCTTTCATCATATACAGCCAAGTTGTACGGGAGTAATCATCAACAAAAATGACAAACCATTTATGACCTTTCAAAGATAAAACACGAGAAGGACCCCATACATCAGAATGGACTAAAGCAAAAGGAATGAACTTTTATTAATACTTGGAGCAAAAGAAGCTCTATGATGTTTACCAAGTTCACATGTTTCACATAGAAAGTCAGAAACATTTTTATTGAAGACTAAGGAAGGAAATAAATGCTTTAGTAAATGAAAAGACGGGTGTCCTAAACGCCTATGCCAAAGATGTATGTCTTCAGCTTTATTTTCCGAAACAACTGTGTGATGAGCCAAAGGTCCTCTAGCATCTAAAAAGTAAAGCCCACTTTCTTCTCTACCATTGCCAATCGTCCTCCCTGTGGAGAGATCCTGAAAGACACAATGAGAAGGAAAAAAAGTGACGCTGCAGTTGAGATTCTGTGTAAGACGATTGATAAAAAGTAGGTTATGGGAAAAATTTGGAACATGCAAGACAGAGGAAAGAGGTAAGGTTGGAGTCGCACGAATAGTACCCTTCCCTGAGACAGAGGAAAAAGTACCATCTGCAATACGAACTTTATCTCTTCCTGAACACGGTGTATAATCAGAAAAAATATCAGAACATCTAGACATGTGCTCAGAAGCACCAGAATCAATAATCCAAGGAGAAGAGGAGTGAGACAAGTATGCTCTTGCGAAAGTGACGAATGTACCTGACTGGGCAAAGGAAGTAGAGACACCTGTAGATGCATAGGCAGAAGCAGAGGACGTACGGCGAGCCATCAGGTTCCAGAGAGCCTCCTCCACCTCAGAGGCAGTGAACGTAGCTGGAGCAGTAGTAGGTGGAGATTGATCGACTGAAACTGAGACTGTAGGATCCACAGTGGTAGAGTGATGAGCATTAGCACTGCGGCCATTAAACCGTCCTCCACGACCCCCAGACTGGCCAAAGCGACCCCCTCGGCCTCCTGGGGCTCCCCTACCTCCTGGTAGATAGCCATGTAACTTGTAACATGTGGCCCTGGTGTGAAATTTTGTATTACAATAGTCACAAAACTGTTTGGACTTATCTTCGGACTCACTAGTAATGTCACAGCCACGGTTCCCATCCCTCTGAGAAGCCGAAATAAGAGCAGATCGCTCTGTAGCAATAGGCGGAAGCATATCAGAACGAAGACTTTCCTCGTTCTGGACATAAGCGAAGGCTTCCTGAAGAGAAGGTAGCGGTTCCATTCCCAGAACCCGACTGCGAACTGGATCCCAATAAGAATTAATTCCCTCAAGGAACTTAAAAATTCTTTCTTCAGCAACAAGCTTGTTATAGGTCACAGAATCAGCAGGACAAACAGGCTTGTAATCTAACAGGTGATCGAATCGCTTCCAATTGGTGGATAGGGAGGTGTAGTACTGAAGAACATTCATCTCATCCTGTTCAGATCGACCAATCAATCTCCTTAATTCGAAGATCTGTGCCGAATTCCCCTTTCGGGAATAAGTGTTGGCCATAGTCTCCTAAATATCTTGGGCAGTAGCCATGTCAAAAACGCCTTCAGCAATCTCTGGAATCATCGAGTGGCAAAGCCAAGTCATGAGAGTGGAGTTTTCCATCTCCCACTTGTCATATGAGGCATCCTCGGTGTTGGGTGCTTTAATTTTCCCATTGATATACCCCATCTTCCCTCTTCCCTTTAGGGACATAATCACAGATACGGACCATGCGAGGTAGTTTTGGCCATTGAAAAGTGATGTAGCAAGCTTAACGTTCGGGCTATCCGTGGATGCAACAATAACGCGTTCATCCTTAAGCAACTGTGTATTCATGTTGGATTTGTCCAGATCCGACATCGTGAATCAACACACAAAAAATGATACCCACAACGAAGACTGTATAAGGTAAGAGGAACAAATACCAACGGAGTCGAAGCACGCAAGAACAATCAAATCACCATAAGGATGCCAAAGGATCAGTCACTACTGATCAAGGTCCATAAATGGACCAAAAAATAGAGGAGATTAACCTTCAATCAAAGCAGCAAACTAGTAAAAAACTGGTAGAGCAGATTGGGTTGGGGAAGGCTTCGGTTAGGGAAGACTGGCCTCTGTGAGGTGCGAGTAGCCCAGATTGGGTTGGGATGGCTTCGACTAGGTGAGTGTGGGGTTCGGTTAGCCCAGGGTGGGCTGGAGTGGCTTCGGCTAGGGCAGGATTAGGTTGGAGGGAGTGCGGCTAAGCCAGATTTGGCTCCTGTGAGGTTCGGCTTGGTCAGGGTTGGGCTTGGGTAGGTTGCGGCTAGGTTAGTGTGGTGTTTAGGTGGTGGCTGGTGGTGGTCTAATGGCTGGAGGTGGTGTTTAGGTGGTGGTTGGTAGTGGTCCGATGTTGGTAGCGTGGAATCCCTCTTAGGGTGGCTCTAATACTATGTAGAAAGTGATAGGGCAAAACTTAGGAGATCAATCAGTCTCCTGTATTTTATTATATGAAGAAGAAAAGACATATTTACAATAGTATCCCTACATCTAACACATTAGAGTAAGATGAATAAAATAAAATACACAAGTACTTCTAACTGTTCCGCCTTCACTTGCTTACACGTAAGACATTGCGACACATGCTCAGCAACTTCTCGTTTCATTCCTTCCCACCAGAAGTTTCTCTTCAAATCTTTGCACATCTTTGTACCTCCCGAGTGGATAGTCATACATGACTTGTGAGCTTCGTTCAATATATCCTTCCTGAGATTATCTTCATTTGGCACACAAAGTCTGCCTTTACATCTGAGTGCTCCATCCGAACCAATACTCCAATTCTCTGGTTCTTTCATTGCGTTGCCTGGGAACCACTCTTGAAGTCCTTCATTCTTCTTCTGTGCCTCTAAGATACGACCGATGAGGGTTGGTTGCACCCTGAGACATCGAAAGTGTCGTCCTTCACTTGAATCTGAGGCCTGAATACCAAATTTAGCCAAAGTTTCCAATGCTCGTCACTCTTTGACCATAAGAGAAACTACTGCTATCCTCTTGGGTTTCCGATTCAATGCATCGGCCACCACGTTCGCCTTTCCAAGGTGATACTACAATGTGAAATCATAATCCTTTAACAATTCCATCGAACGTTGTTGCCTCATGTTCAACTCCCTTTGAGAGAACAGATATCTCAAACTCTTGTAATCCGAAAACAGATCAAACCTCTCACCGCAGAGATAATGTTTCACATCTTGAGAGCAAAGACAATCACGGCTAGCTCGAGGTCATGCGTCGGATAATTCAACTCGTGAGGCTTCAACTATCGTGATCCATATCCGATTACCTTCCCATCTTGCATCAAAACACATCTTAGTCCCTTGTGTGATGCGTCGCTATATATGGCTCATTGCTCACTGCTCTTAGGTATCACAAGCACTGGTGCTGTGGTCAATCTTTCCTTCAATTCCTGGAATTCACGTTCATGCTGGTTACCCCATTTAAACTTCAAGTCTTTCTTAGTTAGTCAGGTAAGAGGTATTGCGATCTTGGAGAATCCTTCCACAAATCTCCGATAGTATCCAGCTAGACCAAGAAAACTTCTGACTTCCGTTGCGGTGGTTGGTATATTCCAATCCAGAACTGCGTCTGTCTTTGACGAATCTACGGCTATTCCATCCTGCGAGACATGTCCTAGGAACTTGATTTCTTTCAGCCAGAACTTGCACTTGCTGAACTTTGCATATAATTGGTTATCTCGGAGGGTTTGTAGTGCAATCCTTACTTGTTCCTCCTCAGTCTTTGAGTAGATTAGAATATCGTCAATGAACACGATAATGAACTGGACCAGGTAGGGTCTAAATACTTTGTTCATTAGGTCCATGTACCGTTGGGGCATTGGTTAATCTAAAAGACATAACCAAGAATTCATAGTGCCCATACCTCGTCGTGAAAGCAGTCTTTGAAATATCTTCGGGTCGAACCAATAGTTGGTGATATCCGGAACGTAGATCAATCTTCGAGAAAGTTGTTGCCCCTTGTAACTGATCAAACAGATCACCGATTCTAGGAAGTGGGTACTTATTCTTAATCGTGACCTTGTTGAGCTCCCTATAGTCGATACAAAGTTGCTGAGTTCCGTCCTTCTTCTTAACGAATAGCACTGGCGCTCCCCAAGGTGACATGCTAGGTCGAACAAACTTGAGATCTTCTAACTCCTGTACTTGCTTCTTCAGTTCTTGCATCTCCGTTGGTGCCATCCGATAAGGAGCCTTTGATTTCTGTAAAGTGCCGAGCACTAACTCGATACAGAAGTCAATCTCCTGCTTAGGTGGCAATCCTGAAATATTCTGAAACACATCCTCGAAGTCTCGGACTACAGGAATCTGTGCAACTGTGAGTTCCAAACTTGAGCTCTCGATAGTTACTAGACGGCTAGTGAGAAAAGCATCACTAGAGGGGTCGCATTGAAAATCAAAAGGCTGACTTCCTGGTATCGAAAAGGTAATCATTCTATTGGCACAGTCCAACTTAGCACGATACTTCGTGAGCCAATCAAATCCTAAGATGATGTCAAATTCCTTCAACGACAAAACGATTAGATTTGCGGGAAGAATTCTATCCTCAAGGGTTAAGGCGCAACCCTTGCATACTTTCCCTAATCGTACGGTTACTCCCAAAGGTGATATCGCATTCAGGGCTATGTCAAGCGCCTGAGGTACTAAATCCAAAAGTTCAACAATTCCGATAACAATAAACAAATTCGAAGCACTAGTATCAAATAGAACGTTAACTCGAGTGCTGAATAGCGTAAGAGTACCTTCCATGTTCTGTTGTTCAGCCTCATTAAATCCCGCGTTCTCTGGGAGGATAGCATTCATACGAGCCTGTCCAACTTGGCCCTGAGTAGCTTGTCCGTTGTATGCCTTACAAACCACGAGGTTGTTGAGTTTCATTAGTTATAAATGTTTTATTTATTTTATGATTAGTATAGGGACTTGTGTGTAATTCTTGTTCTCTTGTTATTATAAATAAAGAGGTCTCACAGTTGTGAGATTAAGCCTTCAATAATATTGTGTAATGATATTCAACATGGTATCAGAGCCTCCCTAAATTAGGGTTCTGTCACCACCACCAGCCGCCTACCATCACCACCATCCACCGCCACCCTAGCCTTAACCCTAACCCTAGCCGACCCAACGAGAATTTCATCGCGAAGTTACTGTTCATCGCGAAGTTACTGTTCATCGCAGCACTGTTCATCGCGCACTGTTCATCGCAGCACTATTCATCGCAGCACTGTTCATCGGGGGTACTGTTCGTCGCAGCACTGTTCATCGAGTTACTGTTCACTGCAGCACTGTTCACGCAGCACTATTCACACCTAGCCGCAATAATTTTTTGAGAACATTATTTGCTCCTAGTTTGTTCGTCTTCGATCCGTAAGCGGATCTATGTTGTTTAATTAGATCGGATCATCTTAGGCTTCCCTTGACCACCATCCCTTGATCATCTGCATCCTTCATCATGTCAAAAGATGATGTGATATCCGAGAAATCTATTGCCGCCTCTTCAGGTTCTTCTATGGGTAACGAAAGACAATCGTACGTTACTGAGAATCCGGGTTCCAAAATCACCACTGCGTTGTTCAATGGTGCTAATTACCTCTCATGGTCCCAGTCGGCAACTTTATGGCTCCGTAGTAGATATAAATTCGGTTATGTGGATGGTTCAGTCAAGGCCCCTACTCGTGATGATCCGACATATCTCAAGTGGGAAGGTGATAATTCTCTTGTTATGAGTTGGCTAGTTCATTCTATGGAACCCGAACTTGCAGATCCATTCTTATCTATGGGCACGGCCAAAGATATTTGGGATACTTTAGCTGAAACATATTCCCGTCAAGGGAATGTTGCCCAAGTGTATGAACTTCGAAGAGCAATTCAGGACGAAGTTCAAGGGGATCGCACTACTCTCCAGTATTTCACCGCTCTAGGCTCTCTTTGGAAGCGACTTGATCATTTAATCACATTTAATCCCTCTAATCCAACTGATGCTGCGGGTTTTCAGAAATACATTGAAGGGGAAAGAATCTTCAAGTTTCTAGCCGGTCTTAGGCCCGAGTTTGATCCAGTTCGTGGCCGTATTTTGGGTATTGTTCCCCTTCCATCTCTTCGAGAAGCTTTTTCTATTGTGCAAGATGAAGAAAGTCGCCGCTCTGTTATGTTGCCCTCTTCATCGACAGATATGTCAGCCTTGGTATCCTCTAATCAACGGGGCGGCAAGGCCTTTACTCCTCCGAGAGAACCCCAGTATATAGGACGTGACACCAACAATAATAGACCTTGGTGTGATCATTGCAATCGTCTCGGACACACTCGCGAGACATGCTGGAAGCTTCATGGGCGTCCTTCCTTTCCCAGGGGACGTGGTGGTGGCTGTCATGGTGGTCGTGGTCATTTGACTACTGACTTGTCTCCGTCTGAGGAGAAAGATACTCTTGCCTCAGCTCATCCATCGTCTTCTCCAGCAGTGGGAAACATCAGTAGTGCCGATATCGAAACACTCCGCCGTATTATGACTCAGTTGAACACTCCATCTGCCTCTACTTCCTTTGCCCAGTCAGGTATTTTTGCTAATTTTTCACATGCCTTACATGCTGATTCTAGTCAACCATGGATTATTGACTCCGGAGCTTCCGATCACATGACCGGTCTTTCCTCTGTATTCTCTTCTTATACCCCAAGTTCTGGTAAAGAGAAAGTTAAAACTGCAGATGGTTCTCTTTTATCCATCTCTGGTAAAGGTGTCATTAAAATTTCTAATTCATTACCTTTATCTTCAGTACTTCATGTTCCTAATTTCTCTACTAATCTTTTATCCATTGCTAGGATTACTCATAATCTTAACTGTAGTGTTACCTTCTTCCCATCTCATTGTGTCTTTCAGGATCTCTCCACGAAGAAGGTGATTGGCAGTGGTAGAGAGGAGAATGGCCTATATTTTCTGCTGCCAGAGGCAGCCACACAGGGAAACTTACCACAAGCAGCTCATCATATACAGAGAGAGACTATTCCTAGGGAAGCTTGGATATGGCATCAGAGATTAGGCCACCCTTCGTTTTTTATTTCCTTCTCTTGTCAGTAATAAAAGTGTTTCCAACATTTCTTGTGAGGCTTGTGAGTTGGGAAAACATCATCGTGCAACTTATAATTCTAGTTTTAATAAAAGTACTGTTCCATTTGCTATTATTCACACTGATGTTTGGGGTCCTTCTCCTATTATCACTCTAAATGGCTATAAGTGGTTTGTTACCTTTATTGATGACTGTACTCGCACTACTTGGGTTTATTTGATGAAGGATAAGAATGATGTTTTTTCCATCTTTAAATCCTTTCACAAAATGATATGCACACAGTTTAGCACAGTTGTCAAGGTTGTTCGGTCTGACAAAGGGGGGGAATACATCTTTGGTGGTCTCACTCACTATTTTTCTGAACATGGAATGATCCATCAAACTTCTTGCACTAACACCCCTCAGCAAAATGGTGTTGCAGAGAGAAAAAACCGTCATTTGTTAGAATCAGCCAGGTCTATGCTCTTCTCTATGCATCTTCCCAAGTCTTACTGGGGGGAAGCAGTCCTAACTGCATCCTATCTTATCAACCGTCTTCCTTCTCGTGTCCTTGGTAAGAAATCTCCAATTGAGCTTCTTACTAATTCATGGGTAGGGCTATAACAACGATAGCCTTTTTGAACACGAGAATACCCTAAGAAAACATACTTAATAGCACGTGGGTCTAACTTGTCAGTGCCCGGGGTAAGCTGATGGACAAAACAAACATAACCAAAAACATGTGGACTAACTGAAAACAGAGACTCAGTCGAAAATAATGTAGCATGAGGAGTGCACCCATCTAGAACAGAAGAGGGCATACGATTAATTAAATGACAGGCAGTAAGAACTGCATCCCCCCAGTAACATTTTGGAACCCTCATTTCAAACAACAAAGTGCGGGTGACTTCTAACAAGTGACGATTTTTTCTTTCAGCAACACCATTTTGTTGAGGTGTGTGCACACATGATGATTGGTGGAGCATCCCACATTTGCTCATGTAGGTGGTGAAAGGATGAGAGAAATATTCCTGTGCATTATCACTACGAAGAATCTGAATAGGAACATTAAATTGAGTTTTAACTTCATTACAAAATGCACAAAATATTGAAAATAACTCGGAACGATCTTTCATTAAATAAATCCATGTTATTCTGGAGAAATCATCAACAAAGCTAACAAAGTATCGATACCCCTTAATAGAGGTTATACGGTGTGGGCCCCAAACATCTGAATGTACTAATTGAAATGGACAAGACACTCTTTTATTGACTCGGGGAGCAAATTGGACATGGTGATGCTTCCCCAACTGACACGACTCACACTCTAAAACAGACAAATGACTTAAACTAGGTACTAGCAGCTTCAAGTTGGCCAAGGAAGGATGTCCAAGGCGGCAATGAATCTGGTGAGGAGACACTGTAGCAGGACAAGCAGTGGGAGAAGTGGGTGGTGGAGATGAACCATCAAAATAGTAGAGACCATAGGATTCATGCCTTATGCCAATCGTCTTCCGAGTCGTCAAATCCTGAATAAGAACAGAATCGGGAAAAAAAGAGACACAAGCATTAAGATTCTTTGTCAATTTGCTAATAGAAATTAAATTAAAAGGAGACCGGGGTATGTAAAGAACAGAAGATAAGGACAAGGATGAAGACAATGAGACAGTCCCTATTCCTTCAACAGGAATAGAGGAACCATCAGCTAATGTAACCGGGGGCAATGAGGATGATTTTTCAAGAGATGAAAACAGGGTCGATATACCTGTGAGATGATCAGTAGCTCCAGAATCAATTACCCAAGGAGCAGAACGAGAGGTGAGACAAGCAGTGGATGTACCTTTCTGAACAAGAGAAGTACTAGGAGAAGATGCCTGCTGAGATGCCTGAAACTGTAGGAACTGAGTATACTCGTCCCGAGAAACCGAAAAATGATCAGCCACAACTGGAACAGGAGGATGAGTATCACTAGGAGTAGTAACAGCAGCATTGGGAAACCGTGAAGGACGGCCAATAAGTTCCCAGCAAGTGTCCCGAGTATGACCATCCTTGTTACAATTATCACAATGACGTGTGGGGCCGCGACCATGGCCTCCTCGTCCACCACGATAACCCCCTCCACGATGAGGAGGACCACCACTCCAACCAATAGGATGCTGTGAAGCCTGAGTAACAAGGGCTGAATGATCGGTAACGGGAGGAGCAAGGGCAGAGGAATCCCGAGAAGTGCTGCGAAGAACACGCTGATAGGTCTCGGCAAGGGAAGGAAGGGAGGCACCACCAAGAATCTGAGATCGAACTGGCTCAAACTCGGGCTTCAGACCGGCAAGAAATTTCATCACTGCCATTTGCTCCCGCTGTTCCTGCTGTTTCTTTGCATCAGTAGTAATAGGAATAACACCGTTCAGTTCTTCAACTAACCGTTTGAAGGAGGCAAAATACTCAGTAACCGAGAGATCACTTTGCTGCAACTGAAAATACTGAGAGGAGAGATCATACATCCGAGTGAGATCGCTGGAGAATAAGAGATGAGCATAATCCCAAATGTCCTTACAGGTGCCCAAGTGACCATACATATCCGCAACGTGTGGTTCCATAGAGTTCCAAAGGAGGGCAACGATTTGGGCATCCATTTGTTTCCATGTCTTGATGGCCTTATCGTCGGTGGTGGGAGAAGACTCGGTAAGGTGAGCATCGAAACCCAAGCCAGTAAGGGCAATGGTGATATCCCTAGACCATTGAAGAAAGTTGGAACCATTCAACTTTCGGGTAGTGAGTTGTGGGAGAGCCTTAGACTCCATGAAGAATAAGAGAAAAGAGAAAAATCAGATTGGGAGCAAAATAGATTGAGAAAGGACCAAATCGGAACAGATCTGGACAAACTAAAGGGCTGCCAATGAACAGTAACTTTTGCGATGAACAGTAACTTTCGAATGAACAGTAACTTTCGATGAACAGTACCCTCGGATGAACAGTACTTTCAGATGAACAGTAACTTGCGATGACCAGTAACTTTCGAATGAACAGTACCCTCGGATGAGCAGTACTTGCGATGAACAGTACTTTCGGATGAACAGTAACTTGAGGGGCAACGGCTAGGGTTTGAGGGGCTGCTGGTCTTCTCGGATCTTGGACAAAGATCCGGCAATTGATAAAACACGAGAAACACTCTCGATCAACTTTGATCGGCAACAAGAAGAGGAGCGAACCCTAAGATCGGTTGCTCTGATACCATGTAAAAGTGGAGAAATAATATATTTGATTGATACTTAAAAATGATTACAAAAGCCTAATATATATAGGCTTAGCTACAAGCTACACTTTTACAATTTAACCGATGTGGGACACTATAACATTACACTTTTTACAATATTATCCTCTAACATCTTTGTTAATGCTTTAAGCTTATGCATGAAAGGGGAAGGCATCAATAACATAGATGAAGAAGCTTGACCACCACAGATAGAGAAACAAGGTCCACCTACACTAATAATTACAACCGTCAAGTGTTTGTAAAAAATGGAATTACACTGTTAAATTGGAGCATCCAACCCAAAATCAATTGGCAATGGGTGGAGTAGCCCCTTGAACTTATATATTGAGTAGCTAGGTTATAAGTCTCCGATGTGGGACAATTTCAACACGCCCCTGCACGTGTGGCATGATTGAGAGCCAAACATGTGGATTACTGAGATAGGGTGACGTGGAGAACACATGGACAAATTGGGCCCAACAATAACCTACTCTATTACCATGTTAAATTGGAGCATCTAACCCAAAATCAATTCGCAATGGGTGGAGTAGCCCTTGAACTTATATATTGAGTAGCTAGGTTATAAGTCCCCGATGTGGGACAATTTCAACATACACCAACCTAGAATCTATTATGACACGATTACATAATAATAGATCTTACAAAAAATGTAATAAAATTTTGAAATATGTGAGTCGCTTGCCTCCCCTTTTTTTCTTAAGTTGCAAGTATAATTTGAAAATTGTGAGTTTTTAATGTTATTTAAGCATGGAGGAATAGTTTTCCTCCTTGTTTTACTTTCTTTTTTCTTCTCATTCTCGAAATCCACAAACCAAACAGAGCCTTTTAATGCTGCAAATCATTTATAGCAAGTTTGCTTGATTAACTAGCTCACATCACTTGGCATCTGTATTTACATTCAGGTAAGAAGCCTCTAGAAGATGTCAGAGTTTTCATCGAAGAGGAAGTTGAGTAAGTCCTTGTTGAGAGTAGTTGTTTTAATTTTTTAGTTACTTGTATTATTAAATATTAGTTAGTGGGTCTTATTGTAATTATGTCTTCTTCTTCTTATGATTAATATATAATAGGGTTAGATAATTTTCTAACCCTAAGCTTGTAAATATTGTTTTCAACATGGTATCAGAGCCATGGGTTTTCCTCCAACCCTAATCAGCCACCACCACACTCGCCGCCACCACCACCACCTTCCACCACTGCGCCTCTGACCCTTACCCACCCAGACCTTCGCAGCAGCCCCCCACCTGTCCCCACTACTTCGCCGCAGCCTCCACCTACCCCCACCACATCGCCGCAGCCTCCACCAATCCCCACCACTTCGCCGCAACCTCCACAAGCCTCCCACCACTGCGTCGCAGCCTCCACAAGCCTTCCACCACTGCGCAGCTACCCATATACACCCTGCACACATCCGGCTGCCCTATCCACTTCCTGGATTAATTTCTACTTGCTGTTTTGATTCCTTTCTTACCTTTCGGGTGGTGCTAGGTCCTTTTATGGACACCTGATCTACTTTACAAGTTTCTGGTGATTTCCCATCTTCTCCGTTTTCCTTTACACTGTTGGGTATTCCTTTTCCCTATCGGCACGATGACAGACAAACCGAAAATTTCTACACCAACCGCAATTCATACAGTGGTTGCTCCTTTGGATCCTAACCCTTAAAATTACTCCTACTCTTTTTGATGGCCAAAATTATCTGAAGTGGTCACAGGCAGTGGAACTGTATCTGAAGGCACGTGGGAAGATGGGCCACCTTGATTGGCGCGTGACAACCCTTGTTTCTACTGATCCTGGCTATGATAAGTGGGAGATTGAAAACTCCGTTATCATGGCCTGGCTTATTAATTCTCTAGTCCCTGAAATTGGTGAGAATTTCTACTGTATGAAGACAACTAAGGAAGTTTAGGACACTGTTGCATTCACTTTTTTTCGCCGGGGGAACTGTGCATAGGAGTTTGAGTTAATTCGTTCCATTGATCGTTCAGAACAAGGTGACATGACTGTCACCAAATATTTTTCAGTTTCTTACTACCAGTTGGAATCGTGTTGATCATCTTCAGACCTATCAGCCTGTGTGTGTTACGGATGCTGAGGGATATTGGAAACTACTGGAGAAGCAGAGGGTCTTTAAATTTCTTCAGGGACTTTACCCTGACTCTGACGTGGTGCGTAGTCGGGTACTTGGGATGGATACTCTCCCCACCCTTCAAGAGGCATTTGCTCATGTCTAGAATGAAGAGAGTCGTTGCTCTGTCATGCTTACTTCTGCATCTGTCGAGAGGTCTGTCTTAGTGTCTGTGCCACCTAGGGATGGGACTCAGCAGTCAGTTTCTTCCGATCGATCTGTTGTGATTTGTGATTACTATTTTAAGCCCCATCATACTAGGGCCAACTGCTGGAGCCTTCATGGCAAACCACCTAGTGGTCGAGGAGGTCGTGGAGGTCGAGGAGGGGGTCATGGAGGTCGTTCCGGTGGCCGTGGAGAGGCTGCCTGTGCACAACATTCTGTCGTTTCTGAGCCTTCTGCTCCAGTTTCTAGTGGTCCTCCGCCATCTTCTGATGCTACCTCTAGCTCCTTGTCTACCTTAGAACTTGAGACTCTCCGGCACCTGATGGCACGGTTTGTAACTCCGACATTTACAGGCTCCTCCTCATCCTTTGCCCAGTCAGGTAATGTTGTTACATCGCTGATGGTACCTTCTCCTCTGTTTCCGGGAAAGGTCTAATTGATGTTGCTCCCTCTTTACCGCTCACTTCTGTGTTACATGTTCCCAGTTTTTCTCACAACCTTTAATCTTTGAGTCGTAGTACTCGAGATTTAAACTGTAGTGTAACCTTTTATCCTTCTCGTTGTGTGTTTCAGGATCTTATCACGAGGAGGACGATTGGCAGTGGTAGAGAGGAGCACGCTCTATACATTCTAGATGAAGGGGAGAAGTTGGCTCATCATACAGTAGTTATAAAGAATAAAGCTGAAAACCTACACCTTTGGCATAGGAGATTAGAACATCTTTCCTTTTCTTTACTTAGACATATGTTTCCTACTCTCGTACAACATACTGGTATTTTGAATTTTTCTTGTGATACTTGTGAGTTTGGAAAACATTTTCGAGCTTCTTATGCTCCTAGTGATAATAAAAGTTCAGCTCCATTTACTTTAATTCATACTGATGTGTGGGGTCCTTCTCGTACTGTTTCATTGAAAGGTCATCGTTGGTTTATTTCTTTTATTGATGATTTTTCTCGTACTACTTGGATATATATGATGAAAGAAAAACGAGAAGTATTTGTTGAGAGTTATGTTTTTTCCCTTTGTTTTATTTTATATTTCGTACCTAAGGGTACTCTTATAATTTACCCGTTAGGGTTTTCATCTAAATAATATAATGGGAGATAGGCAATTGGCCTTCTCCAAGCTTTCTCTATAAATTAACATGGTATCAGAGCCACCCCAAGAGAGGGAATTGATCCACCCAACCTAAACCACCACTACCCATCTCGCCGCACCACCACACACCACCACCAGCCTTGCTACACCACCGCATACCACCACTGGCCTCGCCGCAGCACCACACACCACCACTGGCCTCGCTGCAGCCCTAGAACCCCTTCCCAACCTCGCCGCAACATCATACACCACCCCTGGCCCCGCCGCAGCCCTAGCCTTCCTTCCCAACCTCAGCGCAACCCTAATCTTTCCCCATAGCCTCACCGCAACTCTACCACTACCTCACAACCACACCGCAGCACCCTGGCCTGGTAAACCTTCACCAATACTCCTTCTCCTTTTCATCTTTCTTATCTAGATCAGATTGGGTTCCAAAAATTGCCTTGATCTGATTACGCCCTTTGTGACTGTCTGTTCTTAGGTCCACATTTGGACCATATGACTTGTCCATAGATTGGACAATTGCACCAGAGTGGTGCTTGTGACTACTAGGTACCTTGATTCCACTACTACTACGACTGTAAGAGTGACCCTTTCAAGATGACGAAAGATGATTTGCCTACGAAGTCTGCCGAAGTGACGAGTTCTCCTGTAGGTAACGATCGAGTAACAGTTACCGAGAACCCTGGGGCCAAAATCACCACAGCACTGCTTAATGGTGCAAACTACTTATCATGGACTCAGTCGGCTACGTTTTGGCTCAAAAGTAGGTTGAAGTTTGGGTATGTGGATGACATGATCAAGGTTCCTAGTCTCGAAATCAATAATCCAGGGAGAAGAAGAATGAGACAAGTGTGCCCTCGCGGATGTGACTAAGTTACCTGAATGTGCAAATGAAGAGGAGGCACCTGTAGATGCAGTAGAAGTAGACGTACGGTGAGCCATCAAGGAACGAAGAGCCTCCTCTACCTTCGAGGCAGTAAATAGTGCTGAATCGGAAGTGGATGGGGCCTGCTCAATAGGAGTCGGTGCCGTGGGATCTAATGATGTAGTATGATGAGCACGATAATTACCTCCCTGTGAGTGTCCCCCACGACCCCCAGACTGTCCTGAGCGACCCCCACGACTCCCAGGCTGTCCAGGTGGGCGGCCGTGCAATTTCCAGCATGTCTCCCTGGTATGATAAGGCCGATTACAATAATCACAGAACTACTTGGCCTTCTCAGACGACGCAGACTCATTAGAAGTACCACGACCCCGGGACTGTTTGTTCCCATCTCTCTGAGGAACCGGAATGAGAGCAGATTTCTCGGTGGAAGTAGGTGGAAGCATAGCAGAACGTCGACTCTCCTCGTTCTGTATATATGCAAAGGCCTCCTGGAGAGAAGGCAAAGGATCCATCCCAAGGACACGGCTGCGAACAGGATCATACTCAGCATTAAGTCCCTCCAAAAACTTAAAAATCCTCTCTTCAGCAACCAGTTTACTGTAGGCAACGGAATCGGTTGGACAAACAGGCTTATAGTCCAAGAGATGATCAAGTCGTTTCCAACTGGTGGTCAGAGATGTGAAAAACTGAAGAACACTCATCTCTCCCTGTTCCGAGCGACCAATTGTCCGTCTCAACTCAAATATCTGTGCATAATTGCCCTTTCGGGAGTAGGTGTTGGCCATGGTCTCCCAAATGTCTTGGGCAGTCGCCATGTCCAAAAAACCCTCAGCAATCTCAGGAATCATAGAATGGCAAAGCCATGTCATGACAGTGGAGTTCTCCATCTCCCACTTGTCATATGCAGCATCCTCGGTGCTAGGTGCCGTGATTCGTCCGTTGATATACCCCATCTTCCCTCTGCCCTTAAGAGACATGGTTACAGATCCAGACCAAGCCAAGTAGTTCTGACCATTGAAGAGGGAAGTAGTAAGCTTAACATTCGGGCTCTCAGAAGGAGCAACAACAATAGTTTCACTCCTGGGCTGCTGTGTATTCAAAGTGGATTTATCGCCATCTGACATCTTGAATCGACACGCAACAAATACCCGCAACAATCGAAGAACAAAGAGAACGAACTGGTATCAACGGAATCGCAGCACACAATCGTAATCTAAAGCACCATACAGGATGCAATAAACTCAGTCATCAAGGTCCATAGAAGGATCAAAAAAACGAGAGAAGTTAAAACACAAGCAGCAGATTTTGGACAGCACTGTAGTGAAGGAAGAAGGCAAAAGAACCAATAGAATCTGGACTAAAAAAGGTTCAGCAGGGGCTGGTGCAGCATGGAGGACCTGCGGCTAGGTGCAGGGGCTGGAGGTGAAGGAGCCGAAGCCCTAGTGGGCTGCGCCTATGTGCAGCGAAGCCCCTAGGGGCTGCGGCTTGATGAGGCGAGGCCCAGGGGGGCTGCGGCTTGGGCTGGAGTGCCCTGGGGGGGCTGCGGTCTGGACTGGGTTGCCCTGGAAGGGCTGCGACTTGGGCTGGGGTGACCTGGGAAGCTGCGGGTGGTGGTTGGGATGGTGGTTTGTGGTGTTTGGTGGTGGTGGATGACAATCCCTCTTAGGGAAGCTCTGATACCATGTATAATTAGAATTAGGGCAAAACTTAGGAGAACAATGATGTCTCCTATTGTTTATTATATGATGAGAATAAAAATATTACAATAGTACCCCTATGACTAATACATAAGAGTAAGGAGAATAACGTAAAAGACAAAATAAATAATACAAGTAAACTAACAGATTACCACCCACAAACATACAATAACCCCTGGTTGTCTTCTGTCTGTTATAGTGCTTGCCCAGTCTCCATTAGTATAGGCCTCAACAGTAGTGTGTCCATGTTTTGCAAAACATAGCCCTTTCCCTGGTCAACTTTTGGTATCTCACAATTCAGAGTGCAACATCCAGATGGGGTTGCTTATGATTATGCATAAACTGACTAACCATGCTAACGGCAAATGCAATATCGGGTCTAGTATGAGCCAAATAAATCAATTTCGCCACTAGCCTCTAGTAGCTAACTTTATCAACCAGTTCCCCACCTAGATCATCTCCAAGTTTCACATTCGGATCCATGGGAGTATCAAGAGCTTTACATCCAAGCATGCCTGTCTCCTTGAGTAAGTAAAGAACATACTTTCTCTGGGAGATGAATATCCCCTCCTTGGATCTAGCCACTTCAATTCCCATGAAGTATTTCAAATTTCCTAAGTCTTTAATTTCAAATTCTTTCGCAAGATATGATTTTAGGCATTTCATCTCTTCTACATCATTCCCTATAAGAACGATGTCATCTACATAGACAATCAGGGCAGTCACTTTTCCCTGTGAAGAGGGCTTAATAAAAAGAGTGTGATCACTTTGACTTTGCCTGAAACCATACTTGATCATGGCCTGGGAGAACCTGTTAAACCAGGCTCTAGGAGACTGTTTGAGACCATACAACGACTTCTTGAGATAACACACTTTCCCTCTGGTCTTGTCACTCTCAAACCCAGGGGGAACATCCATGTAGACTACTTCTTCCAAGTCTCCACGGAGAAAGGCATTTTTTACATCAAATTGATGTAAGGGTCACTCCAAATTGACTGCTAGGGATAACAAGATTCTGATCGAATTCATTTTTGCAATTGGGGCAAACGTCTCCTGATAGTACACTCCATATGTCTGAGTGAATCCTTTGGCCACTAGTCTGGCTTTATATCTTTCAACTGTCCATCTGCTCTATGTTTCACTGTAAACACCCACTTGCACCCAACTGTCCTTTTCCCTCGAGGTAACTCTACTAATTCCCAAGTGCCATTTTTCTTGAGAGCATTCATCTGTTCAACCATAGCAAGTTTCCACTTAGTATTAGCAAGAGCTTCCTGTACATGGTTAGGGATAGACACACAATCGAGTTTGGACACAAAAGCCTTATACGAAGGAGATAAACAAGTGTAGGAAACAAAATTTGAGATGGGATGCTTAGTACATTCCCTAGTACCTTTGCGGAGAGCAATAGGGATGTCTAAGTCACAATCTAAAGGAGTGGTTGAAGAACTAGTGGTAACATGAATAAAAGAGGAACTAGGATTACCTGAATCATCATCACTTGAAGGAGACAATTGGAGTGGGATTGGAGACGTGGTCTTTTCTTCTGCTGCCCTAAACCTCTTCCTTTCCTTATTCTTGGAGTAAGTCAACAGCTCTTTCTTCTTATCTCCACCTCCATTTTACCACTCTGTTCACTTCTCTATCCTCCCCTCTGATTTTTTCTAACTCCCCCTCTGTTCTATTCTCCAATTCTTCCTCTTCTACTAAGATAAATGGAGCATGAGTAGTCTTCTCTTCCCATAGCCTACTCTCCCCCTGAAGAGATGACTGAGATGGCTGGAAGTAGGAAGAATATTCATCGAAAGTGACATCCATGGACACAAACCACTTACGAGACGGAGGATGGTAACACTTGTACCCCTTTTGAGTGGGAGAATAACCCACGAAGACACATTTAAGGGCTCGAGGATCTAATTTTTTTCAAGTGGGTGAATGATTGTGAATGAAACAAACACAACCAAACACTTTTGGAGGAACAGGGAATATAGAGGAAGGCTTAGTACGAAGTTCAATGGGTGATTTCTTACCTAACACACGAGAAGGAAGGCGGTTGATGAGATAAGCAGTAGTAAGTATTGCTTCTCCCCAGAATGTTTTTGGGACCTGCATTAAGAACATCCTAGACCTAGCTGTTTCTAGCAAATGACGATTTTTTTTCTCTCGGCAACACCATTCTGCCGAGGGGTATTAGTGCATGAGGTTTGATGAAACATACCGTGCTTAGAGAAGTAGTGTGAGACCACCATAGATGTATTCCCCCCTTTATCTGACCTAACAACCTTGACAACAGTGTTAAACTGAGTACACATCATCTTGTGGAAATTTTTAAAGATGGGAAATAATTGCATTTTTTTTCTTTCATCAAATACACTCAGGTTATGCGAGTACAGTCATCAATAAAACTGACAAACCATTTAAAGCTATTCAAAGTAGGAATATGTGAAGGGCCCCAAATATCGGTATGTATAATTGAAAAATGAATCGTGCTTTTATTGATACTAGAATGAAAAGTAGCATGATGATGTTTTCCGAGTTCATAAGCCTCACAAGATATCTCATAAACACTTTTATTAGGATCTAAAGCAGGAAATAGAAAACGCAATAAATAAAAAGGTGGATGTCCCAATGGTGCCTCAACCATGTCTCCTTGGGAAGAATATCCCTCTGAGAATTATGAGGAATTGGCGTCAACTCCTCCTTAGTAGTTCCCTTTCCCTCTGGCAACAGGAAGTATAGACCATTCTCCTCCCTACCACTGCCAATCGTCTTCTTTGTGGAAAGATCCTGAAAGACACAGTAAGAAGGAAAAAGGTTACACTGCAATTAAAATCCTGAGTAACACGACTAATAGATAGAAGATTAGTCGAGAAACGAGGAACATGAAGAATAGAGGATAAAGCAAGAGAACTAGAGATATTTACAATACCTTTACCAGTAATTGGGAAAGAAGTACCATTTGCGGTTCGAACTTTATCTTTTCCAGAACAAGGGTTATAAGTGGAAAAACTATTGGAACGACCGGTCATGTGGTTGGAAGCTCCTGAATCAATTATCCATGGTTGAAGTGAATCAATACATAAGGCACTAGAAGAATTTGCAACATTACCTTTATGAGTAAAAGAAGTTGAAGCACTAGTGGAGGTATCTAGCTGAACTATTATTCCTCGGAGAGTCTCAATATCAGTACTGCTAAGTGAACCAAATCTGGAAGACGGATGAGAACCAGAGACCTCCTCCTGGGGAACATCGGAGCCAGAAGACAAGTTAGCACGGGGTCCACTACCGCAGCCACCGCGGCCACGACGATTTCCACCACTACGACCCCCACGGCCACCACGACCTCTAGAAATTGGAGGACGTTCGTGAAGGCTCCAACACTTATCACGGGTATGTCCAAAATGATTACAGTAATCGCAGGAAGGTATATCTTTGTCTTCTGGGGTCGAACCACCACGATGGGTGGAAGAGCTCAGTGCAGAATGCTCAGAGGACTGTGGAAGCATGACGGAGCGACGACTTTCCTCATTCTGAATATGAGCGAAAGCCTCTCTTAGTGTCGAAACTAGCTCCATGCCAAGTATTCTACTTCTAACCAAATCAAGCTCAGGATTAAGACTAGCAAGGAATTTAAATATTCTTTCACTCTAGATATATATCTTAAAATTAGTCGCATCAGTGGAACATATGGGATGAAAGGTAAGAAGATGATCAATCCTCTTCCAAAGAACTCCCAGAGTAGTGAAATACTGTAGAATGGAGCGATCGCCCTGTACCTCTGCTTCAATTGCCCGACGCAGCTCATAGATCTGTGCAACATTCCTTTTGCGAGAATACGTCTCAGCAAGGGTCTCCCAGATGTCTTGAGCTGTCGCCATTTCAAAAAAGGTTTCCGCAATATCTGGCTCGATGGAATGAGTGAGCCAGCTCATCACAAGATAATTATCAACTTCCCATTTGCCAAAAGCGGGATCTTCTCGACTAGGAACTTTGATCGTGCCATCCACATACCCAAACTACGACCTACCTTTTAACTAGAACGTAGCCGACTGAGACTATGATAAATAATTTGCACTGTTAAGCAGAGCTGTGGTGATTTTGGCCCCAGGGTTCTCGGTAACGGATACTCTTTCGTTACCTACAGGAGAACTCACTTCGTAGGCAAATCGTCTTTCGTCATCTTGAAGAGGACACTCTTACAGTTGTAATGGTGGTGGAATCAAGGTACCTGGTAATCACAAGCACCACTCCGGTGCAATTGTCCAATCTATAGACAAATCATGTGGCCCAAATATGGACCTAAGAACAGATAATTACAGAGGTTGTGATCAGATTGAAGCAATTTTTTGAACCCCAATCTGATCTAGGTAAGAAAGATGGAGAGAAAGGATGTTCGGTGAGAGTTTACCAAGCCAGGGTGGTTGTGAAGAGGCTGGGATTGGGAGGTTGGGTTGCGGCGAGCCTGGTGGGGTTGGGTAGGGTTGCGTCGAGCCTGGTGGTGGTGTGTAGGGTTGTGGCGAAGCTGTTGGTGGTAGTGTGGTGGTGCGGTGAGACAGGTGGGTGTGTGTAGGGTTGCAGCGAAGCTGTTGGTGGTAGTGTGGTGGTGCGGCGAGACAGGTGGTGGTGTGGAGTGGCTCGGCGATGCAGGTGGTGGTGATTGTTTGGTGGTTTAGGTTGGGTGGTTCGACTTCCTTTCTTGGGGTTGTTCGACTTCCTTTCTTGGGGTGGCTCTGATACCATGTTAATTTGCAGAAAGCTTAGAGAGGGCAATTTCCACTCTCTCATTATATTATTCAGATGAGGAACCCTAGTGAGTAAATTACAAGAGTGCCCTTAGGTACAAAATATGATATAAAACAAAGGAAAAGAACTCTCAACACATAGAAGCCCCTAAGGCTGAAATAAAATAAAAAAAAGGAATAAAGTAAAACTAATAAAACAATTCTAAGTAAATAAACAACTCTCAACATGTATTTCTCCTTAAGAGGGGCGGGGCCGAGTTGAAGTAGGACTGTAGGAGTGCATTAAATGGAGTAGGAGTTGGTAAAGGGGGACTTCGTACCAACTCCACACCATTGTGGGAAAAAAACCATCAGATTCTGATATTTCTGTGTTGGTTATTCTCAGAGTCTCTTCAGAAGTTGCAGTATCTGATGACGAGGAAGATGAGCAACATAATGTTTCGTGTGATAGCAGCTTCATAGATGACAGGATAGATCTCACAGCGGGCAGTACTCAAGCTGAAGCTAGGAGTGATATGATGACAATTTACAGGTTTTTCTAGCAACTTTGCCTCTGTACTTTTCTCATTTTTGTGTGCTGCTTTCTCTTTTTATGTTTTGGGAGGACTTTCTTTCGCCTGCTTTCAAGATGGGGAGTGAAGGGGCACCGACACCGTTATTTAGGAAATCATAAACATTAAGCCTTGGAGATCAACTGACATCTGAATGTGAAAAGGATTGCATTCCAGGACTTGCATCATTTTCAGTTTGACTTTCTGTTTACCATTTTAAGGTAGCTTGGACTCAAAGTTTCCACTTATCCTTCAAATGTAGGTAGATTTCCATATATTTTTTTCCAATACTTTATTTTGTTTTCAGGATGACTTTTGGAATTTTATTTGTTCATACAAAAATGAAATAAAGATTTCTCATAATAAACAAATGTTGGTTATTTTTCGTAAAATTATGCATTTGCATGAATATCCAATAATTGTTGGTTGTTACCCCAACAATTGTAAAGAAAGATATGGTTCAGGAGCTAAGTACTTGAAAATGAGGATTTCAGAATTTTGACAACTTAATGCTTTGAAAGTGAAATAAGAAACAGTGTAGTTAGATCACCGGTTACTCTAGAAGCTTAATGTTTACTGAAAAAAAAAATACTCAGATGCTTAATTATTATAGAGTGGGCCCAAACTAAGGTTGCCTAGATCATAGATCTATTCGGTACAAGGAACGGGATCGGGAACGCGGATCGCCACATGCTATAAAAGGTGGTACGGTGGAGGTATACTTCTTCAGATCTTAAGAGGGAAAGTAAGTAGTATGATAGATTAAAATGTGAAACGAGTTTTTAATCATTTTCTAGTCAAGTAAAGTTCTAAATGAGAAAATATAATCGATGTGAATTTTGTAGTGTTATAAACTCTCTAGATTTTGGTGGTGTTATTACAATATTAGGTGATTTAAACAAATTGGCGTTCCAATTCACTAGTGGGCCACGTTTTGGAACGATCGTACCAAAACGTGGATCGCTAGGGTCTGATAGTTTTCTGGTAATATTGGCCAAACAATGCAAATAAGTTCTAACACTCCCTTAAATGATCTTGCTCACACATATAGAGGCTACAAATGGAACTCCGCCACAACGGAGACAAATAGCACAGTGCAAACTTGCACGCTAGAATTCAGGATGGAGACTTCGAGTCCGAGACCTCAGAAAACTAAGGCTTTTGATACCATGATTGTTCACTACTTACTCAAAAAGATTAAATCGTTAGAGAATGAGCTCAAACAATGTATATAAAGCATTGTCAAGTCGTGAATGTTTCTAATTCATGGAACTACAGGAGGTTTTCATCTTTGATCTTGTAAAAAAGAGAACTTAGGGTTGCCAACTGATTGAGATATTATTATTGTTGGAATATATTTATTTATTATGGTCAAACTCAATCACGGACTGATTAGGATTAGATTAATTGCAATTGATTATAATTGTCTATTTCCTTTCTTTTCTCTATTTCCTTTTCTGTTCTTTCCTTTCTTGTTTTCTTAGCTTGTATATATACATACACATTGTGAATGAATAAAACAATCAATTTATTCTTCCATCTTTCTTTCTTCTTGGTATCAGAGCCAAAAACACCAAACCCTAGTCCCCCTCACCACCAGCCGCCGCCAAATCCAGCCTCCTCTAGGCTCACCGCACCAACCCCCAACCCTAGCCCACCTCGACGCACCCCCCCCCCCTCCAGCCGAGGGTCCCAGCAGCCCCCTAGGGCTTCGGCGCACCTCTCAGCACCTCACTGAGGCCTCTGTGCCTCTCCGACAGCCTCTGTGTTGTCCTTTGCCCTTTTGTGGGCCTTTCCTGCATCCCTGTGATGCGCTAGAGCCTTAGTGCTCCATCATCTCTCTTACAGGCCATTATTTGGTCTTTGGTTACCCCATCTGTGCTTCAGTTGGTTTTTTCTTGGGTTTAGACACTTCGGTATGGCTAATAATGGTAAGAATACTGATCCTATTCCAGCTATTACTCCTGCTCGTCCAGTTCTGTCTCTCTCTCAACACACCCCTGCTCAATGGGTTACTAGTGTGTTGTTGAGTGGAAGGAACTTTGCTGCTTGGTCCCGTTCTTTCCGTCTCTATCTTGGGGGCAAAGGCAAGTTTGGATGGATTCTAGGTACTGTACCCAAACCAGCACTCTTTGATCCTACATTTGCTCAGTGGGATATTGATAACTACACCATTTTGGGGTGGTTATTTAACTCTATGGAAGATCGGATTTATCATATGTTCATGTTTCATGATACTGTTTCCAGCCTATGGACCTCTCTGACTCAAATGTAAGCCCATGAGTGCAATTATTCTCGTATCTTCGAACTTTATCGGGATGTTGCACAGGCTTCTCAGGCTACATTAGGTCTTTCTGTTGCTAATTACTTTGGCTACCTTCGGTCCCGTTGGGAGGAACTGGCTCAGTATGAGCCTCTCAGTGAATTTCCAACTGAAGTAGCTACTATTGCTCTCCGACGTCTCAATCGCCATCACACCTACCAGTTCTTGATGGGTCTAAAACCTGAGTTCGAATCTCTCCGGACTCAGATTTTAAACACATCTCCTATGCCCTCTTTATTTGAGGCTTTTGCTACTATTGATGGAGATGAGCGACGTCGTCACTTGCTTAAGCCTCCGGCTTTTCAAGAGCCAACCCAGTGCCTGATCAGATGGCTCTTGTTACCCCGTCTGGCCCATTCATCCATCCTCCTGGATCTGGTAACTGCCCTTTCTGCACTCACTGTGGGAATCTTGGTTACGTTAAGGATCGTTGCTTCAAACTCCATCCTGAACTTCGTGAGAAAGGTGCCCGAAATAAAGGAAAGAGCTCATACCGCACTGCTGCTATGGTTGAGACTGCTTCTACTCCGGATCTTCTTCAACTCCAGACTCAGATGGGTCAACTTCAGTCTCAACTAGGGTCATTACTTTAGCAAGGTTCTCATTCTGGCACCACTCTCACTACTACTTTGGCGTCAGGTAGTCCTACTGCACTCCATGGGTCTAGCAACCACCCGTGGATTTTGGATTCTGGTGACAGTGATCAAATGATTGGTAAGTTGTCCCTATTTTCTTCCTCTTTGGTTCCCATCTCCCAGTCTGTGCGTATTGTCGATGGGTCCACTCTCTATGTCCAAAGTAAAGGCGATGTTTGCCTCTCTCCTAGTTTTTCTTTATCTTCTATCTTCTTTCAATTAGTCGTCATGCAAAATCTCTTAATTGTGAAGTTGTGTTCTTACCCGATTGTTGTCATTTGCAGGACCGGATTTCGAAGAAGATTTTTGGCAAGGAATATGAGCGGGATGGCCTTTACTATTTTGGTGATCCACCTAGCGGGAGTTTAAGTTTGTCGTCTTCGAGTCTTCAGGCGTCTGTTTTGCCTGAATCTTCTAAGTTTTCTAGTTTTTCTTTAGAGTTGATAAAATTGTGGCACGCCCGCTTGGGCCATGCAAACTTTCATTATCTTTGTCAACCTTTTCCGTTATTAAATTAAGCCTTCCAGAAATTTAAATTTAATTGTGTGGTGTGTGAATTATCTAAGCATACTCGTTCCCATTATATACCTCGCATGCATTGTGCCCCTTCTGCTTTTGATATTATCCATACTGATGTGTGGGGTCCTTCCCCAATTACTGCTATTTCTGGTTATCGTTATTATGTCACATTTATTGATGATTACACTAGGTGTACATGAGTTTATTTGCTTAAAAAGAAATCAGAAGTTTTCTCCTTGTTTTCTAACTTCTTACAAATTGTTAAGACCCAATTTAGCACTGTTGTTCGTAATCTACGTTTTGATAATGGTCGTGAATACATTATTAATGAGTTTCGAGCTGAACTTAATAAACAGGGTATTCCCTAGCAACTCATTTGTCCCTATACTCCAGAACAGAATGGTGTGGCGGAATGAAAGAACTGTTCCATCATGTCTGTTGTTAGGTGTATTCTGTGCAGAATGAATCTACCCAAATATTTTTGGCATCTGGCCGTTCTTACTGCCACTGTTCTACATAACCGGACTGCAAGTCGTGTTTTACAAGGAAAGGCACCTTTGCAACTTCTTCAGCCCGACAAAACCCTTTTTCCTATCCTACCTCGAGTCTTTGGTTGTACATGCTTTGTCCAAGATTGCAGTCCAACTCGCACAAAATTAGATAACAAAGCTGTCCGCTGCATCTTGAGCGATATAAGGCATGTCTAGTGGCCAAGGGCTTTACTCAAATTCTGGGCAAGGATTTTAGTGCTACCTTTGTTCTTGTAGCCAAATTGACATTTGTTCGGCTTATAATCTCTTTAGCTGCATCTCACAATTGGCCCCTGCATCAAATGGATGTTAAAAATGCCTTCTTAAATGGGGATTTGGATGAGATTATTTATATGGATCTTCCACCGGGTTTTCAGTCTGAGGGGGAGTATTCAGGGAAGGTATGTCGTCTTCGAAAATCTTTTTACGGGCTTAAGCAATGTCCTCGAGCTTGGCTTTAGTGAAGTGATTTTATCTTTAGGCTTCACTTGGTGCCACTCTGATCACACTTGTTTCACCCATCATCAACTTGATGGCCGGACAGTTATTAATCTGGTATATATTGATGATATCATTATTACAGGGGATGATGCTCCGAGCATTATCAAAGTCAAGAAGGCTCTTAGTTAGTCTTTTGATGTTAAGGACTTGGGTCCTCTTCGATACTTTCTCGGGATATAAGTTGCTCGCTCTCGTCGAGGTGTATCACTGTCTCAACGAAAGTACACTCTGAATCTTCTGCAAGATACGGGTATAATGGGATGTCGTCCTGCCTCCACTCCTATGGATCCCAATCATAAGCTGTCTAATGAGTTTGGGGAGCTTTTTCCTGATGCTTCAGTATATCAGCACCTTGTTAGCTGTGTTATCTACTTGGCCAACACTCGGCCCAACATTACATTTGCGGTCAGTGTTGTGAGTCAATTTATGCATGCTCCACGGTCATCTCATCTTGATGCTGTTCATCATATACTCCGGTATCTCAAGACTTGTCCGGGTCTTAGATTATTTTATTCAGCAGGAACACAGTCTGGAGTGTCCTGTTTCACTGATGCTGATTATGCTGGGTCTAAGAGTGATCGTCGCTCCACATCCGGATTCTGCACTTTCTATGGGGATCATCTTCTCTTATGGAAAAGCAAGAAACAATTGTAGTTTCTCGTTCTTCCGCTGAGGCAGAGTATCGGGCCATGGCACAGGGAACATGTGAGCTTCTATGGGTGCGTTCGATTCTAAAAGAGTTGGGTTGATGTGATTGTAATATTTAGAATCCTAGAGATTTGATCTTATCTCTAGTTTCCTATTAACTCTCATTCTCACCCTATATAATGGGTTGAATTATTGTAAAATTATTATCCCACTGAAATACAATCTCTCTCTCTCTCAATCAAATTCTACAAGTTTGTGCCCTCTTCTAATCAAGCTGCTGATATGTTTACAAAGTCTGTCGGTCCCTCTCTGCTGAGGTTGTCTCTGAATAAGCTGGGTCTCATTGATATCTTTGCTCCATCTCTATCTTGAGGGGAAGTGTTGGAATTTATTCTGGTCAAACTCAATCACGGATTGATTAGGATTAGATTAATTGTAATTGATTATAATTGTCTATTCCCTTTCTTTTCTTTATTTCCTTTTTTGTTATTTCCTTTTCTTGTTTTCTTAGCTTGTATAATATACATACACATTGTGAATGAATAAAACTTTCAATTCATTCTTCCATCTTTCTTTCTTCTCTTATGATAGCATTTGGGATGCTGAACATGTGGCTGTCCCACATCGGTTAAATGTCAGTACTCAGTAGTATAGGTTGGCCTAACTCCTATAATCTTGTATTCTTATTTCGTTATGTTGAATATACAGTTAATCAGTTATATTCCCATGGTCTTTACATGGTATCAGAGCCTCCCATCTTTGGGATTGCTTTCTCTTTTTCCGCCTTCTTCATTAAAGAAGTTGGGTTATTATTTTCTTGTTGATTTAACATCGTTGAAGGGGATGTTATTATTTTAGATCTAACCAGTTTGATGAATTAAATTATTCCTAAAGGTTCACATAAAAAAGTGCAAGTTGATGAGAGTTATTTCGGAAATAAAAAGAGTAAAGTCAAATTTATCTAGCTTATTCTCTCAATTTTAATAAAATGCAAATGGATTAAGTATGAGTTGACGATTAGAACATATATGGATAGAACTTATAACAGGGTCTCAAAAAAGAAATAATTTCTACTGGGCTTTTATCCTTTTTTTAGGTTCATTAGGATTCTTATTGGTTGGAACTTCTAGTTATTTTGGTAGAAATATGATATCTTTATTTCCGGCTCAAAAATGAAAATCATTTTTTTTTCCCACAAAGAATCGTGATGTCTTTTTATGGTACAGCGGGTCTATTTATTAGCTCCTATTTGTGGTGCACAATTTTATGGAATGTAGATAGTGCTTATGATCCATTCGATAGAAACGAATGAATCATATGTATTTTTCATTGGGGATTTCCTGGAAAAAATCATCCCATCTTCCTCCGATTCCTTATAAAAGATATTCAGTCCGTTAGAACAGAAGTCAAAGAAGGTATTTATGCTCATGGAAATCTGATGCCAGGGGGTTATTCCCTTTACTCGTACTGATGAGAATTTAACTCCTGGAGAAATTGAACAAAAAGTTGCTGAATTGGCCTATTTCTTGAGTGTACCCATTGAAGTATTCTAAGAAATGAACTGAGAATTAAAGCTTTCTCGACAGTAGGGAAAAAATCAAGATCCCTTTCTATAACATAACTGAAGTTTCTTCATAACGAATGAAGCAGACGTATATGGAACAAGCATAAAACGAAACTTTGTTTGTCCACAAAAATGGTCTTTTACACGTGTGGAATCCAACCAACGCAATTCAGCGGAGTCTAGTCAAGTTCATTCCCTAATTATCACTGAGTAAAGCAAACATTGGACATGAAATGAAATCTTGTTTTGGGACATTCTCGACTAGGTACTAGCATTAGGACAGAATACTTAGTTGCATATATTCCTTGTCATCTTAATGTGGATGCTAATAATTAGACCCCATTGCTAACAACCGACCACGTTCTAAGAGATTTTCGTGGGTGAAAATCATAAGCTTGATGCTCTTGTCAAACTCGTGATTGCATGGATGGATTCTATTCAGTTGCCTTCTATGGTTATTGGAGAATAGGCCTTTAAAAAGTAGTAACTAGCACAATTCATATTAGAGGAGATTGTGAAAAATTAAAATTTTTGGAATTCAATGCATGTTGACTTAAAAGAGCTATGATTCTTTGTATCTTAGTCGAAAAAATCTTCTTGGATTTTAGATGATTCCTGCACGGCACCACTAGAAGTTTATTCAGAGCTTGAGAGGAGCTAGTATTGTTTTTATGTGTTAGAATTTTATAAGAAGTCAGAAGCCTAGTTTAAATTTTGTTGACATGCTAAGGAAATGAGGCATTATTTTTTTTTCTAATTTTGTATCTATGCGTACGCGCACGCGCGCGCGCGTGTGTGTGTGTGTGTGTCAAGAGTAGTAGAACAAGACATGCTTTTTCAGCCACTTCTCTCCTAACTGTTAGAACTTATTAGTTGTTACTGTTTTATTTTATTTTCCTTATAATACATTTGTAATTATCTTCTAGACTCATATAAATACTATACAGGAGGCTCATTTGCCTTCTAAGTTTTGCCCTAAATTTTTCTACATGGTATCAGAGCCTCCCTAAGAGGGGAATCATCACCGGACCACCAATATGACCTGAGCACTATTCATCGGCACTGTTCACACTACTGCTCATCGACACTGTTCATGCTACTGTTCATCGCACTGTTCACGCTACTGTTCACCGTCACTGTTCATCGCTACTGTTCATTGCAATTTTTTTTCCCACTTTCATATAGTCATCAAACACTCCTATTTTGATTGAAGTTTCTTCTCTCATTTTTTTGGGTCCTTCTATTACCATTATCAAACACTCCTATTTTTTTTGGATCCTATTTTGATTTGCTGGCATCCTATATGGTGGTCTGATTTCTGTTGGTGTGCTACGTATCCGTTGGCCCTTGTTTCTATTACCTTTTTTTTAGTTTTTTCTGTTGCGGGTATCATTTGTTTTGTGTTGATTCACGATGACGGATCCAGCCAAATCCAACGTGAATACACAGTTGCTTTCGGATGAACGTGTTATTGTTGCATCCGCCGATAGCACGAATGTTAAACTTACTACATCACTTTTCAATGGCCAAAACTACCTAGCATGGTCTGGATCTGTGATTATGTCTCTCAAAGGCAGAGGGAAGATGGGTTATATCACCGGCAAAATTAAAGCACCTACCACCGAGGATGCCTCTTATGACAAGTGGGAGATGGAGAACTCCATTGTCATGACGTGGCTTTGCCACTCTATGATTCCTAAGATCGTTGAAGGTTTTTTGGACATGGCGACTGCCCAAGATATTTGGGAGACCATGGCCAACACTTATTCACACAAGGGCAATTCTGCGCAGATTTTTGAGTTACAGAGGTCGATTGGTAGATTTGAACACGGGGAGAAGAGCGTTCTGCAGTACTTCACATCTCTATCCACTAGTTGGAAATGTTTGGACCACCTGTTGGACTACAAGCCAGTTGGTCTTGCTGATTCTGTGGCCTATCATAAACTTATTGTTGAGGAGAGGATTTTTAAGTTCCTAGAGGGACTTCACTATGATTTGGATCCAGTTCGCAGTTGGGTTCTGGGGATGGAACCGTTACCTTCTCTCCAGGAGGCTTTGCCTATGTCCAGAATGAGGAAAGCCGTCATTCTGCTATGCTTCCGCCTGCTTCTACAGAGCGATCTGCTCTTGTTTCTGCTTCTCAGAAGGATGGAAACCGTGGTCGTGACAATACTAGTCAGTCTGAGGATAGGTCCAAACAGTTTTGTGACTATTGTAATACCAAATTTCATACCCGGGTCACATGCTATAAATTACATTGTTATCCACCAGGCGGTAGGGGGGCCCCAGGAGGTCGAGGGGGTTGCTTTGGCCAGTCTAGGGGTCTTGGAGGACGATTTAATGGTCGTAATGCTAATGCTCATAACTCCACTGTTGTGGATCCTATAGCCCCGGTTTCTGTTGATCAATCTCCATCTACTCCTACTCCAGCTATGTTCACAGCCTCTGAGGTGGAGGAGGCTTTTCGGAACTTGATGGCTCGCCGCACTTCCTCTACTACTGCCTCTGCATCTACAGGTGTTTCTACTCCTTTAACCAGTCTGGTATATTCATCCCCTTCGCAAGAGCACACTTGTCTCACTCCTCTTCTCCCCGGATTATTGACTCTGGTGCCTCTGAGCACATGTCTAGATGTTCTGATATTTTTGTTGATTATACACTGTGTTCAGGAAGAGATAAAGTTCGTATTGTTGGTGGTACTTTTTCCTCTGTTTCAGGAAAGGGTACTATTCATGCAACTCCAACCTTACCTCTTTCCTCTGTCTTACATGTCCCAAATTTTTCTCATAATTTGCTTTCTATCAGTCGTCTTACACAGAATCTCAACTGCAGTGTAACGTTTTTCCCTTTTCATTGTGTCTTTCAGGATCTCTCCACGGGGAGGACGATTGGCAGTGGTAAAGAAGAGAGTGGACTTTACTTTTTGGATGCTGGAGGACCTTTGGCTTATCACACAGTTGTTTCGGGAAATGGAGTTGAAGACATACATCTTTGGCATAAGCGTTTAGGACACCCTTCTTTTCATTTACTAAAGCACTTATTTCCTGCTTTAGTCTTAAATAAACATGTGTCTGATTTTCTATGTGAAACATGTGAACTTAGTAAACATCACAGAGCTTCTTTTGCTCCAAGTATTATTAAAAGTTCAGTTCCTCTTGCTTTAGTTCATTCTGATGTATGGGGTCCTTCTCGTGTTTTATCTTTGAAAGGTCATAGATGGTTTGTTATTTTGTTGATGATTACTCTAGTACAACTTGGCTGTATCTAATGAAAGAAAAAAGTGAAGTTTTTTCCATCTTTAAAGCATTTCATAAAATGGTGTACAGAATTTGGTACTAGTTTAAAGGTTTTAAGATTTGATCAAGGGGGTGAGTACATAGACTCGGGTTTGGCCGATTATTTCTGTTCTAATGGGATTATTCATCAAACATCTTGCACCGACACCCCTCAACAAAATGGGGTGGCGGAGCGCAAGAATCGTCATTTGCTTGATATTGCTCGTTCCTTGATTTTTTCAGTTAATGCTCCTAAATCCTACTGGGGTGAAGCTGTTTTAACTGCTCTGCTTATCTCATTAACCGTCCCCCTACTCGTGTTCTGAACAAAAAGGCACCCATTGAAGTTCTTTCTGATACATCTCCTTTGTTCTCTATTACTCTTCGTATCTTTGGTTGTGTTTGTTTTGTTCACATCCACTCTCCTTCTCGGGGAAAGTTGGAACCCCGATCTATCAAATGTGTCTTTGTGGGGTATTCTCCCACCCAGAAAGGTTACCGTAGCTATCATCCTCCCTCTAGGAAATGGTTTGTCTCCATGGATGTTACTTTCCATGAGTCTCAGTCTTACTTTCAGTCCTCGTCTAGTTCGGAGTCACCTCTTCAGGGGGAACAGTGGTGTGAGGAAGAAGTGACTCTCCCTGTCCCAGTTATGGAACGGAGAGGAAGTAATGAGAGAGAAAAAAGTAATGAGGGGGAAAATGAAGTTGAAAAGGAGAGGGAAAATGAAGGGAATCTTACTCCAACAAGAAAAGGGAAGGAGTTGTTGGTTTATTCAAAAGGAACATGGAGTAAATCCAAGCGTAAAGAAACCACTCCCTCTACTCTTCCATTGACATCTCCTGCTCGTGTTGAGGACCAAGGTAATTCTGATTCTGGTCTTGATATTTCTGATAATTCTTATACACCTGTACCTATTGAGTGTGGTTCTGATCTTGATGTCCCTATTGCAGTACGTAAGGGTGTTAGGGCTTGTACCCAACATCCTATTTCCAACTTTGTGTCTTATTCTCACTTGTCTCCTTCATATAGAGTTTTTGTTTCAAAAATTGCTTCTGTGTCTGTTCCTAACAATGTCCAGGATGCTCTTGCTGATCCCAAATGGAATTTTGCAATGATCGAAGAAATGAAAGCTCTTCGTAAGAATGGTACTTGGGAATTGATGAGCTTACCTATGGGCAAAAGGACTGTGGGATGCAAGTGGGTTTATGCTGTGAAGCATAGAGCAGATGGTTCTGTTGAGTGGTACAAAGCCAGACTTCTTGTTAAAGGCTTCACACAGACATATGGGATTGATTATCAGGAGACGTTTGCTCCGGTTGCCAAGATGAATTCTGTGAGAATTCTACTGTCATTGGCAGCCAACTTTGGATGGCCTCTTCAACAATTTGATGGGAAGAATGCATTTCTTCATGGCGATCTTGATGAAGAAGTGTACATGGATATTCCTCCTGGTTTTGAGGACTCTAAGACTGAAGGGAAGGTGTGCCGACTAAGGAAGTCTTTATATGGCCTGAAACAATCTCCACGAGCATGGTTTGAGAGATTTACACAGGCAATGCTCAGGTATGGCTTCAAACAAAGTCAAGCTGATCACACATTATTCATTAAACACTCATCACAAGGGAAGACTACTGCCTTGATTGTGTGTGTTGATGATATTATTCTAACTGGAGATGATTTGGAAGAGAAGAAAAGGTTAAAAGTGTTTTTGTCTAGCGAGTTTGAAATAAAAGATCTAGGAGCCCTCAAGTATTTTTTGGGAATTGAAGTTGCTAGATCCAGGCATGGAATTTTTATTTCTCAAAGAAAGTATGTACTTGATATGTTGGAGGAGAGTGGAATGCTTGGGAGCTGAGCATGTGACACCCCAATGGATTCGAATAAAAAATTAGGTGATGATAGTAGTGGAGCAGAAGCAGATAAAGGGAGATATCAAATCTTGTAGGAAGACTCATCTATCTTTCACACACTCGTCCAGACATTGTGTTTGCTGTCAGTATTGTAAGTCAGTTCATGCATGCTCCTCGTGAAACTCATATGGATGCGGTCTTCAGGATTCTGAGATACTTGAAGTCAGCTCCGGGGAAGGGTCTTTTTTTCGCAAAACATGACCACCTTAGGGTTGAAGCATATACTGATGCAGATTGGGCTGGTTCTGTGACCGACAGAAGGTCCACCTCAGGCTATTGTACATTTGTGGGTGGCAACCTTGTCACTTGGAAGAGTAAGAAGCAGAATGTGGTAGCTAGATCCAGTGGAGAGGCTGAGTTCAAATCTATGGCGCAAGGAGTGTGTGAACTATTGTGGATCAAGTTACTGCTAACCGACTTGAGACTTGATCACAGTGAACCTATGAGGCTATATTGTGATAACAAGTCTGCAATTAGCATCGCCCACAATCCAGTGCAGCATGATCGGACTAAACATGTGGAGATTGACAGACACTTTATCAAGGAGAAGATTAATAGCGGTGTAATTTGTACTCCATTTGTGAAGACCGGGGATCAACTTGTAGACATTCTCACAAAGGGAGTTGGAAGTAGACAGTTTCACCTTGCTTTTAGCAAGCTGGGTTTGAGAGATATTTTTGTACCAGATTGAGGGGGAGTGTTAGAACTTATTAGTTGTTACTGTTTTATTTTATTTTCCTTATAAGGGTACATTTGTAATTATCTTCTAGACTCACATAAATAATATACAGGAGGCTCATTTGCCTTCTAAGTTTTGCCCTAAATTATTCTTCACTAACTGCTTACTCGCATACCATTTACCTTGCCAAAGGGTGTCACTTTTTTTTTTTTTTCAATTAGTTTTTTTTTTTTTTTCTTTTCTATGGCACGCATTAAAAACTGGATTATTATTAAATTTGCAAAGGTGATGACGAAACAACAGAAAAGCTAATTAGAAAGAGGAGAAAAGAGATCTTGGTACCACTAGAAGTTTATTCAGAGCTTGAGAGGAGCTAGTATTGTTTTTATATGTTAGAATTTTATAAGAAGTCAGAAGCCTAGTTTAAATTTTGTTGACATGCTAAGGAAATGAGGCATTATTTTTTTCTAATTTTGTCTCTCTGTGTACGCGCGCGAGTGTGTGTGTCGAGAGTAGTAGAACAAGACATGCTTTTTCAGCCACATCTCTCCTAACTACTTACTCGCATACCATTTACCTTGCCAAAGGGTACCACTTTCTTTTGTTTTTCAATTAGTTTTTTTTTTTTTTTTCTTTTCTATGGCACGCATTAACAAAACTGGCTGATTATTGAATTTGCAAAGGTGATGACGAAACAACAAAAAAGCTAATGAGAAAGAGGAGAAAAGAGATCTTGGTCTCCCTGACCTTGATTGAATCTTTGGTTTTTTGTTTATTCTGATTCATTTATCAGTTTTCAATTACATAGACAGTAGAGAGAGAATGTGAACTGAAAAAGAAAAGAAAATTGTGGAGGTGATTTTATTTTATTTTTATTATTATTATTAATTTTTTTTAACAAATGGGAAAATTGCGGAGATGATAAAAAATCAGATAATACTAGTACTATATATTTAATCAATTTCTTGTTTTTCTATAAGGTCCCTGTTATTTGAGGTATTTTCATTTACGCCTTAACACATGTTATTTGAGGTACAAAACACTCCAACTGTTAAACCACCTTAACACATGTTTAGCACATGTTTGTTATGTATATGACACATGTATATTTTGTATATTCTGTAACAGTTCTATTCTTTATCATATGCCAAAGTCAAGGCTAAATATCATAGGATTTAGATCAGGCTGATACGTTAGGCTATAGTTAGGGCTCAATAGCAGCCATTTCCTTGTTCAGCTTTTTGTACTTCCTTTTAATCCCTCCATTGAGAGAAGAATACAATCAAGAAATTTTAATTCAGCAGTACTGACCACTTCTCTGTCGATTCCCGCCTCCTCAGAGTTGATCATTTTCTCATATCAGTTTTTTTTCATCTTTACGATCACCATCGCAGACCAAGGTTGTCTTCCCACCTGTGCCGCCAGCCCGCCACCTGCAGCTTAACTTCCATAGCTCTCATCGCTGTTAAGTTCTTGAAACATCTTCTCTCTTCCCTTTGTTTTTTTTTTTTTTTTTACAAAGAGATATCTTATCTCTTCTTTTTAACCCCACAAAAAATCCACTTTCCAAAATTACTGAATCACCTCAAACTTCCCAGAACTTTAAGAACAAGCCCTCAAGTTTCCTGAAAAATCACCAAAGGGTCCCCAAACTCTCTCAAATTCCAGAAATAACTCCATAATTCTCTAAATTTTCATCATGTCAACCAACTCTTCGGCAACTTCCACTACCTCTTCTGCTACTCCGTCCTTCTCTACTCCCACCATCACCAATCTTGTCACCGTCAAACTCACATATGACAACTTTCTTCTTTGGTCTCATGAGATGGTGGCTTTCCTCTATGGTCAAAATTACTTAGGATTTGTTGATGGATCTTACCCTTGTCCAGACAATGAACCTGATCGATCTAACTGGCTTCGGGCGGACAAAACACTTGTAAGACTTATCTCTGCCACCCTTTCTGAGCCTATACTCGCCTCTGTAATTGGTTGTAAGACATCCGCTTCCATATGGACCCTTATATACAAGATTATTTTTCTACCGCAAAAGACTGACAAGTCTTGATCGTGGTACTCGCTCTATTTCACAATATTTTCAAGAAGCCACATCCATTATTGATGCTCTTGCTGCCATTGGAGAGCCTGTCTTCAATAAAGATCTTGTCAATGCCGCCATCCTAAGCGGTTTAGGTTCTGCGTTTAATATGCCTGTCACCGCCATCGAAAGTTTCGACACCCTACCACAATTTTTTGTCCTGCGATCTCGATTGCTAAACTTTGAAGCTCGTCATAAAACCTTGGCTCAACCTACTCCCTCTGCATTCATGGCTTCTCTGATTTCGACAACACCCTTTCACAACTCTGGACATCGAAACAATTATCGTAACAAAGGAAAGAAGAACCATGGTTGCCACGGTTTCCCCTGCAAGGACACTCCTAGCATTCTTGGCCCTGCTCCTGCCACCAATCCTCCTGCTATCGCTGGTCCTTGCCAGCTCTGCTTTAACTATGGACATACTGCTCACTCTTGTCCACGACTGTCTACGTTCACACAACCTCCTATACCATGCTCTCTAAACTCTGGCTTTGCCGGTCTTCAGATTGCACCCGTTCCGACTTCACAAGCTTATCACTCAGTGTCACGACCCATCCCACTACGCGTGGAAATAGGACACGTGGCACGCCACCAAGGCTCATCCAAACTGTAGAATTAGAATTAGGGCAAAACTTAGGAGACCAATAATGTCTCCTGTATTTTATTATATGAGGAGAAGAAATAATATTACAATAATACCCCTATGTCTAATACATAAGAGAAATGAGAATAACGTAAAAAAGTAAAATAATAAACTAAGCAAACTAACACTCCCCCCTCAAGCTGGTACAAAAATATCTCTCATTCCCAGCTTGCTAAGAGCAAAATGAAATGGCCTACTTCCAACACCCTTCGTAAGCATATCTGCAAGTTGATCCCCGGTCTTCACAAATGGAGTACAGATCACACCACTACTGATATTCTCCTTGATGAAGTGTCTGTCAATCTCCACGTGTTTAGTTCGATCATGTTGCACTGGATTGTGGGCAATGTTGATAGCAGACTTGTTGTCACAATACAATCTCATAGAGTCATTAGAATCCAGACCTAAGTCTTTTAACAATAACTTAATCCACAGAAGCTCACATACACCTTGAGCCATGGCTCTGAACTCAGCCTCTGCACTAGATCTAGCCACCACGTTCTGCTTTTTACTCCTCCACGTAACCAGATTGCCCCCCACGAAGGTACAATAGCCTGAAGTGGACCTTCTGTCTGTCACAGATCCAGCCCAATCAGCATCTGTGTATGCTTCCACTCGAAGGTGGTCATGTCTAGCAAAAAATAGACCCTTTCCAGGAGCTGATTTCAAGTACCTCAAAATCCGGAAGACAGCCTCCATATGGAATGCACGGGGAGCGTGCATAAACTGACTAACAACGCTCACAGCAAAGGCAATATCAGGTCGGGTATGAGAAAGATAAATGAGTCTTCCCACTAACCTCTGATATCTACCTTTATCTACCTCTGCACCACCTGAATCATCGCCAAGTTTCTGATTTGACTCAATCGGAGTGTCACACGCTCGACTTCCGAGCATTCCAGTCTCTTCCAATAGGTCAAGTACGTATTTCCGTTGGGAAATAAAGATTCCATGCGTAGATCTAGCGACCTCAATTCCCAAAAAATATTTAAGAGTCCCCAAGTCTTTTATTTCAAACTCCTTGGACAAGTACTCTTTCAGTCTTTGCATTTCCTCCAGATCATCCCCAGTCAAGACAATGTCATCCACGTACACAATTAACGCAGTAGTCTTACCCTGTGATGAATGTTTGATGAACAAAGTGTGATCAGCTTGACTTTGTCTAAAACCATATCTAAGCATAGCTTGTGTGAACCTCTCGAACCATGCCCTAGGAGACTGTTTCAAGCCATATAGTGATTTTCTGAGTCTGCACACCTTTCCATCTGTCTTAGAATCCTCGAAGCCAGGAGGAACATCCATGTACACCTCCTCATCTAGATCCCCATGAAGAAATGCATTCTTCACATCAAATTGGTGAAGTGGCCATCCAAAGTTAGCAGCCAGTGATAAAAGAACCCTAACAGAGTTCATCTTTGCAACAGGAGCAAATGTCTCCTGATAATCAATTCCATAGGTCTGTGTGAAGCCCTTAGCGACAAGCCTAGCTTTGTACCTTTCAATAGAGCCATCAGCCCTATGCTTCACAGTGTATACCCACTTGCACCCCACAGTTCTTTTGCCCTCAGGTAACCTTGTCAATTCCCAGGTGCCATTCTTACGAAGAGCTTTCATCTCTTCGATCATAGCATGTTTCCACTTGGGATCCGCGAGAGCACCCTGGACATTATTAGGAACAACAACAGAAGCAATTTTCGAAAGAAAAGCTTTATAGGAGGGAGACAAGTGAGAATATGACACAAAATTTGAGATGGGGTGTTGGGTACAAGCCCTAACACCCTTACGTACAGCAATAGGGACATCAAGATCAGAATCAGAGTTACCTTGGTCCTCAACACTTGAAGGAGATGTCAGTGGCAGAGTAGGAGCGAGCTCTTTATTCTTAGACTTACTCCATGTGCCTCTAGAATAAACCATCACCTCCTTTTCTTTTAATGGAGTACAAGCGTCTTCTTTCTCCATATCCTTCCCAACCTCATTTTCTCCCTCAGTTTGTTTCTTTTCTTTTTCTGTCTCCGCAATACTATCCATAACAACTTCCCCTGAAGACAAAGGAACAGGAACAGACAAAGGCACCTCTTCCCTATACCAATGCTCCCCCTGAAGAGGTGACTCAGATATAAGCGAGGACTGAAAGTATGACTGAGATTCATGGAATGTAACATCCATGGAGACAAACCATTTCCTCGAAGGAGGATGGTAACACTTGTAGCCTTTCTGGGTTGGAGAGTAACCCAGAAAAACACACTTAAGGGCACGGGGATCTAACTTCCCCCGAGTAGGAGAATGATTGTGAACAAAGCACACACAACCAAAAACGCGAGGAGTTATAGGGAACAAAGGAGAAGTGTCTGACAGGACTTCAACAGGTGCACGTTTGTTCAAAACTCGAGTTGGAAGACGATTAATAAGGTACGCTGCTGTTAAAACAGCATCACCCCAATAGGACTTGGGAGCATTAACAGAAAACAGTAAGGATCTAGCAATATCTAGCAGATGACGATTCTTGCGCTCCGCCACCCCATTTTGCTGGGGTGTATCGGTGCAAGAAGTTTGATGAATGATCCCATGGGAGCAAAAATACGCAGCAAGACCCGAATCAATGTACTCACCCCCCTGATCAGATCGTAAAATTTTTAATTCAGTCCCAAACTGAGTGCACACCATTTTATGGAATGCCTGGAAAATTGAGAAAACCTCCTTTTTTTCTTTCATCATATAAACCCAAGTGGTACGAGAATAGTCATCAATAAATGTAACAAACCATCTATGACCTTTCAAAGAAGTAAAACGAGAAGGACCCCAAACATCAGAGTGAACTAAAGCAAACGGAACTAAACTTTTATTAAAAACAGGAGCAAAAGAAGCTCTGTGATGTTTACCCAGTTCACAAGTTTCACAAAGGAAATCAGAAACATCTTTATTTAAGACTAAAGAAGGAAACAAATGCTTTAGTAAATAAACAGAAGGGTGTCCTAAACGTCGATGCCAAAGATGTATGTCTCCAGCTTTATTATCAGAAACCACTGTATGATGTGCTAACGGCCCTCCAACATCCAAGAGATAAAGTCCACTCTCCTCTCTACCACTGCCAATCATCCTCCCCGTGGTAAGGTCCTGAAAGACACAATGAGAAGGAAAAAAAGTTACACTGCAGTGTAAGTCCTGAGTGATACGACTAATGGATAACAAATTATGGGAAAAATTGGGAATATGAAGTACAGAGGATAAAGGCAAGGATGGAGTAGCATGAATGGTACCCTTCCCAGAAATAGAGGAAAATGTACCATCAGCAACACGAACCTTGTCTTTACCTGAACAAGGCTTATACACAGAGAAAATATCAGAACATTTAGACATGTGATCAGATGCACCGGAATCAATAATCCAGGGAGAACAAGAATGAGACAAGTGTGCTCTGGCGGATGTGACTAAGTTACCTGAATGTGCAAATGAAGAGGAGGCACCTGTAGATGCAGTAGAAGCAGACGTACGGCGAGCCATCAAGGAACGAAGAGCCTCCTCTACCTCCGAGGCAGTAAATAGTGCTGAATCGGAAGTGGATTGGGCCTGCTCAATAGGAGTCGGTGCCGTGGGATCTAATGATGTAGTATGATGAGCACGATAATTACCCCCCTGTGAGTGTCCCCCACGACCCCCAGACTGTCCAGAGCGACCCCCACGACCCCCAGGCTGTCCAGGTGGTCGGCCGTGCAATTTCCAGCATGTCTCCCTGGTATGATAAGGCCGATTACAATAATCACAGAACTGCTTGGCCTTCTCAGACGAACCAGACTCATTAGATGTACCACGACCCCTGGACTGTTTGTTCCCATCTCGCTGAGGAACCGAAATGAGAGCAGATCTCTCAGTGGAAGTAGGTGGAAGCATAGCAGAACGTCTACTCTCCTCGTTCTGAATATATGCAAAGGCTTCCTGGAGAGAAGGCAACGGATCCATCCCAAGGACACGGCCGCGAACAGGATCATACTCAGCATTAAGTCCCTCCAAAAACTTAAAAATCCTCTCTTCAGCAACCAATTTACTGTAGGCAACGGAATCAGTTGGACAAACAGGCTTATAGTCCAAAAGATGATCAAGTCGTTTCCAACTAGTGGTCAGAGATGTGAAAAACTGAAGAACGCTCATCTCTCCCTGTTCAGAGCGACCAATCGTCCGTCTCAACTCAAATATCTGTGCATAATTGCCCTTTCGGGAGTAGGTGTTGGCCATGGTCTCCCAAATGTCTTGGGCAGTCGCCATGTCCAAAAAACCTTCAGCAATCTCAGGAATCATAGAATGGCAAAGCCATGTCATGACAGTGGAGTTCTCCATCTCCCACTTGTCATATGCAGCATCCTCGGTGCTAGGTGCCGTGATTCGTCCGTTGATGTACCCCATCTTCCCTCTGCCCTTAAGAGACATGGTTACAGACCCAGACCAAGCCAAGTAGTTCTGACCATTGAAGAGAGAAGTAGTAAGCTTAACATTCGGGCTTTCAGAAGGAGCAACAACAATAGTTTCACTCCTGGGCTGCTGTGTATTCAAAGTGGATTTATCGCCATCCGACATCTTGAATCGACACGCAACAAATACCCGCAACAATCGAAGAACAAAAAACTGGTATCAACGGAATCGCAGCACACAATCGTAATCTAAAGCACCATACAGGATGCAATAAACTCAATTATCAAGGTCCATAGAAGGACCAAAAAACCGAGAGAAGTTAAAACACAATCAACAGAAGATGTTGGACAGCACTGTAGTGAAGGAGAGGGGCAAAAGGACCAATAGAATCTGGACTAAAAAAGGTTCAGCAGGGCTGGTGCAGCATGGGGAACCTGCGGCTAGGTGCAGGGGCTGGAGGTGGAGGAGCCGAAGCCCTAGTGGGCTGCGCCGATGTGCAGCGAAGCCCCTAGGGGCTGCGGCTTGATGAGGCGAGGCCCAGGGGGGCTGCGGCTTGGGCTGGAGTGCCCTGGGGGGGCTGCGGCCTGGACTGGGTGGCCCTGGGAGGGCTGCGACTTGGGCTAGGGTGACTTGGGAGGCTGCGGCTGGTGGTAGGGTTGGTGGTTTGTGGTGTTTGGTGGTGGTGGATGATAATCCCTCTTAGGGTGGCTCTGATACCATGTAGAATTAGAATTAGGGCAAAACTTAGGAGACCAATAATGTCTCCTGTATTTTATTATATGAGGAGAAGAAATAATATTACAATAATACCCCTATGTCTAATACATAAGAGAAATGAGAATAACGTAAAAAAGTAAAATAATAAACTAAGCAAACTAACACAAGCATCATAAACCTATACGCAGCGGAAAGAACTGTTAAAACAACCCTGAGTAATTTAAAACTTTAGGAAACATTTCCCTCTGAGTTGAAAAATCTAATAGAATCAGAGTTATAAAAAGTTTTGGCCAATTGAATCCGATAAAAGAAAACAGTTTTGAAAACAGAGGACCAGTCGACTGATCTAGGGTCCGGTCGACTGGTGATCTCAATCAGATAGGTTTCAAAATATAACAGCCCATCCAGTCGACTGTGTCGGGGACCCAGTCGACTGGTGCCTAAAATTTTCAGTCGACTGAAGAAGTCCAGTCGACTGGTATCCAATCCAGCAGAATGTCCAGGTCTGGGGCTCCATCCAGTCGACTGTTTTCTCAACCCAGTCGACCGAACCTCAGACGAAATCAAGCAGTAACCCATTCAATACAGCGATCCAGTCGACTGGATCAAAAACCAGTCGACTGATTCCTATCAGCAACTCCCAAAACTGCAGCTTTTCCCCTTCAAGGTTCTTCCAATTTCAAACCAACATATTGTCACTCTATTACATCATTCAAAACATAAATACCAGAGCGTTTACTGGAGATTACAAATACTAAATTTAAGTTCAGATTATATTACAACATATTACGAATTTAAGGTTTGTATTACAAGTTTGGAGTAGAACAAAAATATAAACCATTGATTCCCCGGCATTCCACGGCCTCACTCCTCATGCTTTCTCTTGTCTTTCTTTTTACCTGCAATGGAGTACATCTCCACTGCTCAGCTATATGCTGAGTGTACAATTCTAAATGTATGCTTATATGACAGTACATGATTTAAGCATCTAAAACACATAGAAATAGTCTCTAGGGTGAGTGGTACGCATTCATCCGGTCGATGCCGTAGGAGGCCCACCTCTCCCACGCATCTCGTACACTGGTTGGGCCTTCCTCCATACCAGGTACCGTGTCCTGGTTGGGCCCACCTCCAATCCAGACACAACCAAAATTCCAATTCCTTTTCAATCACACTCAAATTACAATCCTCAAGGTTCGAGGAGCTTACCCCGGATGAATTTGCACCAAACTCCCTTTTGACCTAAGTAGACACATAGCATGCTCACATAAACAGTTATACGTGCTTTTTTATATAATTTCACGTGCATAATTAACGGGCCTAATTAATACATGAATTTCGCCCGGATCCAAGAATATCAAAATTGATGTTCAAAACATGAAAATCCATATATTTCATAGATCTAGAATTCATACCTCGTGCGAATCTCTTCAAACTTTGAAGGATCGTCTAGGGGACTAATTAATCGTCAGATTCCAAATTATACGCGATTCCTACGAGTTTTACCTGATTTTCCCCAAAAGTCTAGAATTAACATTTTTACAAAAATTGGCCAAACACGACCTAAGTAGTATCAAAACGTAGGTCTTACCTCCACGAGTTCAAATCTTGAATCTGGAGAAAAATCTGACGGACGAAAGGTCGTCGATCAGCGTCACAAAGCCCGTTGGCTTAAATCTCCCTTTCTCTCTCCTCTCTCTAGACATTTATGAAATGTTTTGAGAAATGAAATTTCATCCACCACTATTTATAGAAAAACTTCTCGGAAATTACGTTTACCTCCCCGCAAGTTTCTCAAACCTCTAATTAACCCATGAAACTTCTCACACGTCCAATTTATAACTTTACGAGTGAAACTATAAATTTCAAAAGTTTTTCGGCTAGGTTTCGTTTGGGTCCAAAATAACGTCCGAAAACTATATTCTGTGGAATCTCTACACAGCCTACCTTTTTAATTAACGTATGACTCACGTTCTCACCACAGTTCTCAAAATGATATACTAAAATATCCAATATACCAGAATTATACTACACATGTATAATTACTATTCACAGGAATACCAGATAAGTCAAATAACATTTAAATCATATAAATGCCATTTACTCATGCCCATGCAATATGAACTACCATGTTCCCGTGTCCTTACTGACACCTTACCATTGACTCACAGTCAACCTCATCACCATTATCTACTAACATTGATAAACTCCCAAATTACAAATATGCATGATAAAATTAAATTTTCTGGAACGGGTGTGACACTCAGGCACATTCCAAAGTTCCACTATGCAACCTTCTTATGATCATGCCTGGTATCTGGATACTGGTGCATCTACCCATATGACTGGCAATCCTGGTCTACTTCAGCAGTCTACACCATACACTGGTCCTGATTCAGTCGTTCTTGGCAATAATGATCAACTTCCTATTACATATACGGGTAACATGGCACTTCCCATTGGCTCCTCCTCTTTTCACCTCAATAATGTCTATGTTATACCATCTATGCGTAAAAACTTGTTATCCATTGCCCAATTCTGTCAAGAAAATCATGTTCTTTGTGCCTTTGATTCACAACATTTTTATATCTTTGACTTAGCTAATGGATCTCTTCTCTATCAGGGCCAATGTAAGGATGGTCATTGGTCTCTACAAATTACCCGCTATTGGTCCTCATCTACAGGCTCTTTTTGCCTCTCATCAGTCGTCTTCCCTATGGCATAATAGACTTGGGCATCCTTCAAGCAAAGTTATGTCCTTTTTAGGGTCAAATAAACTATTGTCTTCAGATTTTAAGTTTAAAAAGTCCTTTTGTAAAGGTTGTGCTTTGGGTAAATCCACACACCTCCCTTTTCAAACATGAAATGAACTTAGTACTATTTCTCCTTTCATTCTTGTTCATTCAGATGTATGGCAATCTCCCACTATTTCTGTTTCTGGCTACAAGTATTATGTGCTTTTTACTGATGATTATTCTCGTTTTACTTGGCTTTTTTTATGAAACGTAAATCCGAGGTTGGTGGTCACTTCAAAAACTTCCTAACCTATATTAAAACCCAGTTTTAAGCAAGTCTCCAATAGTTCCAAAGTGATGGAGGTGGTGAATACGATAATGGTCCCTTCGTAGAAATGTGTTCCTCTCTTGGGATCCATCATCGTTTGAGACGGCACACTTTTGCGCTCATTCCCTTTGGTCACAACACCAATGGGCTGATCCGTATTTATCTCGTCATCTTGTTCTCCAGTGAGAAAAGAACAGTTTAAACATTCAACTAAAAAATTTCCAAAACTAAATATGCAACAATTGATAGGATAAGGCTAATGGAGTCAGTTCTTACTCTTTGGGAGAACATGTTTCCATGGTCTATGCCCTCTCTGGGTACAAACTATCGCCACAAGGCGTGCCTAATACTTGTCAATTGAACTATCTGCCTTGTGTTAGATTTTGAAAACACACTTGTCTCCAATAGTCTTACGCACAGGCGGAATGTCAACTAACTTCCAGACCTTATTCGCGTCCATAGAGCTCATCTCATTTGGCGTAGCAATTATCCACTCAGCTTTAGCAGACGAAGAAAACCGCTTCAACAAAAGAAGCAGGCTCATCCTCATCCACTTGTGCACACATTTGCCCACATGAAAATGCCTTCCTCAATTTCAAAACAGCGATAGGGAACTTTTTCCTCATCACCATACAGCGTAATACCTGAGAATCTTGAGTGCCTAGTGGTGCACTCCCACTAGCATCTAGTGGTGTACTCCCACTCAGCTGGAGACTAGTACCATTTTACAGCGATTACTGGACGTGGATTCTCAATCTCCCCACCCTCGCTTAAAATCGGTATGCTGTCTTCAACATCCTCTAACTCGTAGAGGTCAAGATATCTCTTAGTATTACCAACCTGGAGAAGTCATTCTCAATATCATGTGATACCATTTCTGTTATTCCTATATCCGGTTGTTCATTATACGTAACATAGTCTTTCGAGTTATTAGAATTCCTTATAAAGATATGTTTTCTAGCTCTTGGGCGTAGTTTCTCGCACTTATGCGAGGTATAGTGAACATAACCTCCTGAGCTCCACGGGTGCAAATGCTCCAAAATGAGCTTTTTGCCTTTCTAAAGCTCATAAGGGGGTAGAAGGAACTGACTGAGAAGAGGCACTCTAGTATGTAGGTAGCAATCAAGAGTACATCCCCCAAAACAACATTAGGAGGCTGACTTGCGCAATCATAGTCCTAGCCATATCTAGGAGTGTCGTATTCCTTCTCTCTACAACACCATATTGTTGCGGAGTTTTCAGAATAGGAAGTTGTCTGTGTTTCCCCTTTTTCCTCACACAGCTCCCTGAACTGATTAGATAAGTACTCGCGATCCTCATATCGCGCGAAATTATCTATAAGAGGCGCCATGACGTGCCTTTACAACCATAGGTCCAAAGATATATGAGTGAACTAGCTCTAATGCTTGAGTAGCTCCATGGTTTATGGTCGTGGCATCGGTCGCGGTCGCTGAGGTCGCGGAGACGACTCGGTCGCGGCGATACGCAAAGATACGCTAGATTTAAAGTTCAAAAAAATCTAGAAAAATAATGAAAAATTCTAAAATCATTTTAATAACAAATTTGGCCTAATAGATTGTCACAATACACAATATACCAATTACAATGTCACATAATATCCAATACACATGCTGCAGATTAAGTCTAATATTTTTAAAAAATAAAAACATTGTTAAAAAAGCTGTTATTTTGTGTATTAATAATTGTATAATTATTAATAACAAATTTTTTTGAAGCATTATGTGAAAAAAAAAAAAAAAACATGCAAGTGTTTTACAATTTTATAATGTTAAGTCTTACATTTTTAAAAAATAAATAAATTGTTAGTGTTAACTTAAGCCAAACTAGCCTTTACTTAAGTCACTTTAAATAGAATTACACAAGAAGTCAACAAGTGAGTCAACAACCAAATGAAAAAAAAAAAACACACATCAAACCGAGAGAGAGAGAGAGACGATTTGGAGACGACGCCGACAGATCTTCGAGAGAACTCCAGCCGCGGCCAAATCAAAGCGAGAGAGAGACAGAGACGAAGTGGAGAAGAGAACTGGACTGGGATTCAAGATGGAACAGAGAGAGAGAGACGATCTGGACTAAAGCTCGGCGCAGATCTATGCGAGCAAGAGAGAGAGAATCGAGCAAGAGAGAGAGAGAATCACGCATGCTTGCAAGGATCTTACCTCAGGTACGATTTGCCCTCTTTTTTTTGTCTCTAATCTTTTCTCCTTACATTCGTCTCGTCGTCTCGTCCGAGATCTCGGCCGAGACGGAAGCATCTCGTCCGATACATGGCGGTACGGCCGAGATGGTGTCCGATACTGCGTAATTTTGTTTATTTTATGACTCGGCTCTAGATCTCGTCTCGTTACCCCACGAAACCGAATTGACTCGGCCGAGACGACTCGGTATCGGCCGAGACTATGAACCATGAGTAACTCTAATAGCCTCTATAAAAGACTTTCGCCATGCTTTGCCAACTAAGCAAGACTCACACATAGGTAGGTCACCCTTGGCGAGTGGGCCCAAAAGGGCTTCTCGAGCTAATTAAGTCATCCTATCTCATCCTATGCGTTCAAGTCCAGCATGCCATGTCTCAGAATAAATGAATAACAGAGAAAACTAAAATTTATTAAAACAACTCTTAAGTAGTTATCCTTAGATAACCATGTCCTAGTAACACTACCAACCAAAAATATCCATCCTATATTACCACCGAATTGAAAAACGGTCTCGACTGCGCTCTTCCACCTTATTAGCCCTGGGCGCAAACTTGCTAGCCCCACCCTGCCTCTAGGCGGGTTTACCCTTACCATTGCGTTTAGGCCCACTGGCCTTTGCACTTACTTCCACATAAAGAGTCGTGATCAAGAGTGTAGCTATACGTTCGCCTTACCTTTTTGGCGCTCCGTATTCAGCTCAACATGTCAGAAAATGCCAAAAACAAAAAATTTAACATTTTTGTTGTCGATCATGATTTGTTTTCTATGGACCCACGAATCAGGCAAAGAACTAATCATAACCTGAAACTGCAGTTCGACAGTAAAGATGTTCCAAGTAATCTGAAATCACGAATCATACCTGTCATCGACCTTAGATGTCCTGTCATCGTGTACTTGGAACGTTTCCTTTACTTTCCCGAACTTCATAACTAGATGCTTAATCTAGTAGTGAATGTGCCATCGAAAACAAATTCAAGTTGACCTCACAATTCTTTAGCTATTGGGTAGTACATATACTTCCCAACAAGATCATGGTGCATGCTGCTTATCACAAAGCGTGTGCTATGATCCTTCTCGAGCCAAGTATTATAGGCTATTAAGGTTATAATGATGTTGGACTGGAGGCCCATTATTCGGTTCAATATGTTGGACCATAGAATAAGTTTAAAGCCCATAAGCTTTTACTCATCCTGTAGGTGTGTTACTTTGCAGTGCCATATTACAAAAATTAGTTCCTTTTAAACTTGTTATCTTTGTAAAGATTAACGAAGTGTGGTTTAAAAACATTTAGAACATGCGCAAGGAATTGACATTATTATTTGCACATTTCATAAAGTTTGTTTTAAAATCCAATTACAAATGAGTTTTCCCCTCTTTGCAATTTAAGACCAAAAAAATTGCTATTGTTCATTAATCAAATCTTAATTTTGTAAATAAAAAAAAAACCTTTTATAATTGATTTTTCTAAACAAACATCAATTAAATGGTACAATTACCTATCTAAGATCATCCACAATAATATAAAGTGTGCCATACAACAAAAGTGCGCATGGACCCCCACGTGGGTCCGAATTGACAACTTAGAGCTCATGCTAAGGTAATTCAAGTGTATGATGTATGAACAAAGAAAACCATCCCTTTACAAGTAGGCTTTTCCAATACAAAGAAATGTAAACGCTCATTCTCACATTACATTTATAGCCATAAAAAAATAGGGATGCTTTGTTCATATGCATACACAGAAACAACATTAAACATACATCGTAAGGACACAAGCTCCATAAATCGTCAATTAATTATTCATTCATTGATCCAGATTAATGCATTAATCACATACACCAAGCACTCATGCGGTCTATTTAAAATGAATGGACTAATCCATCACTCCATTTAAGGAGGAGGATTAGAGGTCTCGGGTCATCCAATCACAAACAACGGTAATTAAACGTGACCAATAATGCAATGAGCCTCTAAAATAATAAAATGTGCAATAAAAGTGATTATTGCACAGCCCGGATAGCTCCCATAAGCCAAGTAAAATCAATGAAAAATTCGGAATTTTTCACTAATTTTAACACAATTTTAGGTTTTAAAACCAATTCAGTACGGGCTTTTAAATTAACAAATTAATTTAACACCTCATGGAAAAATTTAAATAACTAAAAAACTGATTTTTTATTATAGAGAAATTTCCAAAATTTATCAAGGCCCAAAGAACATTTTGAATCAATTTAACAAAATAAATTGATCTAGTTAAACAAAAATTAATTATGAGCAACTAAATTCCCAAAAATACAAAAATTTTGTGGAATTTGTTCTCAAAGGATTTCCAGTTGTCTAATATGGTGTTCTAAATACCCCATATTAATTTCAAAAGTTAATAATCTATTTTAGCTATTTTAAGCAATTAAATAAATGCCCAGAAGCATAAATTTATGCTCTAAAATACCAAAACAAAAATGAGATAATTCACAAAAATTTTCTCAAGTCTCCAAACAGTGTACAAAAACACCATTCATTAAGTTCAAGAATTAATAACTTTATTTGTTATATTTTAAGCAATTAATATTGCGTACTCAACACAATATATGCTCTAAAATATATTCCAAAAAGCGAGAAAATTTACTAACAAATTTACTCAAGCTACCACTAGTGTGCTAAACACATTGTGTTAATTTCTTGAACTAATGATTGATAAAAATATTTTATGCAATTTAATACGTGTACAAAAACACATAATTATATGCTCTAAAATATTAATCTGATTCAGATAATTTACCAAAATTATCTATGGGTCCCTCAAAATTTTGTATGGTTTCAAATCAGTATCCCTCCCTTATTAATTACAAAAATTAATAATGTATTTTGGCTATTTTAAGCAATCAAATGAATGTCCATGAACATTAATAAATACATGATAATTTACACAAATTATCTTAGAGTCCCTTACAGTGTACTAAACACTATATATTAATTTCAAAAATTAATATGCATTTTTGGATATGTTAAGCAATTAAAAACACATTTAAAACATATCTTTTATGCTCTAAAATACCAAAAATAATGAAATAATTTACAATGAAATTAATTCTGGTCCCACTCAGTCTCCATAATATAGGAAAAATAAAAAATTAATTTTCCATATTTTTCCAGAATTTTAAAGCAATTAAAACAGTTTAAAACATTAAAAAACTGTATATTTTAATAACAGAAACTGTTTTAAATATAAAACAATTAAATAATATTTTGTAATATTTTAATAAAACGTATATTAAAATACTTCGGGCCAAGGGGGACCCACGCTCGCCGGAAAGAGTGTCACCGGACCAACGGCCGCCGGCGAGTGGGCCACACTCTCCGGTATGCGAGTGGGCGTGGCCAAAAAAAGTCATCTTCAACCTATGAAAAACCCAAAAAATTGTAGCAGCAAGCTGCGCGGGGTCCCGACTTTGCAAGACTATATCTCTTTGGATTTTGATCCACAAAACTTGTATTATATATGGTTGGAAAGCTCTCACGGAGTAGAACAAGTTTAAGCCAAAAGCCAGAGGCATTGGACGAGTAAATTATCCAGAAAATTGGAAAAAAAAATTCGTTTTTATTGACCCAAAAAATAGGTTTTGCAATATCTCACTCGTTTGAGATAATCATACCATGTGACCTTATGGAGGGACTCTGGGACCATATGGGACACAACCATGTAAAAAATTCGGACCCCTATTGGAGTTTTGTATTAGCCCCACTTCAAATTCGATTTTTCAAAATTTTGATAAAAAAACTTGAAATCCATCAATGGTGGATTCGGCTTGGGGCATATATGGGCGAGCAACAACCTATAGGCTCTGATACCAATGTGGATAAATCATGCACACAAGCATGGAGTTGGGTATAGGTCACTTATCTAGCGGAATAACCCAACGGATCGCCGAATGGTGTTGTTATGAGCCCAATCAAGAACCATGAACCTGCTGCACCTACATCGCTTCCATGTACTCTCTTGTGTATCGCATAAGTCGTAGAAGACGCTACTATTGCAGTCTCCGTTAGTGTCATGCGTTAAATCCCCAAGCTCCATGGTGATGGCTTTAGCGAGAGAAAACCGTGAGAGAGAGGAGAGAGAGAGAGTTGGCCGGCTACTAAGGTTGTATTGTGTGTAACCCTAATATGTGTGTGCAATATAAATATATATAGGCACACACCCTAGGTCACCAAGCCAAGGCCCATTGGACCCGGTCTAATGTATGGGTGCACAAAATGACCCACAATTTCTTACGCGTCTAAACTGCATATAATCATCCTAGAATTATCCCTCGAGTGAGTTAATGAACTCACCTCACTCCGATGGTCCGACGACGGCGAACTCTCTCTCCTCTCTGTCTTCTCTGTCTCTCTTCATCTCTCTATCTTTCTCTTCTCTTCTTCTTCTTATTCCTATCCTCTTCCTGTTCTCTCTCTGCTCTACCCGAGAGGGTGTATATATATACCACACACACACGTACACGGTTATATATATAGAAAATACACACACACACCAACTCTCACGGTTACGTCTAACATTAGTGTATACATGGTTGTTAGAATCGTACGATTCACGATTTGATTCATACGATTCGATTCGCTTCATACTAGCCTCGATTCGAATCGCACCTCTGAATGGCAAATCGACATGAATCGAACTGAATCTTGTGAATCGAACGATTTATACGATTCGAACGATCAGAAATCACAAAAAAAAAAAAAAAAAAAAAAAAAAAACAAACGACGTGTTTCAGTGAGCAATGTTAGGGCATACCTGTTACTGTATCACACACCCACATCGCAAGGTTGTATTCGCCTCTTCGCGAAACCCTATCGCCATCGCACAACACAGACGATCTCTTCATCAACTTCACCCTCGTTCTCTCTTTCTCTCAGGTAAGTGTAAGTCTTCATCTCTTCCTTCTTCTTCTTCTCGTTCTCTCGTTCTCTCTGTCTCTTCGATCTCTCTCTCTCTCTCTCTCTCTCTCTCTCAGTCTCTCTCTCTCTCTCAGATCTGCGAATAAGGGTAAAGGGTATCTGATACCCATCTCTTTACTTTAGGTAAATTTTTTATTTTAAAATCCTTTAGTTTTGTGTATTTAAAGGTTTTACCCATAGCAAATTTCTAGCATTTCAAAATAAACCCCTACTTATCTCACACTTAAGTATTAAAATTGTTTTTCAAAATAACCCCTATATGTTGACAAAGTCACCAATTGTGCATGAAACTTGTGTGAAATTATTATTCGATCACTTTTAAACATACTTGTGTGTATACATATATATATATATATATATAATTATATGATTCACTAAGAAAAGTGAATCTTACGATTCACAAGTTGATTTGATTCACGATTCGATTATAAGGCCTTCCGATTCACGATTTAACAACCATGAGTGTATATATATACACTTAATGTTTTAAATTAATTGTTAATAGATCCTTAATAGTTTTTTAAATAGTAAAGACCTTCTCATAATGTTTACTTATTTCCAAAAAACACCACAAAACCTTTATATAGATCTTTTATTTGGACCCCAAATCTATAAGTATTCTTAAATAACACCACAGCTTGTATGTATATCTATTATATAATTAATTTTATTGAAGAAAAAAAATCCGCCTAGGCCACCTTGGCGCGCAACCCTTAGCCGCCCGAATAGCACCTAGTGATTTTAGAACATTGAATATTAGAAAGAATGTGCAATGTTCTCCTGCTACAGACCTTTAGAGCATATCAATAGAGCTTCGGAAGAAACAGTCAATGTATTTAAAATGCCTACAGCAGCAGCCCCCTTTTTTTTTCCCCTTAAATTCTCGTCTATCTCTCTCTCTCTCTCTAAAAAAAAAAATCTCGCTCTTTTATCAAGATTTATTTATTTTTTGTGTATAAAACCACTTTCAACCTCAGATTTGGGTTGAAAAAAAGAATCAAACGGATGAAAAAAGAAAAATCCGGACAATTGTTACTATTCGGTGGAGCGGCTGGGTCGCCGCCCGCTGACGAAGCAAAAAATCACCAGAACTTTATGATTGGCTCTATACCATGTAGAATTTTAGAATGGAGAGAGATTGTATTTCACTGGGATAATTATTTTACAATACTTTCAACCCTTTATATAGGGTGAGATAAGAGAGAGAAGATTAAATCTCTAGATTACAATCATATCCTAAAAGGTAAGATTACAATAAGATTTCATCTCAATTAATTCAAATCTTCCCATAAAATGTATATTCTCTCTCTGGAATATTCTGTAATTCTCAGCCATCAATTCTTCACCAAATCATGACTTGGTCCCACAAATCTTCATTCTTCCATATCACCAACATGGGCAACATTAAACATCCTAGTAATTTTGGTAGTGCCGTGCAACTTGCACCATTTGCATATGGCTATGCATACGGAATGCCTCTCATAAGCGCCAAATCAATGTTCATGTTGTATAGATGGCGTACTTAAAGATGTGTGCATAACATATGAGAACCTTCAAATAAATTTCTTATATTTCTCTGCATTGCTAATTAATTGATGACTTAATTATTAGTTCTTCTAGTTTGGCTAACGGTAATGCATATCATCATGTTACTTTTCCGTATCTAACATATGTTTTGTGCCAGGCGTTCTTTACTTAGTCAATCACCGATGGAGAGACTACCAAGCTGTTTCATTGATCTTAATCCCGACTCTGTAGCTCCCAAGACCAGGAAAAGTGAAATGGGGAGCACATCAGAAATTATGAATCATCCTAACCTAACACCTCAAACTGTCTCAGAGTCTGGTGGGAGGAGTTCGGTTTCCATTCAATTGAATGCTGAGAAGATTTCCTCAGAAGTCATTCCATGCACAATGAAATGTATTCCAAGAGAAAATGAGAGCGGAATGGCTAGTCGAAAAAGAAAATTGATTTTTTATCAAGTTGGGTCTGTTCCTGCATGTAACTTGGATGAGGAATTCTTTTTGCAGTCTGATGAAGCTGCAGGAATAGAGTCATTCCTTCAGGGTCAAGAAGAACAAATTGAAGCAAACATATCGTATGATGATGATAAGTTCTACGAGGGTCTTGATCTTGATGCAGTGGAGGAGCAGGCTGCGAAACTACTGAGATATAATTCAGAGTTGGTAATGCAGAAAAAAATTAAAATTCCTGAACCGATCCCAAAAGAACTTAGTGTACTTAGTTCTCCATCGTTTGATCTTGGAATCTGATTAAGGATCACACAACCTTCAGGACATTGTGATTTAACTGGTTTCATGAAATTCCTGTTATCATTCAGTTCAAGCATTGAATGTAATTTATGTTGGAAGCAATGGGATGGGGATTTTTTGTGGAGGAAATGCACATGTATTTATCGTATAAGTAGATAACGGAAACTTTTGTATAAGTAGGATAGGATGATGATATGTATTTTGTTTCCTGTAGCTGTTTATGAGAGTGAGTCGAGTGTAAGCATCCAATGTGCATTGTACATGGAAACATTTTCAAACAGCAGGGGCCACGCCTCAGAGATGCATGTTAACTTAATAGATGGAATTGATTCAGTAGATTTCAAGGATATGATTAGGAGTTTGACTCATATTCATTCTCAGACAAAGAACTAAATAACTCTTTTTCGAGTGAATGAATGACTTGCCTGGGTGTTGTGCATGTATAATCCCTAAAGTGCTTAAACCAAGGAAAGTAGTGAATGATAGATACTAGTAGCATGTATGTAATAAGTGGGAATTTAGTAATATGGGAGCTTGAAGAAGATGACATAAATGATACAACAGATAGCAAAAACAATGATGAGAAGATCGAAGGTGAGAGCGCTGAGTGCTTGATCACTGAGATCCATATTCCTTCCACCAAGACGGTCGACCATGTCAGGAACTGATTCCCAATTGTGTATATCCTGGATGTAAGGATCTTCCAACTTCATTCTCATTTTCATCTTCTCAGCCTCCCTACTTGCAGCTTCCTGAGCAACTGTCCAGTTGTAAAATCTACGTCTCTCTTCATCACTCAACACATCGTACACTTGCTTTAGTTTCATGAACTTCTCTGATGCTGCTTTCACTGGAAGTGATGTTGTGTCTGGATGAAACTCTTTTGACAACCTTCTGTATGCCCCTTTTATCTCGTCCAAGTCTGCTTCCTCACTTACTCCCAAAAACCTAGTAACACTTAATCCCAATTAGTGCTACGCTGTAACATTTTGATACCCTGTATCTACAGTAAAGTTTCCCTTTGGACCTTATGATTTTCGATTATAACACTTTGGGCTCTTAATTTACAAGCTCATTTCAATTAAGGACAATCGTTAACGGTGTCAAATAAAAAAAGATGATGGAATGGACCACGTGAAAGCATTTTACTACATTGTAATTTCACAAGGGTTTCATTTTGGGCTCTCTATGTGGTAATTCCGTTTTACATTGTTCAAGGTTGTTGACGATTGTCTTTGGTTAGAACAAGTTTGTAAATTAAGGAACCAAAGTATTGCAATTGATTTTGTAGGACCCAAAAGCCTTAGTATTATGTATGCTCCCTTTGGATTTTGCATTTATGCAAAAACATAGTCCAATAAGCTTGGAAGTAGTAAAGACTTATATTATACATAAATAATAGAATAGTAATAGAAATATATATATATATATATATAGGGAGAGGATTTAAAGTGAACTAGATTGTGTGAAATTACCTAGTGAACTGATTTTTAAGCTTAAAAGAACCCGCGGGTTAGTGACCCGCGCGCCCCAATGACCTTTTAGGCTCAAAATCTAGTTCACTAGTTCACTTTAGATCCCCTCTATATATATATATATATATCTCGAAGTAGCATATATAAGAATGTATAGTACTCAACTGGTAATGAGATTGAAATGATGAGGTGTTGAGAAGGCGAGAGAAGTTTTGATCAGGATTAAGGTGGTGGTCGTAGTGCTTTTGGTGATCATCGTCATCAGCTTTGAGCTTCTCATTACTACTACTACTATTATTTCCTCTACCAATCCACCCTTCATCCTCATTCTCCCAGTGAATTCTGGTATCCACTCCGGGCTGTACTACTGATGCCTTCTTCCGACCACCGCCACCAGAGCTGCTGCTGCTGCCTTGTTCCCCTAACACGAGCAACACTACTCCCACCTTCTTCTCTCCTCTACTGATCTCTCTTGTACTTGGCCAGCTGAGATCATGACGGTGTCGGTGGCGGCCCTTTTGGCCTCTAATAAGTAGGAGAGAGAATGAAGCTTGGGGAGTTGTTGAAAAAGCCATGAATGAATGGATGGGCAAAAGACTATATGGTTTGGTTTTTACAACAACAACCATGTACATAATACAATACATATCTTGTGATCTGTGGTCGAGAATTGGGATAGCATATATTTTCCGAAAAAAAAAAGGGATAGCATATATCTCGGCTTGTACACATAATAAGTTGAGCAATGTTTGTTTGCTCGCTGACTGAGTTGCAATCAAGTTTGGGACCCCTACCAATTAATATATCTAGACAGTCTAGTGTTATTTACATATTAGTATAAGGGTAATATTTTGGGTACAAACACTTTACACAAATATTTACAAACACACTCTATCTCTCTCATGGGTGGCACTGTGGGGTCTACTGAAATTATCCGTACCCCACAGTGGCACCCAAGAGAGAGAGAGTGTGTTTGTGTAAAGTGTTTGTGCCCCTAGCATAATAGTTAGTATAATTACTTCCACAGCTTATTTCTCAAAGTAATTATAAAAAATCTAAATTTCTCCATACCAAATGCTATATTTTAGTAATGCCACAGTCTCAAAATGTTAAACTTCGTGATTTATGTTCTAAATTCCCAATTTTGTGCGCCTCAAAAAAGAAATACAATTTGTAGGCAAAACCATTATTTCTTTTTGTTAACAACCATTCCTAAGTGATACACCCAAAATGGTTAAATTATCAATTGCTCCGGACCGATTATTCTGATCCACCCTACCCGAGGTTCAGAAGATATAAGCCACACAGACAACCAGAGGCTGACCATTACAAACCAGGCATCCTCAGGTGAAGACCCCGACCTCCAGGTCGGGATGTAGTGAGCAGAACAGTCCCAGTCTAACTTAGCCAGCTCTACAACGAGTTCCACGCGATGCAGAGTCAGTGACTCCTAATAAACCACCAACTAAAGGAAACCTTATCTAGGACTGCTAGATAAGGGTTCTCCTTCCCTTCCAAAGGGTTCCGATTTTTCACACCCTTTACCCTACCTTTCATAAACAGTTTTCTTCCTCTCTTCTCGAGGCTATGAAACCCTAGTCAGTCCAAAATTGAAACCCTAGTCAGTCCAAAATTCCCCTTAGATTACTAGAGACAGTCGTGTAAGGCAATCCCTTGATAGTTCCAGTTCAACTGTTGGATCATCAAGGTCTCCTACACCAACCTCTATAAACAATTTTCTGCATAGTGGAAGCACTTTCATAGAAGCACACATGGGGATGTAGGCTGCTTCATTAATAGCGCCAAACTCTATACAAATCCTCTCTCTCTCTCTCTCTCTCTCTCTCTCTCTCTCTCTCTCTCTCTTTTATTTGTTGCATCTCAAATATTCAACTCGACCTGCTGCACAAAATCTAGCATCATCAGTTTAGCACACTATCTGTGGGAACCGACTGATCTCTTTCAACAAACAAATCTTTGATTGATCAATGGATGGAAAACAAAACAAGTCTTCAATGACTTGCAGCCCCTGAAGTTCTGGCAGTCATGACACCAGAGTAGATCTCTACACCACTTGTACAACTCATTGAAGGGCACTGTCATACATAGTCTCAAATCAACATCCTGGTGGCACACCAGATTAACGCCACTCCAGCTAGCGACACATTGGCGGAGGCGCGCAAAGGTCGAGTAACCCCCAAGATCTACCATTGTACACGGGTTAGTCTGACCTATTGGGAGGATTCTCGTGATGTGATCGCCAGTAGGTAAGCTACCCGACATGAACGACAGGAGTGCTCGGCTCGAGAATCTATCCAGGATGCCTGGTCCAGGCGCCCGAGCAATCTTAGGAATCGATCAACCAAAGCCAGGTCCAGATCCATTCACAACGGATGAAAAACCAAACAAGAAGTCATCTAGAGGAGATCAGCAGGCGGAGGCCGTCAATATCAGTAGCTACCAGTCCTGCTCTGATAGTCACGCACTCGATCCTCGACCATTGGACATTAATGTGGTCTTGGAAGGAACATTGGGTAGAGGGAGCTCGGAGTTAGTTTGGAAGCAACAGGCGTGGGCTTCTAAGTCCAGTCCATGACGCATCAACAACAAGATGAATTTGCATTCACAGTCAGTGATCTCCAAGGGGTATACTTCCCTCATAACAATCCTCTAGTGATAACTATCTCCATCACTAACTATTTGGTCAGAAGGGTGCTAATAGACATTGTTAGCTCCTCGGATATACTCTTTGTTGGGGCATTCAACCAACTTGGTATCCCTAGAGAGAAGATCTGGGAGGTTGCCACACCCTTAATCAGGTTTAATGGAACTAGTACGCAACTGCTCAGGGAGACCGAACTACCAGTCCTGCTAGGGACCTACCCCCAGCAAATCTCAACAACTACGCATAATCCTGTCTTGACCAGAAACGTCCGGGAGATTTGTAAAGTGGGACTTTGAATTAGAAGAGTTTGAAATCATCTACAAGCCCAGAACAACAATTAAGGGTCAGGTAGTGGTAGACATCCTGGTAGAGTTCACCTACTAGGAGAACCCCGAGGAAGGAGTGGTTCCACTCGAGCTACCACCTGGGCTACAGCAATCAATCATGACCTGGGTATTGTACGTAGATTGCCAACATGAAGAACTTGATCTCCAAGTTTGCATGAGATTTTGACGTGTGGCACTCTCATTTTCTATATATATGGGAGTTTGTTAGATAGTTTTCGAGAGAGAGAGAGAGAGAGAAAGAGTGATTGATATATATACACTCATATATATACAAATATATATACACACCCGCATATATACACATACTACCTTAAACAAAAAGAGAAGGAGAAGAAGAGAAGGAGTAGAAGTAGGAGAAGAAGAGAAGAAATAGAAAGAAAAGGAGAGGCAGAGAGGCAGGAAAGAGAATAGAAAGAAGAGAGAGAGCCTAAGTTTCCAAGCTTCCATAGCCACCCAACACACAACACACACATAAAGGTGAGTTCTAAACTCACTTGGTCCCTTTATTATGAAGTTTGCACATTTTAAAAGAAGGAAAGATGTAGAAATACATCCCACAAACTTCTATTTTTGGACTGCTCCTTTCTGTTGGAGAAGACGAAGTCCAAATCGATTGGGATATTTCCAATATCGCCATTGATCCAATCGATTAGACTTTTATCCAATCGATTGCTATTAGTTTAATCCTAATTGATTACCAAAGTTAGCAATCGATTGGCATTGTTTGAGATCCAATCGGTTAGACTTTTCCTTAATCGATTGGACGTCTGTCCAATCGATTGGAAAATACAGAATGTGGATTTTCTCTATTACTTAGTATATGAACTATTTTATTGTATAAATGTTGTTTCATACCTTCGAGATGTGACTATGGGATAACAAGGGAAAATGTAATACTAGAGAATAGTATGATCACGAATAATGGATTAACGTTATGACGTTCGTTAGTGTAGCGATTGTAACTCCCTTTAATATTCGTTCATTTCAATCAGAGTAGCCAGGGCACAACCGGAATTGTCATGTATCAAATTAGTATGAAACTTAGATTGGATTGCTAAGTTCTGGGAATCTTGAGTGGGCGGACACTTGGTCATGATAAGTTCTTAAAAGCTAGTGAACTATGCATTTGTTCTTAAAAGGCAGTGAGCTGGACTAAGTAGTCCTAAGATAGACCAAGTGATCCATGATACATTCTAAAAAGTTGGTGGATTGTTAATATGTTCTTAAAGGCAATGAGCTAGGATCACTGATAAATGTCGCTAAGTCAAGGCAATTGATTGATATGCCTTGTTCGAAATGTTGTGTCCCTGTATTGCGGTGAGCTATTAATATGTTAAAAGATGGGACGCACTGACATGGTGTCACTCCCCTAGTAGCAAAATAGGAAAAAATAAATTTCCAATTTTTTTGGACCCGTAGGTACATGACTGGTTGAGATTACCTGATTGTCCAACAATATGATAACAGTAATATAATCAACAATATCCATGGTGGGTCTAAGCATAGAATTATAACATTCAAGGTCATAAGTTTGAATTATTACAAAACATTATCCTTGTCTTAACAGTCATCATTAGAGTTTAGAAATAGAAATAGACAGCATTAAACATGGCATCCTTGATCTCAATATCACTAGGAATACTATCCATACTGGAAAGGGCTTCAGTGGGGATTCTTTTATGGATAATATCCCTTAGCACATTATAACCAGGATAGTTTTTTTTTGGGGAAATTATAACCAGGATAGTTATTAGTAGCAGGAGTACCAAGCATGGTTTTAAAATACCTAATGGCTTCCTGCTGGGCTTCTACTTCAGTTTTTGTCTGATCCCCATTAGGTAATAAGAGAGAGACAATCCTTTTCCTATTCCTTCGATTTTTGATGGATTGATGGAAAAAGGTGGTGTTCTTATCCCCTACTTCAAGCCATTGGACTCTGGATTTTTTTCTCATCACTTCCTGTTCCACATGTATAGCTTCTAAAAAAATCCCCATAAGGTTACATTCCTGGGATTTAAGTGTCAAGTCAAGCGGGTGTTCATCGAGAAGTCTTTGGCATTGCAATAGGCTTTCTCTAGATTCGTCAGCATGCAACTTTTCTCGACTTATAGAATCTTTAGAAAAATTTTTAAGTTCAGTTTTGAGATTCTTAAGCTTTTTGCATAACTGGAATTGGTAATTACCCTTAACATTATTAGCCCAAGAGTTTTTAACCAAGTCCTCAAATTTATCCAACAATGTCCAATAGTTATAGAATTATCCATTTTAACTAGAATAGGAGAATGATCAGAAATACCAGATGGGAGAAACTAAGCATATGCGGATGGGAATTCGTCAAGCCAATCTTGATTGACGAGAGCTCTATCCAATTTTTCCTTATACCTGCTGGTGCTCCAAGTGAAATAGATCCCGATGAATCGAAGATCTACAAGGCAAGAGGCATTCACACACACATTAAATTTCTCGGCCCCTTGGTCTTTTCCAGGATTACCCCCAAATTTTTCATTAGAATTAAGTACCGCATTAAAGTCACCGAGTGAAATCCAGGGAATGTGACCAAGGGAGGCTGAGATGGACTTAATGTCAGCCCACAGACTTCTTCTATCTTGGATGGTGTTAAAACCATAGACAAAAGAAGCTTCAAATGAAACAGACATATTTAAATCTTGGATAGAGACATGACTTAGCTGCCTAGTGTTTTTTAAAACAGTTAAAGAAACTTTGTTAGGGTTCCAACCAACCCAAATTCTATCCACAGAATTTGGTTGGCTATTAGTGACAAAGTTCCAACTAGGAAGAATTCTTTTCTGTATGCCATCTTGGTTAGGCATTCTAACTTTGGATTCAATGATCCCCAAAACATCAATATGATTAGAAAAAACAAATTTGGAAATTTCTATTTGTTTAGAAAACTGATTAGGACCCCTAATATTCCAGCAACCAATAATCATTAAGTACGTCGGAATGGGTGTCGTCTTTTACCTGAAGAACTACTTTTATTATTCTTCTTCCCTTGTTTAGAATTCTTATGAGGGGATATAAAATTAGAATTAGAGGAGGAAGGAGAGAGAGAGACCTGTAATGTAGTACTAGGGAGATCCAATTCTTTCCCTTTAGGATTGTCTGTTGGCTCATCATCTACCATAGTAGGAGTAGGGGTACCAATGTAGTCTAGTGGAGTGCCTTGATGAACCCATTCTTCCCTATCTTGTCCATCCAACTTAGCCTGTAAAGAGGGCTCAATACTTTCAGTAGCTATACTGTCCTTGTCCAAAACAGAGGGCACAATTGTGTTGGGACTTTCCTGTTGGATAACATCAACACTAGGGCAATTTATGATTCCACTGCCTACAGTTTCACCTGTTCCCTTGGGGCAATTGACTTGTTGCACGTCAACAATGCCTTGGTCATCAAAGGAGGATTCCAATACCATGAATCGGTTAGAGCCCAAGATATCAGGGGCACAAGGTTATCCTATTTTACTCTTCAGACCTGAGGAACCAGGACCTTCAAGAGAGTCTTCAGAAGCTTTACTATCTGCAATTGGTATCTCCATGTTAGCATTAGAGGAAGATGGGATAGAATTTGGCTCTTGAGATTTGAGAAATTTGCCTTTTCTTCTAGTTGTCCATTGGCCATCAGAGGGATCCTGAGTCTGATGGTTCTTTGTGATAGGAGCTAGCTTATAATCAGAATTAACCAACTTGATTTTGTTGCAATCGTGCCCAAATTTCTTACATTTTGCACATCTAATAGGGCTCCATTGGTATTCAACTTTCAGTGTGATTGTCTTAACTTCCCCATTAAGCGGGGTCTTCAATCTCAATATCAAAGTCTTTAACCAAATCAAATGCTGCATTAATCTCAATACAGATTCTCGCATAAGAGATCCTGCGGCATGAGGCTGTCATCCTATGGACATGTAATGGTTTTCCAATGGCACTGGCAATGTAGCTAAACCCTTCGGTATTCCAATATTCGAGTGGGATGTTATAGATGTTAACCCATATTGGAATGGTGGTTTGAGACTCTTTGGCTAATTCCAACCCATATTGCCACTTTCTCAAAATTATAGGCTGTTCGGCAACATGCCAAGGTCTGCCCTCTAGAACAGCATCACTTTCATCTTTGGATTCAAATTTGAAAAAGAAATAGCCAGATTCAGTGGCTAACATATCATGAAGCCCCAATTTGCCCCATAATCTGGAAGTAGAATTCTTGACCAGGGAGTATGGAAGCTTCTTGCCAATGAAATATCCAACTAATGTGTTATCCCATGCTTTAATCCCAGCTTCTGCAACATCTTTAGGCAGTCTGATTTTAATCTGATTAGTATCTCAATTGGGTTGAATGTAATTAACTTTAAAGTCAGAAGCTATTTTAGGTTGTAAGATAGAAGCCCAACTAGGACCCTGAGTCTGGTTTGGTTGTAATCCCACAGTAGGAATGCTATGCAGCTTAGTACGAGAGATTTGATTTAGAGCAGCATTTTTAGCATCAGACTTTGAGCCCTCAACCAGAGCTGTATTTACGGCATGTCCAGGTTTGTGGGGTTCAAAAACAAGTGAACCTTTAGCAGCATTGTAAACAGGAGCTGGGCCATCAAGAGGAAGAGTAGTCTTTGTAGCAAGTTGAGTTCTAAGGGGTAAAGGGGGAAATGCACCTTTTGTATAGTCCAAGTGATGGATGGGTTCACAATTGCGTGTGAAATTAGCCAACGCAGAAGAGGGAGCCACTGGGCAATTGAGAGATCCAGCAAGTAATGTTGGGCTGCCAAAACTTGAAGCCACGTGGGAGCCTTGAGTATTAAAATAAGAGAAGTTTTCCTACATCTTGCTAGTGGACTCAGCCAAGTGGCGCGTGGAAGCAGACAAGGTGATGGGAACCATAGTGGACCAAAGCTTAAAGATGATCATTTGCAAGTTCCAGATGGGCCAATCACAAGGTCAAGAGCTAAGAAGATCAACGAAGCAATGCAAGGACTGGTGCAATCCACTTGGGAAAAGTTCAGAAACTTATTATGCAGGGCCCCAACATTTAACATGGGCTTGAAGGAAGAAGAATCAGTTCTAGTTCATGTGATACAAGCTACAGAAGGGGTGGAATAGCTTATTGGGTTTTTATAGACTTTAATTTTTATGTTTCTATGGTTTTGGCATGTGGGCCTATTTTACCTTTTAAGTAGACATTTATTTAGCTTTAAACATGCAGTTTAAGTTGTTTTGGGCTTGAGTATTTAGTCCATCCTTTATTTTCGTTGAAGGCCTTTTTGGCCCAAGGGTTTCTTAGAAGTGATTAAAAGAAAGAACTTTGTAGCAGCTTGAGACAGAACGTTAATGAAATTTATTTTCTGGAGAGCTATTCAGTTTTCTCTGCTTGTTCTTGATTGAACAATTCGAACTTATCAAAGGCATTTCCTTTGTGGCGTTCACCAAATCTGGGTTCTTGAAACAGGATTTCAACGGGTCTAGATCATCCCTGTGACTTGATTGTTGGCTTTCTTGGGTGAATTACAATCTGATCGTGGGTTCAAGGAATATCAATTCCACGGGTTCACATCATTTGGTATCAAAGCCAGGTTCCAAATCAGGTCTGATTTATCCATTTTATTTCGTGTTCTTGTTTCTGTTTCATTTTTTTTCTGTTCTGTTATTTTCGTGATCTTGTTTCGTCTCGTCTTTCTATTCAATTCGTGTTCTATTCTTTTAGTGTTCTTGTTTTCGTTCGTGTTCGTGTTCGTGTTCGTGTTCGTGTTCGTGTTCGCATTCGTGTTCTTGATTACGATCTGGAATTTCGTGTTTAGGGTACGAATCTGATCTGCGATTTTTTTGTTTTGTCTCTTGCTACTTCGTGTTCGTTCATCCTCGTGATTTAGGGTTACGAACGTGAACTGTGAAGTCGCCCTAATTATTCAAAAAAAAAAAAAAAAAAAAAAACAAAAGCAAAGAAAAGAGGAGAAAAAAAAAAAAAAAAAAAAAAAAAAAGAAAGGGAAGAGAAGAGATCGGTAAGCCGAGATAAAAAAAAAAAAAAAAAAAAAAAAATTGGCTTAAATTTTTTTGTTCGTTTTGCATTGTCCATGGTCTAAGGAGTCCGAAACTGATCTTACTCCATAGTGTGAAAAAAATTTCCGAAAAAATTCGGTTTTTGTGCTGTTCGAAACCTATCTTCTGTGATCGCTGTTTCTTGGGATAAACTTTGTTTCCATCTTCAATTGGCTCATATTCAAAAAAAAAATATATATATATATATATTCGTGATTTTGTTTTTTTTTTATTATTCCTCTCGAAATCTGATTTCTTGTTTCGTTTGCCCTCGTCGTATATTTTCTTGAGATCCGTGTCATTTTTTTTTTCTATTACTTCCTTGTTTCTAGAATCTATTGCTGGCTGGGATAAAACAAGGTTGTGTCTTGATTTAGTTCAATTAGTTCTTGAAAGAACTTGAAAGGGAAAACAATTGAGGTAAAAGGCAAGAGTGTGTGAGACTAATTTCGGGAAAAAACCAATCAGAGTGAAACACGAGTGGAGTGACAATTTTTGAGCGTAAACACGTAAGGGAGTGTGTGAGGTTTTACCACTAATATTCTTGTTTTGCCGCACATTAAAATGGATGACTCAATACCTAGAGGGGAGGCAGATAACACAACCTTTATGTTGCAGGCCATGCAACAACAGTTTGAACGGTTAAATTTGGTGTTGGGGGAGGTAAGGGATAGGATGGATCAACAAGATGTAGTGATTCAAAATCTGCAAGGTGGGCGTGATGGGAGGAGGCGTGAGCCTAGAGTTGAAAATGAGTATGAGATTGAAGAAGATGAAGAGGATGAGGAAGATGTAGTATCTGATGTTGGTAGGGGAGGAATGGGTAGACCTAGAGGAGGTAGGCGTGGAAGAGGACCTAGGGGGAATCCAAGGGGTCGAGATGGGGTAGATAGGTACCTTGGGAGCATCAAAATGAAAATACCATATTTCCAAGGGAGGAATGACCCTGAAGTGTATTTAGAGTGGGAAAAGAAAATAGAGTTGATTTTTGATTGTCACAACTACTCAGAGGAGAAGAAGGTGAAGCTGGCAGTAATTGAATTCACTGATTATGCAATTATTTGGTGGGATCAATTAGTGACCAATAGGAGGAGGAATCATGAAAGACCTGTAGAAACATGGGGTGAGCTGAAAGCTCTCATGAGGAAGCGTTTTGTACCTAGCCACTACTACAGAGACCTCTACCAAAAGTTACAAAACCTTTCACAAGGGTCCCGGAGTGTGGAGGAATACCATAAGGAGATGGAGGTGGCTATGATTCGGGCTAATGTAGAGGAGGATCGAGAGGCCACAATGGCTAGATTTTTAAGTGGTTTGAATAGGGATATAGCCAATGTAGTTGAGTTGCAGCATTATGTGGAGGTAGAGGACATGGTGCACATGGCTATGAAGGTGGAGAGGCAATTAAAAAGAAAGGGGGCAGCAAGGTATACTTCAGTTTCTAGCACTCCTTGGAAACCAAAGTGGGAAAGGAATGAACGAGCTGTAGTAAAGGGAAAGACCAAACCACCTAAAGAAAAAGATGAGGGGACTAGCAAGAACAAATCCAAGGTAGAGTTGCAACCTTCAAGGAATAGAGATATCAAATGTTTTAAATGTTTGGGTTTGGGGCATATAGCATCTCAATGTCCAAACAAGCGGGTGATGATTATGCATGACAATGGGGAGGTGATGACTGAAGGTGAAGACGATAGTGATGGAGTATCTGATGCTAGTGATGATGATGGATTGGAATACCCCGTAGAAGGTGAGTCTCTTGTTGCCAGGCGTGCTCTCAATACACAAATGAAGGTAGATGATATGGAGCAGCAGAGAGAAAATATATTTCATACTAGATGCTATGTAAATAACAAGGTGTGTAGTATGATTATAGACGGGGGAAGTTGCACCAACGTAGCTAGTACCACTTTAGTTGAGAAGTTGAACTTACCTTTGCTGAAGCATCCTAGACCTTATAAGTTGCAGTGGTTGAATGAGTGTGGAGAGGTTAAGGTCAGTAAGCAGGTCTTGGTGGCCTTCTCTATTGGGAGGTATAGTGACGAGGTGCTTTGTGATGTAGTTCCTATGCATGCTGGCCATATTTTGTTGGGGAGGCCATGGCAGTATGATAGGAGAGTGATGCATGATGGGTTTAGGAACCGATATAGCTTTGAAAAAGATGGGAAAACAATCAAGCTTGCTCCTTTAACCCCAAAACAGGTCTATGAGGACCAACTGAAACTAAAAAGTGAGGTTGAGCAAAAAAGAAACATGAGAGAAAAGAAAAATGAGAGTGAGAGAGAAATTTCAAGAAAAAGAGAGAGTGAAAAAGAAACTAGAGAAATAGGTGAGAATAAAGAAAAGGGAGTGGAGTCAAGAGAGAAAAAAGAAAGAGAGTCTATAGAGAGAAAAGAAAAGACAAAATTGAGTTTTTATGCCAAAGAGAGTGAGGTTAAGAGGGCATTTTTAGCAAATCAGCCTGTGATTCTTCTTGTTTACAAAGAATGTTATCTTAATCTTGATGAAACTAACCAATCTCTTCCTAGTTTGGCTGTTCTTTGTTGCAGGAGTTTGAGGATGTATTTCCAGAGGAGATGCCGAGTGGGTTGCCGCCCATTCGAGGCATTGAGCATCAAATTGATTTGGTACCCGGGGCTGTTATTCCAAACCGACCAGCCTATAGGAGCAATCCGGAGGAGACAAAGGAGCTTCAAAGGCAAGTTGAAGATTTGATGAGCAAAGGGTACGTAAAAGAGAGCATGAGCCCATGTGCAGTACCAGTGCTACTAGTGCCAAAGAAGGATGGGACTTGGAGGATGTGCGTTGATTGCAGAGCTGTCAATAATATCACGGTAAAGTATCGCCATCCCATTCCTCGTTTAGATGATATGCTTGATGAATTGCATGGTTCATGTATTTTCAGTAAAATAGATCTTAAAAGTGGATACCATCAAATAAGAATGAAAGAGGGAGATGAGTGGAAAACTGCATTTAAGACTAAATATGGACTTTATGAATGGTTAGTTATGCCATTTGGACTTACAAATGCGCCTAGTACTTTCATGCGGTTAATGAACCATGTATTACGTGCATTCATAGGCAAATTTGTAGTCGTCTATTTTGATGATATCCTAGTGTACAGCAAGAACTTAAATGAACATATTGAACATTTGAGATGTGTGTTTGGTGTGTTGAAATCTGAAAAGTTGTATGCTAATTTTAAGAAATGTACTTTTTGCATGGAAAAAGTTGTTTTTCTTGGATATGTTGTTAGCACAGAAGGTATTGAGGTGGCGTTTTGTTAAGGATTTTAGTACACTTGCTGCACCACTCACTGAAATCATTAAGAAGAATGTTGGGTTTCATTGGGGAACTGAACAAGAGAATGCTTTTGCTACTATTAAAGAAAGGCTATGTTCTGCACCTGTGTTTTTTTTTTTTTTCGGAAAAAATGGTAAATAAAATCCAAAAAAGAGGTTGTACAGAAGTACAAGGGGCATACCCCAGGATATACAATAAGGACAGAGATCATAACAAAACCATGTAGCACAGAGAGCTACTCAAAACAAAAACATGACATCCCAGACAAAGAAACCTGGCTAGTCATGACAAAAATTGGAACTAGCTCCACTTACTAATAATAACATCAAAATTACTATGGTGCTTCCATTTGATCTTAATAAGAGCATTAATCTGAGAAATCAAGTTCTTAATGGTAATAGATGGAGGACAAAATTTCTGTTTGAAGGATCTATTGTTCCGTTCTTTCCATAAACCATAAACAGCAACTCCCAAGCAAATCCGAGGTATCACATGATGTATCCGTTTTCCTTTAAGGTGCTAGCATTACCTGACTTTAACAAAACTTTTGAGATTGAATGTGATGCTTCAGGTATAGGGATTGGAGCCGTTTTGATGCAGGATAGGAGGCCCATAACCTTCTTCAGTGAAAAACTAAGTGGGGCTGCCCTAAATTACCCTACTTATGACAAGGAACTTTATGCTCTTGTTCGCTCTCTAGAGACATGGCAGCACTACCTTTGGCCTAAGGAGTTTGTGATCCACACTGATCATGAATCATTGAAGCATCTTAAGGGACAAGGTAAATTAAATAAGAGGCATGCTAGATGGATGGAATACATTGAGACTTTTCCTTATGTCATTCGTTACAAGCAAGGTAAGGAAAACATTGTTGCTGATGCTTTATCTCGACGGCATGTACTTCTTACTTCTATGAGTGCTAAAATGCTTGGGTTTGAATATGTGAAAGATATGTATGCCAGTGATGCTGATTTTTCTAATGTGTATTTGGCATGTGATAAAGCGGCATTTGGTAAGTTTTTTAAGCATGATGGTTATTTGTTTAAAGAAAGTAAATTGTGTGTGCCTCATTGTTCAATGCGAGAATTGTTGGTGCGAGAGGCACATGGTGGGGGCTTAATGGGACACTTTGGTGTTAGGAAAACCTTAGAAATTTTACATGAACATTTCTTTTGGCGTAGGATGCGACGAGATGTCATTAGAATCTGTGGTCGGTGCATTACATGTAGAAGGGCCAAATCTAAGGTTTTACCACATGGGTTGTATACACCCTTACCCGTCCCTAGTGAGCCGTGGGTAGACATATCTATGGACTTTGTTTTGGGGCTGCCTAGGACAAAAAGAGGTAGAGATTCTATTTTTGTGGTGGTGGATAGATTTAGTAAGATGGCACATTTCATCCCATGCCATAAAACAGATGATGCCACAAACATCGCTGATTTGTTTTTCAAGGAGATAGTACGACTCCATGGTATGCCTAGGAGTATTGTTTCGGATAGGGATGTCAAATTCCTCAGCTACTTTTGGAAGGTTTTGTGGGGAAAATTGGGTACCAAACTTTTATTTTCCACTACTTGTCACCCACAAACTGACGCACAAACTGAAGTAGTCAATAGGACTCTAACTCAACTCCTACGCACTATCATTCAAAAGAATTTGAAAACTTGGGAGGACTGTTTACCATTTATCGAATTTGCTTATAATAGGAGCATGCATACTACTACTTCTCATTCTCCCTTTGAAATTGTTTATGGTTTTAATCCACTTACTCCTTTAGATTTAATGCCTTTACCTGTTGATGTCAGGAGTAGTTTGGATGGACACCAAAAGGCTGAATTGGTGAAGTCAATTCATGAGAGAGTACGACTTCAAATTGCACAAAAAAATGAAAAGTTTGCTTCCCAAGCCAATAAAGGGAGAAAACGTGTCACCTTTGAACCCGGAGACTGGGTGTGGGTTCATCTGCGCAAAGAAAGGTTCCCAGCTCATAGACGGACTAAATTGCATCCTCGAGGGGATGGACCTTTCCAAATCCTTGAGAAAATTAATGATAATGCCTATAATGTTGATCTTCCAGGTGAGTATAATGTTTCTGCAAGTTTCAATGTTTCTGACCTTTCTCCTTTTGATGTAGGTGATGATTCGAGGTCGAATCCTTTTGAGGAGAGGGGGAATGATGGGAACCATAGTGGACCAAAGCTTAAAGATAATCATTTGCAAGTTCCAGATGGGCCAATCACAAGGTCAAGAGCTAAGAAGATCAACGAAGCAATGCAAAGACTGGTGCAATCCACTTGGGAAAAGTTCAGAAACTTATTATGCAGGGCCCCAACATTTAACATGGGCTTGAAGGAAGAAGAATCAGTTCTAGTTCATGTGATACAAGCTACAGAAGGGGTGGAATAGCTTATTGGGTTTTTATAGACTTTAATTTTTATGTTTCTATGGTTTTGGCATGTGGGCCTATTTTACCTTTTAAGTAGACATTTATTTAGCTTTAAACATGCAGTTTAAGTTGTTTTGGGCTTGAGTATTTAGTCCATCTTTTATTTTCGTTGAAGGCCTTTTTGGCCCAAGGGTTTCTTAGAAGTGATTAAAAGAAAGAACTTTGTAGCAGCTTGAGACAGAACGTTAATGAAATTTATTTTCTGGAGAGCTATTCAGTTTTCTCTGCTTGTTCTTGATTGAACAATTCGAACTTATCAAAGGCATTTCCTTTGTGGCGTTCACCAAATCTGGGTTCTTGAAACAGGATTTCAACGGGTCTAGATCATCCCTGTGACTTGATTGTTGGCTTTCTTGGGTGAATTACAATCTGATCGTGGGTTCAAGGAATATCAATTCCACGGGTTCACATCACAAGGTGCCGGGAATCAGGGAAAAGGCAAGGGAGCCCATGTGACTATCTAGGTACGCATGCTGCTCACTCCCCTTAGACTGAGAGAGGGTGATATGATGCATAATATCCTCGGCATTACATACATTGTCCATGTGGGTGCTAGTGGGAGGCAAGCCACCATGAATTAAGGGTAAAGGCACATTTGCCATGTGTAGAGAGAGGTTAGGTTGCTGCGCATAGTTGCGTGTATTCATGGACAACCCAACAGCTTTTGGGTGGGCATTTAATGAGGCCATGTAGCCGTTAGCCTCAAGTAAAGGTGGACAGTGGGCCCCAGCCGCAACAAACACCTTGGTTGAATCTGCAGAGCTACTTTTCGGATAAAAAAGTGATACTTTCCCATCTCCTTCGGACCTTGATTGAATGATAGTATTACCTGGCTCTTGCACACCAGAAACTTCAAGAAGATTACTGCATTGCCCCTTGGAAGCACCTTCTTGAGGATCATTGAAAACTCCTTGCATTTTGATGCTAGCAAGGATCATTAAACACACTCTCACTCGTTCCTTTCTCTTTTAACCGTTTCTTTTATGAATCTCATGAATTATATTCTTCCATATAAATGTGACGCACGACAAAAACTCCTCATGCTTGCGATTGTCATTCTTATGAACCAAGTTTATTTAACCTTATTTAGTTCATCGTTCTTCACTTTATTCCGAAAATGGTAAATTGATTAAAAGAAAAAAAAAGTCAAAAAGACATGTACAAAATACAAGGGTATACCCAGGATATAATTGACTTAAAAACATTAAAAATCCTAACTATGGCATAGAAAGAATTCCACCCATACTAAGAAAAATAAAAAGAACCTCCCCATGTGCTCGAAGAGATGGAATATGACACATCACAAGGGGACAATGTCATAAACACAACATATGACTTCAGTGGGCTGGCCATAGCCCCATACAAGCTGTAAACTCTGCGCGTATGCCACCAAAAGTCTTGTATAAGGCATCCCACATTGGTACCCACAAATGCCCACATATCATGCTTACATCCTTGAACACTTTGCCTTAAATCCAACAGCTTTTGGATATTAAAATGAGCCCATAACATTGCATGGACCAAGGACATTGTTCTTCCCAATAAATGCAGCATGTACAAGGCTGAAATGTATATACATTCAACCATTGTAACAGCAAGCCGCACATGCCCTTTGTACTTGTGCAGCACAAATTTGCTACACAAACACCTTGGGACGCGAGTTCCAGTCTAAACAAGATCTGGGATAGACATTTCAAGAACCTTCTCAGGCTCATGAATAAACTTATGGTCTACTTTGGTAAAGATAAACAATTAGGAGCCCCCAATCACCTAGCAGCCATACACAATAAAGAACCAGACCAGATTCAGTCTTTCCCCAACTAAAGAAAACTCCTTACAGACTCATGTGTGCACCCATTCATCTGGTAGGAACCCCACATAAAGGTTGGGGGGGAGACAATCTGGTTAGTATAACATTGGTCTGCTGGATTTCTCCAAGATAAAGACAATAATGAAGAGAAACACCATCCAACAACCATAACATTAAATCCCATCTTCACACATTTCACCTTCATTCCCCACCAACCAATCTAGCCCCACCCTTCTCACAGTCAAATACCCAGGTCTGGAATACCAAGATACAAGACTCCATCTCCAAAAGAAATGGTGAAGAGAAGGGAGAGGAAACAAAGCCTCACAAGTACTGATGAGAACATGGCGGCTAGCACAAGGTGGAATGCGGACCCGGACCACGTGCCAATTGGTCCGGTTACAAGGGCGCGTGCAAAGCGGTTCAAGGACAATCTCATTGGGCTGATTCAACAAATTTGGGTTGAGACTAATCTGAGTGGCCCAAAGGAGGATACTAGTGATCTACAAGGCTGGGTGTCCATGATTCAAGCTATAGAATAAATTATAGGCTTGCATGCCAACTTAGGGATTTTTTTATATTCATTAGTTTCTTTTTATTTTAGTTTTGGGATGAATTATATTAGACCATAATATTTCGTAGGCTTAAAAGGGCCAACTTTAAGCCTCAGCTATTTAAACAGTTTTAGGGTTTGTAATATTCAGTTTTGATCATTAATAATATTGTGAGAGTTTTCTCTTTGGTTCTTTGAAGAACTACTCGAACTTATCAGATTTACTCTGTGGCGTTCATACCTGGACTTATCAATCGAGTTTTCCATTCTTGATTGTGGCGTCTTCATCCTTTATACCAAGGTTCGCATCTGTTATAGGTGTTGGGTCGCGGTTTCCATTGAATCTGACAGTAGAACGGTCCGAGACATTAATCGTGTTACGGGTTTCGTCACAGTATTGGCGGGGTTCGTATCAAGTACCATAGACCTCTTCATGGTCCAAAGCTTGTTGATCTGACATGAAGAATGAGCTGACCCCCTACATCAAACTCAACCAAAGGAATAGCGATCTAAATCTAAAACCCCAATATTGGCTAATCAAAGAAAAGCCATTGGTTAAGAAGAAGCAAAAAAGAGGGGTTAATGGAGACCACCTCTGTTTCATATAAACCCATATCATCCCAGATCTCTCAACTCAAGGGAATCTAAATAGATTCTGACTTGAAGCACACGACAAGGATGGCGAACCAATTGCGATGCCCTCTAATCTCACCAAAATAGGTTAGTAAAGAGTGAGAAAAGGGGTTGATAAAGGAATAGAAACACCACCCTTCAACTCAATGATCATCCCCCCAAATCCAAAGGACCAAAAGAACTCCAAATCTGACTTGAAGCTCATGACAAAGGATGGCGATATGGATCTCTGATCAGGGCCGCTTCCAAGAAGGAGCAACCATGGATATGGATGATGAGAGAGAGTTTAGGGAGCGAGGTGGAGGGCCAGATGGTAGGTAGAGAAAGAGAGAGAGAGAGAGACGGTGTGTGGGAGAGGGAAAGGATAAGACATTGAAGCTCTAGGGAGCTTTCTCCCTCTAGAAATCTAGTGAGAGAAGCTCCCGCCCCCATCGTTCTTCACTTTTTTATTTTATTATTTTCAAAATTTTATGAATGTGATGCATATCAAACAAGATTCCATGCACCTCCCCATGGATACGACTTTTATGCTTATTATGCAGTAATTTGTTCTTCTTTTATTCATTTACCCTTTGTCTATCCATCATTTGCTCTTACTTTGCTCCATTCCCTCCATTTTTATTTCATTTTATTGCCCTTACTCATTCACTTGCTGACGTTTGAATCTTGCATTTTTCTTTTGCAGCTTTAGCCCGATGTGCTGAAGGGGCACGGTAGCCTGGCTCACGACTTTGCCTAGTACAAGGAGTTGAGCGAGACCGTGAAGGGTCTCATTATTGCTGCTGGCTTCAGAGATTTCATCAAGCTCTTGACAAAGAGCTTGAACGATCTTCATTAGATACATACCCTAGCAGAGCATTGGTGGGACACTACCAACACATTTCACTTTGACTTCGGGAAGATGACTATGACACCGCTGGACTTCTCGTTGATCACAGGGATCCCCTTTGGGGGGGGGGGTGCCTATGGTACCTGGATTCCGTCATTGAGTAGGACCAGGTGTTTGCCTTTGCTAGGAGTCATCCCCGAGGAGCCCTTGGTCACGGCCAAGTGGTTCATTGACACGTTCAGGGGCCAGCAGGGCTTTATAGATGAGTAGATGGCTCGGGGCTTCCTCATGTATGTGCTAGGGTGCTCTCTTCTAGCACCAAGGGAGATTAGGTTTCTATGGCACTAGTAGCGTCCTTGGAGCATATAGATCAGATACTCGAGTATGACTGGGCTGGTACAGGATTAGCCATCCTATACAAGCATATGGGAGAGATTTCCCGGGATCAGCCGGCTTCTACGGGAGGTTTTTGGTGGGCATGGGAGATACGTCCTCTTCTATTTTAATTGTTTTATCAACTTCTCAGGAATTATTTAAACTGCGAGACTATTGCCTTCTTCTTTTTTCTCATTTTTATTGCAGATTTGGTCCCATGAGTATCTTCACATGATATCCCTTGAGACACGCGATGCTGACGCCCTCATCATGCCCTAGGGATTAAAATAGGCGAAGGGTAGGGTCAGGAGGAAGACCGAGGCACACGATTTTAAGGCGTTTAGGAACTTCCTGATGAACTTGAAAGAGCCACACGTTTGGTGGCAGCTATAGCTTATGGTGCTTCCCACTGCTTTCGCGGGGATACGGGCATCGGGTGGGTATGACCCGATGAGATGACTACTAGATGGGCCAGAATCCCGGGCGTGGTACTTGGGAGAGAGGGTGACTAGGCAGTCTCTAGCAGTTCCTGGATTCTTTGTGCCACATCCTCCTCCAGATTCTATGAGCGGCCATGGACATGCTTCAGGGTAGTGAGCTTACAGCTACTCTGATGGGCTTGGGCATCCGTGACTTCATGGACCCCCCAAGGGATATGGAACTTTCCGCGCTGCTAAGCTGATTCCGAACTTCCCTCTGATGGAAGTGACCCGAGTGAGTACACGATTTCTTTATCCTTTCCTGAGTTCTCTCTCATTCTTTATTTATATTTTATTCTTGTTATTTGTAGCCTATCCCTACCGCTGTCCATCCTCCTACCTTACCCGAGTGGGATTGGACCATGTCGACTGTTTCCTTTGCCGAGCAGTTCTCAATGACGATTCCCCGGCTCTCTCAGGGAGCCCCTACCATTCCTCTTTAGTATGATGATGTCCCGCATGCTTACGCAGAGGAGGGCTTGACGTATGCCCATAGCGTGCGGTAGTGGGTCCTCGGGCGAGAGTGGATGGTAAGAATTTATTTTGGTCTCTCACATGATTTTGGCTGCCTCTCATTTATTGATCTTTATTTTTGGCTCTTGGTTTCAACATGAGGGAGCTCGGGCGACGGCCGCGGCCCGACTGAGGGCCCAGGTAAAATCTCCACTCTACTCTCAATATTTCATTTTATCCTACGAATTCCCGAGTTTCACCTCCTCTCTCCTTTTAGGTGGAGGAGAACAAGGCATTGGCCTAACAGGTGGGGGAGCTTCAGCAGCGGCTTCAGTAGTTTGGCATTCCCTTCAGTGATGCCCGTAGAGGTGGCGGTGCTAGACGAGGCGGAGTTAGCGGCGACAGGAGCAGTGGCGGTCGAGGTAGAGGCAGAGGTAGGGGCAGAGACGGAGGCAGAGGTGGCGGGAGCGAGACAGAGTCAGAGGAGGAGCCCCTCAGGCGTGTGACCCGTCAGACTCGGGGCCAGGTTTGCGGCTGACTTCACTCTTTATTATCATTTTTATTTTCTTTTACTTTCTGAGTGTTTCTGGAGAGGTCACACACACTATTTAGATGATTGAATGTACATATACTTACTTTATTTCTGATGACGGCTTCTGGATAGCGAGCTAGGATAGGCACCTGCACATTTTCACTACGACTATTTTTATCTTTTCTGCTTTTTTGCTATTGCTCATCGTATGTGTGACCATGGCTTGGTCCTTTTTATTATCACTTTTTATGACTCCTGCGAATGTTATTGCTTTTATTATCTCTTTATATGAATGAATGGATGAATGAATGCGACCATAGCTTGGTCTTGTTGCACGTGCTGCATGATGCGCACGCTTTTTATTAAATTTATTCAGTTTTCTGCTTACAAGTGGGCTGAAAATAGTACAAACAGATCCTGTCAAAAATGAAACTCCAAGCGGCACTTGGTTAGGCCTTTGCGGCACTCAGTGACTGCCGTTGCGGTAGTCAAAGAATGCCGTGTGGCATTCACGGACTGCCGCACGGCGCATAATAGAGTGCCGTTTTGCTTTTTCGAGTGCCGCCCTATGTCCTGGGCAGATCCACTTCTATTTATACCCCCTTCTCTTCAAACTCCGCAAAACATTTTCTTCTCTCATTCTCTTCCCTTCCATATGGCCCCCATTAGTTCCCAAATCCTTTTCCTGTGGATGGATACTCTCCCTAGCATTGATAAGCTCAACTTCGAGTGTTTTAGACTGAACAGCCTCTTCTCCTTCCGACGGATGACTCTCAACAAAGGCTTGCTTTAAGTTGCTACTTAGTGTTGGGATCCCTTACTCCACGTTTTCCATTTTGGTTACCAAGAGATTTGTCCCCTGTTCAAGGAGTTTAGTACTATTCTTCATACTGATCCTTCTGCGAATTTGACTGTTCCTCCGGTGTGTTCAAGATTTGGCAGCTCTTCTTCATATATCCCGCAGTGCTGCGGGTTCTTTTATACACGACAGACAGGTTGATTTTGAGAGCCTCTCTTTGCTCTATGCTCTCATTGGGGATCCTTATAACAGCGGGTATCAGGTTACACGGCGTAGTGCTTTATCGATTCCTATGCTTTCTTATTTCCTCTTTCAGTCATCCTCCGACATTCTCATACCCATTGCTTGTGCTTTGAGGAAAATGGAGAGTGTCGTCATGCTAGTTCTTGGTGAGACTTTGATGGGATTAGATCGTGCCCGTGCTACCAGAGCCATGTTATCTATCGGGGCGCCTTTTGTTTTACAAATTTGGGTCATGGAGCGCTTGGACCTCTTCATACACCCTTCCCATCTTCGCGAGTCACTTCCTTACGATCGTATAGAGATTCACCACTTGTTTCACTCTGTCGATGCATGGCTCGGTTGGCTCCAGGGCCTCTCTCCTGGTGATATTTGCTGGGTCTCCCTGCCGTGGGTTTATTGCTCTGTCGTAGTATGACTTCCTGGGCGGCCCGACATCTGGTTGCCTAGCTTGCCTGCCACCACTTTTTACATTCCTGACCGGGTGGTCCGTCAGTTTGGACTCTTGCAGGATACCACCGAGACCGTTACTGCCAATTTCATGAGGGGGTCCGCTTTGCGCCCTTCTATTATGAAGGCTTTCATTGAGGCTTGGCATGCCAGAGTGTCAGCTCCCTTTCGGAGGTCCCCGGCTTTGGTCGTGCTTACTGCCGAGTACCTTTTTTAGATTCAGAGCCTAATCCAGAGATAGACTTCGTAGGCATATATGGATGAAAGTGAAACGACAGGACAAAGCTTTATTTTACAAAAATTTTGACAAGTCCTACCTACCCTTTTCACGCTTTTGAATGTGACTTTTTTTATTTCTCTCCAAAGAGTGTTCTCATTTTTAGGAAATGTTCAAATATGCTTTAATCAAAGTGTTCACTCTTTCGATTAATCTCTTAAGTTATGAAAATTTTCGCTTTAATGTCTTTTTTTGGCTCTTTACTTTGATTTGAGTCTTGCCCGAAGCTTTAATCATTCTATACCATGAATTTTTTTTGTTTCTTCTTTTATAGTACTTATTTTTATAGTCAGGAGATCCAGAGACGGGTTTAAAGGAAATATCTAGGTTCTTCAGGTAGCAAACAAAGTTTGCCCCTGGTTTCAGGGCTATGAAGCGGTTCTGGGAAAACGCACATTTGCCCCTAGTTTAACACATGTTTTTTTCTTTTTAGATTTTCATGGACCGAAGGCTTTTGAGAGCCCGCCTACTTATCCCCGAATGGGTATCAGGTCCCAAGTAGTTCGGTTTAAGGCTTGACAGAAAGTGCCTTTTTAGGCAATTATTAGTGACCGAACCGAGTAGGTATCCCCTAGTGGGAATCAAGTCAAGCGTAGTTCATAAACTCTGGAGCTTTTGAAAGAAAGGGTTTCAAGCAAAATATTTCTTGAGGTGATTGAGGTTAATCGGTTGCTTAAATTCAACCCCGTCCAGGTCCATGAGATAGGTTGATCCCCCAGAAAGGAGAGTCTTAATAATGTATGGCCCGACCCAGTTAGGTTTAAATTTTCCTCTGAGGTCATAAACAGGCACTTTTAGTTCTTTGAGGACCAGGTCATCCTCAGCAAGCTTCCTTGGGCGGACCTTTTTGTTGAAAGCACGAGCTATTTCTCTGATATCCTTGAGTATGATTTATTGCAGCCAACCTTTTCTCATCGAGTAACATCAATTTTTATACCTTCCCCGTGTCCATTCTAACTCAGTTATCTCACATTCGGCTAAAACCCTCAGAGAGAGTATCTCCACCTCGACGGGAAGGATGGCTTCCATATCATAAACCAGCGAATACGGTGTAGCCCTTGTAGAAGTTCTCACGGAAGTCCGGTATCCCCATAGTGCTAATGGCAGCTTCTCGTGCCAATCCTTATATGTGTCTGTCGTTTTTCCCAAGATTGCTTTGACTTTCTTATTTGCTGCCTCTACCGCCCCATTCGTTTGTGGTCTATACGGAGATGACTAGTGACGGGTGATCTTGTACTTCTCTAAGAGAGGGATAACCTCTCCTTGAAAATGACCGCCATGATTAGAAATGAACTCATTCGGGACCCTATATCTGCAGATTATGTTCTTCTCGATGAAGCTCACCACATCCTTGGCTTTTAAAGTCGCATACGAAGCTACTTCTACCCACTTGGTAAAATAATCAATTGCTACAATTATGTAGCGGTGCCCATTGGAGGACTTTGGGATTATCTCACCAATGATATCGATTTCCCACACAGAAAATGGCCAAGTGGTGGTCATGCTATAAAGTTGTGACGGCAGGGTTTGCATTAGATTTGCATGGATCTGGCACTTATGGCACCTTCTGACATATTCGCAGCAGACTTTGTCCAAGGTAGTCCAATAGTATCCCTGTCGGATAATCTTCTTTGCTAGCATGTGCCCATTCATGTGGGGTCCACACACTCCCTCGTGTATTTCCTCCATCATTCTCTTAGCTTCCCTCCCATATAAGCACTCTAGATTATACCCGGTGCAGGACTTCTTCCAGAGTTTATCCGCGTAGATCACAAAGTGAGCAGAGAATCGTTGAACCGCCTTTTTATCCTTCTTTGCGGCTCCTTTGGGGTACTCAACGAAGTTCCATACGTCCTCGTACCAAGGCACATCACCCTCTTCTTCTATAGCGGCAATCATTTCAAATGACGGTAGGCTTCTCACTTCTATGGATAGCAGGATTATGGTAGTCCTCGAGGGGATCTGGATCATTGAGGCTAGGGTTGCTAAGTGATACGAACCCCGCCAACAATGTGACGAAACCCGTAACACGATTAATGCCTCGGACCGTTCTACTGTCAGATTCAAAGGGAAACCGCGACCCAACACCTATAACAGATGCGAACCTTGGTATAAAGGATGAAGACGCCACAATCAAGGATGGAAACTCGATTGATAAGTCCAGGTATGAACGCCACAGAGTAAATCTGATAAGTTTAAATAGTTCTTCAAAGAACCAAAGAGTAAACTCTCACAATATTATTAATGATCAAAACTGCATATTACAAACCCTAAAACTGTTTAAATAGCTGAGGCTTTTAGTTGGGCCCTATAAGCCTACAAAATATTATGCCCCAAAATAAATTCGCCCAAAATTAAAATAAAACAAAACTAAAGGAATAAGGAAAGTTCCATAGTTGGCATGCAAGCCTACAATTCAGCAATTACGAAAAAATGACAATAAAATTCTAATTTTAGGAAAACTAAAATTTGACTTTAATCTTGAACTGCTGGCTTATTCTTCTAGAACTTTTTTTTTTTTTCGGAAAAATGGTAAATAGAACCCAAAAAAGGGCCATACCCTAGGATATTACAATAAGCGCACTATCATGCTACGAGAGTCAAACAAAACAATTGAAAGAAAAGCAATAAGCAAACAAACATAGCACCATGGAATGAACCAAACACATGGGACATCCAACCACCCAAAGAAGAGCCTCCTCAAGATCGTTGTCGTCCCTTAGGTCGACTCCCGTTGAATTTCATCTTAGCTTCCTTCTTTTTCTGTCTGTTGGAGAGGGGATTACCCCTTGTAGGGGTCCCGACCTCACTAGCTTGGCCAGAATCACTCAAACAGTCATCACTGTCATCCACACAAAAGGGGGAGGTGGAATCCTCTCTAGTCTCACCTTGAGGGACATCTATATGGTAAGAAGAGCAAGCTTCGGGGCAGGATGTCCGGGCAGGTGGAGAAGCAATGGTATCAACTTTGACAGGTATAGGATCAGGATCGTCCAAAATCTGAGAAAGGGCATCAAATCGATTCCCCTTCGCAAGCAGATTAACTTGAATTAGATTGAGTCATCTTTGTGGACCAAGCTCCATAGGCCTCCACGAACTTTCCTGAGACCAAACTTCTTGAACTAGCCCATTGAGTGCCTCTTTGAACTTCTTTGCCCGAGCCCTCGTAACTGGTCCAATTGGAATTTGAACTGGTTCCCTTGAAGACGTGCCATGATTTGCATCATTTCCCTCCTCTTGAAAAGGATTTGTCCTCAAATCATCACCTACAACAAAAGGACTCAAATCAGTAACATTAAAAGTAGCACTTACATTGTACTCACATGGCAAATCTAGCTTGTAAGCATTGTCATTGATACGCTTGAGAACTTGGAAAGGCCCATCTCCTCGTGGCAGCAATTTGGAACGCCTTTCAGCCGGAAATCTCTCTTTTCACATATGCAACCAAACCCAATCTCCGGGTTCAAAAACCATCTTGTGACGCCCCTTGTTGGCTTCTTTTGCATATTGCTCTGTTCGTCTCTCAATGTTGAGTCTGGCATTCTCATGAATTTGCTTAACAAAGTCAGCTTTCCTTTGGCCATCTAAATTAACACACTCAGTCAAAGGTAGAGGAGATAAATCCAACGGAGTTAATGGATTAAACCCATATGCAATTTCAAACGGTGAAAATTTAGTAGCAGAATGAATAGATCGATTGTAAGCAAACTCAATATGTGGTAAACAATCTTCCCATGTTTTAATGTTCTTTTGAATAATAGCCCTTAACAAAGTTGACAAAGTCCTATTTACTACTTCAGTTTGACCATCAGTTTGTGGGTGATAAGTAGTAGAAAATAATAACTTAGTCCCTAACTTACACCACAAGGTCTTCCAAAAGTAACTCAAGAACTTAGCATCTCTATCTGAAATAATTGTTCTAGGCATACCATGTAATCTTACAATCTCCCTAAAGAACAAATCAGCAACATGTGATGCATCATCCGTTTTGTGACATGGAATAAAATGTGCCATTTTAGAAAAGCGATCTACCACCACAAAAATTGAATCCCTACCCCGTTTGGTCCTAGGCAAACCTAACACAAAGTCCATTGAGATATCAATCCAAGGCTCACTAGGAATAGGCAGTGGTGTGTATAATCCATGGGGTTGCGCTCGAGATTTTGCTTGCCTACAAGTTACACATCTTCCATAAATTCTCTTAACATCTCTTTTCATGTGTGGCCAAAAGAAATGCTCGTGTAGGATGGCTAGTGTCTTAGCAACTCCAAAGTGTCCCATTAAACCCCCACCATGCGATTCCCTCACTAACAAATCGCGTAATGAACAATTAGGAACACACAACTTATTTTCCCGAAATATGAAATCTTCATGCCTAAAGAATTTCTAATACGAACCCCGCCCACAATGTGACGAAACCCGTAACACGATTCATACCTCGGACCGTTCTACTGTCAGATTCAAAGGGAAACCGCGACCCAACACCTATAACGAATGCGAACCTTAGTAGAAAGGATGAAGACGCGACAATCAAGGATGGAAAACTTGATTGATAAGTCCAGGTATGAACGCCACAGAGTAAATCTGATAAGTTCGAATAGTTCTTCAAAGAACCAAAGAGAAAACTCTCATAATATTATTAATGATCAAAACTGCATATTACAAACCCTAAAACTGTTTAAATAGCTGAGGCTTACAGTTGGGCCCTGTAAGCCTACGAAATATTATGTCCCATAATAAATTCGCCCAAAATTAAAATAAAACGAAACTAAAGGAATAAGGAAAGTTCCATAGTTGGCATGCAAGCCTACAATTCAGCAATTACGAAAAAATGACAATAAAATTCTAATTTTAGGAAAACTAAAATTTGACTTCAATCCTGAACTGCTGGCTTATTCTTCTAGAACTTGAATTAGATTGAGACATCTTTCTGGACCAAGCTCCATAGGCCTCCACGAATTTTCCTGAGACCAAACTTCTTGAACTAGCCCATTGAGTGCCTCTTTGAACTTCTTTGCCCGAGCCCTCGTAACTGGTTCAATTGGAATTTGAACTGGTTCCCTTGAAGATGTGCCATGATTTGCATCATTTCCCTCCACTTGAAAAGGATTTGTCCTCAAATCATCACCTACATCAAAAGGACTCAAATCAGTAACATCAAAAGTAGCACTTACTTTCTACTCACCAACCAAATCTAGCTTGTAAGCATTGTCATTGATGCGCTTGAGAACTTGGAAAGGCCCATCTCCTCGTGGCAGCAATTTGGAACGCCTTTCAAACAGAAATCTCTCTTTTCGCATATGCAACCAAACCCAATCTCCGGGTTGTTGGCTTGCTTTGCATATTGCTCTGTTCGTCGCTCAATGTTGAGTCTGGCTTTCTCATGAATCTGCTTAACAAAGTCAGCTTTCCTTTGGCCATCTAAATTCCCTCACTAACAAATCGCGTAATGAACAATTAGGAACACACAACTTATTTTCCCGAAATAAGAAATCTTCATGCCTAAAGAATTTACTGATACGAACCCCGCCAACAATGTGACAAAACCCGTAACACGATTAATGCCTCAGACCGTTCTACTGTCAGATTCAAAGGGAAACCGCGACCCAACACCTATATGAGATGCGAACCTTGGTATAAAGGATGAAGACGCGATAATCAAGGATGGAAAACTCGATTGATAAGTCCAGGTATGAACGCCATAGAGTAAATCTGATAAGTTCGAATAGTTCTTCAAAGAAGCAAAAAGAAAACACTCACAATATTATTAATGATCAAAACTGCATATTACAAACCCTAAAACTGTTTAAATAACTGAGGCTTACAGTTGGGCCCTATAAGCCTACGAAATATTATGTCCCAAAATAAATTCGCCCAAAATTAAAATAAAACGAAACTAAAGGAATAAGGAAAGTTCCATAGTTTGCATGCAAGCCTACAATTCAGCAATTACGAAAAAATGACAATAAAATTCTAATTTTAGGAAAACTAAAATTTGACTTCAATCCTGAATTGCTGGCTTATTCTTCTAGAACTTGAATTAGATTGAGACATCTTTCTGGACCAAGCTCCATAGGCCTCCACGAATTTTCCTGAGACCAAACTTCTTGAACTAGCCCATTGAGTGCCTCTTTGAACTTCTTTGCCCGAGCCCTCGTAACTGGTTCAATTGGAATTTGAACTGGTTCCCTTGAAGATGTGCCATGATTTGCATCATTTCCCTCCTCTTGAAAAGGATTTGTCCTCAAATCATCACCTACATCAAAAGGACTCAAATCAGTAACATCAAAAGTAGCACTTACTTTCTACTCACCAACCAAATCTAGCTTGTAAGCATTGTCATTGATGCGCTTGAGAACTTGGAAAGGCCCATCTCCTCGTGGCAGCAATTTGGAACGCCTTTCAAACGGAAATCTCTCTTTTCGCATATTCAACCAAACCCAATCTCCGGGTTGTTGGCTTGCTTTGCATATTGCTCTGTTCGTCGCTCAATGTTGAGTCTGGCTTTCTCATGAATCTGCTTAACAAAGTCAGCTTTCCTTTGGCCATCTAAATTCCCTCACTAACAAATCGCGTAATGAACAATTAGGAACACACAACTTATTTTCCCGAAATAAGAAATCTTCATGCCTAAAGAATTTGCTGATACGAACCCCGCCAACAATGTGACGAAACCCGTAACACGATTAATGCCTTGGACCGTTCTACTGTCAGATTCAAAGGGAAACCGCGACCCAACACCTATAACAGATGCGAACCTTGGTATAAAGGATGAAGACGCGACAATCAAGGATGGAAAACTCGATTGATAAGTCCAGGTATGAACGCCACAGAGTAAATCTAATAAGTTCGAATAGTTCTTCAAAGAACCAAAGAGAAAACTTTCACAATATTATTAATGATCAAAACTGCATATTACAAACCCTAAAACTGTTTAAGTAGCTGAGGCTTACAGTTGGGCCCTATAAGCCTACGAAATATTATGTCCCATAATAAATTTGCCCAAAATTAAAATAAAACGAAACTAAAGGAATAAGGAAAGTTCCATAGTTGGCATGCAAGCCTACAATTCAGCAATTACGAAAAAATGACAATAAAATTCTAATTTTAGGAAAACTAAAATTTGACTTCGATCATGAACTGCTGGCTTATTCTTCTAGAACTTGAATTAGATTGAGACATCTTTGTGGACCAAGCTCCATAGGCCTCCACGAATTTTCCTGAGACCAAACTTCTTGAATTAGCCCATTGAGTGCCTCTTTGAACTTTTTTGCCGAGCCCTTGTAACTGGTCCAATTGGAATTTGAACTGGTTCCCTTGAAGACGTGCCATGATTTGCATCATTCCCCTCCTCTTGAAAAGGATTTGTCCTCAAATCATCACCTACATCAAAAGTACTCAAATTAGTAACATTAAAAGTAGCACTTACATTGTACTCACCTGGCAAATCTAGCTTGTAAGCATTGTCATTGATGCGCTTGAGAACTTGGAAAGGCCCATTTCCTCGTGGCAGCAATTTGGAATGCCTTTCAGCCGAAAATCTCTCTTTTCGCATATGCAACCAAACCCAATCTCTGGGTTCAAAAACCATCTTGTGACGCCCCTTGTTGGCTTGCTTTGCATATTGCTCTGTTCGTCGCTCAATGTTGAGTCTGGCTTTCTCATGAATCTGCTTAACAAAGTCAGCTTTCCTTTGGCCATCTAAATTAACACGCTCAGTCAAAGGTAAAGGAGATAAATCCAACGGAGTTAATGGATTAAACCCATATACAATTTCAAATGGTGAAAATTTAGTAGCAGAATGAATAGATCAATTGTAAGCAAACTCAACATGTGGTAAACAATCTTCCCATGTTTTAATGTTCTTTTGAATAATAGCCCTTAACAAAGTTGACAAAGTCCTATTTACTACTTCAGTTTGACCATCAGTTTGTGGGTGACAAGTAGTAGAAAATAATAACTTAGTCCCTAACTTACACCACAAGGTCTTCCAAAAGTAACTCAAGAACCTAGCATCTCTAACCGAAATAATTGTTCTAGGCATACCATGTAATCTTACAATCTCCCTAAATAACAAATCAGCAACATGTGATGCATCATCCGTTTTGTGACATGGAATAAAATGTGCCATTTTAGAAAAGCGATCTACCACCACAAAAATTGAATCTCTACCCTGTTTGGTCCTAGGCAAACCTAACACAAAGTCCATTGAGATATCAATCCAAGGCTCACTAGGAATAGGCAGTGGTGTGTATAATCCATGGGGTTGCACTCGAGATTTTGCTTGCCTACAAGTTACACATCTTCCACAAATTCTCTTAACATCTCTTTTCATGTGTGGCCAAAAGAAATGCTCGTGTAGGATGGCTAGTGTCTTAGCAACTCCAAAGTGTCACATTAAACCCCCACCATACGATTCCCTCACTAGCACATCGCGTAATGAACAATTAGGAACACACAACTTATTTTCCCGAAATAAGAAATCTTCATGCCTAAAGAATTTACTGATACGAACCCCGCCAACAATGTGACAAAACCCGTAACACGATTAATGCCTCAGACCGTTCTACTGTCAGATTCAAAGGGAAACCGCGACCCAACACCTATATGAGATGCGAACCTTGGTATAAAGGATGAAGACGCGATAATCAAGGATGGAAAACTCGATTGATAAGTCCAGGTATGAACGCCATAGAGTAAATCTGATAAGTTCGAATAGTTCTTCAAAGAACCAAAAAGACAACTCTCACAATATTATTAATGATCAAAACTGCATATTACAAACCCTAAAACTGTTTAAATAGCTGAGGCTTACAGTTGGGTCCTATAAGCCTACAAAATATTATGTCCCAAAATAAATTCGCCCAAAATTAAAATAAAACGAAACTAAAGGAATAAGGAAAGTTCCATAGTTTGCATGCAAGCCTACAATTCAGCAATTACGAAAAAATGACAATAAAATTCTAATTTTAGGAAAACTAAAATTTGACTTCAATCCTGAACTGCTGGCTTATTCTTCTAGAACTTGAATTAGATTGAGACATCTTTGTGGACCAAGCTCCATAGGCCTCCATGAATTTTCCTGAGACCAAACTTCTTGAATTAGCCCATTGAGTGCCTCTTTGAACTTTTTTGCTCGAGCCCTCGTAACTGGTCCAATTGGAATTTGAACTGGTTCCCTTGAAGACGTGCCATGATTTGCATCATTTGGCTAATGATTTTTTCTCACAATTCCTGTACTCTTCACAAAAATCTTGGTCTAATGGATACAATTCTTTAATGTGTTCAAAACCAAGCAATTTTGCATCAAGAGTAGAAATCAATGCATACCTGCGAGAGAGAGCATCTGCAACGATGTTTTCCTTACCTTGCTTGTAACAGATGACATTTGGAAATGTCTCAATGAATTCCACCCATCGCGCATGCCTCCTATTCAACTTGTGTTGGCCCTTCAGATGTTTCAAGGATTCGTGATCAGTGTGAATCACAAACTCTTTAGGCCAAAGATAGTGTTGCCACGTCTCCAATGCTCGGACTAACGCATACATTTCCTTGTCATAAGTAGGGTAGTTTAAGGCAGCCCCACTCAATTTCTCACTAAAGAATGCAATGGGGTGAGCTGAAAGCTCTCATGAGGAGGCGATTTGTACCTAGCCACTACTACAGAGACCTCTACCAAAAGTTACAAAACCTTTCACAAGGGTCCCGGAGTGTGGAGGAATACCATAAGGAGATGGAGGTGGCTATGATTCGGGCTAATGTAGAGAAGGATCGAGAGGCCACAATGGCTAGATTTTTAAGTGGTTTGAATAGGGATATAGCCAATGTAGTTGAGTTGCAGCATTATGTGGAGGTAGAGGATATGGTGCACATGGCTATGAAGGTGGAGAGGCAATTAAAAAGAAAGGGGGCAGCAAGGTATACTTCAGTTTCTAGCACTCCTTGGAAACCAAAGTGGGAAAGGAATGACCAAGCTGTAGTAAAGGGAAAGACCGAACCACCTAAAGAAAAAGATGATGGGACTAGCAAGAACAAATCCAAGGTAGAGTTGCAACCTTCAAGGAATAGAGATATCAAATGTTTTAAATGTTTGGGTTTGGGGCATATAGCGTCTCATGTCCAAACAAGCGGGTGATGATTATGCGTGACAATGGGGAGGTGATGATTGAAGGTGAAGACGATAGTGATGGAGTATCTGATGCTAGTGATGATGATGGATTGGAATACCCCGTAGAAGGTGAGTCTCTTGTTGCCAGGCGTGCTCTCAATACACAAATGAAGGTAGATGATATGGAGCAGTAGAGAGAAAACATATTTCATACTAGATGCTATGTAAATAACAAGGTGTGTAGTATGATTATAGACGGGGGAAGTTGCACCAATGTAGCTAGTACCACTTTAGTTGAGAAGTTGAACTTACCTTTGCTGAAGCATCCTAGACCTTATAAGTTGCAGTGGTTGAATGATTGTGGAGAGGTTAAGGTCAGTAAACAGGTTTTGGTGGCCTTCTCTATTGGGAGGTATAGTGACGAGGTGCTTTGTGATGTAGTTCCTATGCATGCTGGCCATATTTTGTTGGGGAGGCCATGGTAGTATGATAGGAGAGTGATGCATGATGGGTTTAGGAACCGATATAGCTTTGAAAAAGATGAAAAAACAATCAAGCTTGCTCCTTTAACCCCAAAACAGGTCTATGAGGACCAACTGAAACTAAAAAGTGAGGTTGAGCAAAAAAGAAACATGAGAGAAAAGAAAAATGAGAGTGAGAGAGAAATTTCAAGAAAAAGAGAGAGTGAAAAAGAAAATAGAGAAATGGGTGAGAATAAAGAAACGGGAGTGGAGTCAAGAGAGAAAAAAAAGAGAGTCTGTAGAGAGAAAAGAAAAGACAAAATTGAGTTTTTATGCAAAAGAGAGTGAGGTTAAGAGGGAATTTTTAGCAAATCAGCCTGTGATTCTTCTTGTTTACAAAGAATGTTATCTTAATCTTGATGAAACTAACCAATCTCTTCCTAGTTTGGCTGTTTCTTTGTTGCAGGAGTTCGAGGATGTATTTCCGGAGGAGATGCCGAGTGGGTTGCTGCCCATTAGAGGCATTGAGCATCAAATTGATTTGGTACCCGGGGCTGTTATTCCAAACCGACCAGCCTATAGGAGCAATCCGGAGGAGACAAAGGAGCTTCAAAGGCAAGTTGAAGATTTGATGAGCAAGGGGTACGTAAGAGAGAGCATGAGCCCATGTGCAGTACCAGTGCTACTAGTGCCAAAGAAGGATGATATTTCTATTATGGGTATCACTGAAACCAAAGTTAAACAAACTAATGAGGTCCTTATCCAAAATTCTATCCTTCCTCACTGGTGTTTTTTTACTAATACCCAAACTGACTTTCATGGAAGAATATGGATTGCTTGGAATCCAGACGTTGTCCATGTGGACATTTTGATCTCTAATCCTCAGGTTATCCATACTAGGATTACTAGTGATGATAATAAAATTAACTTTGAGGCATCTTTTGTTTATGCTTTTAATACTGGAACCCAAAGGATTAGCTTATGGAATTCTCTCAGGACCATTGCTAATGCTATAGGCCCTAATCCCTGGATTGCCTTGGGAGATTTCAATGTGACTCTTAATTCCAATGAAATTCAAGGCACTAATAAGGGAAGTGAACTTGAGAGGGAAGATTTCTCTAAATGTATTAATGATACTTGTCTCGTGGATCTTAGATATATTGGAGCTTTTTTCTCTTGGTGTAATAGAAGATTTGGAAAGCCGGACTTTACTCAGAGAAAGCTGGATAGGGCAATTATTAATCAGGAATGGCTCGATACCTTCCCTTTGTCTCTTGCTAATTTCAAGCAAGCAGGTATGTCTGACCACTCTCCTATCATTGTTAACATTGATAACACCAGGAAAAGAAAAGGTAGACCTTTTAAATTCTATAATTTTCTGACTTCCTTTGAAAGCTTTTCTCCTACTGTTCAAAAGTCTTGGGACTATAGAATAGAAGGCACTGCCCAATTTCAACTCTGTCATAAACTTCGGCGTGTTAAAAATGATCTTAAAATTCTTTCAAAAGATACCATTGGCAAAGAAAGATTTCGATTGGATAAGGCTAGAGAAGATCTTTTTCAGAGTCAAACTAAACTGGAGGCTAATCCCATGGATAATGATCTTATCAAGGTGGAAAAAGAGGCTATGAAAAATTTTCTAGAAGCCGCTAGAATTGAAGAGGAAATTGTTAGACAAAAATCTAGGATTCAGTGGTTGGAAGGTGGAGATAGGAACTCTAAATATTTCCACAATTCTATTAAAATAAGGAGAAACAAGAAACGCATTCTTTCTCTTGTTAGGCCTGATAATACCACGACCAATGATGAGGGAGAAGCTAAGGTGGAGGCTGTTAGATATTTCCATGATATGCTTGGAACTACTGCAAATCATAATTATCCCGGTCCGGAGGAACTCAAAAAATTCATTTCAAAATCATTACGTCCGGAACAAAGTAATACCTTGGATGCTATCCCAACGGATGAGGAAATTAAGAAAACTCTTTTTAGTCTTCATAGTAATAAAGCCCCGGGTCCTGACGGATTTAATGCTTTTTTCTTTAAAGAAACATGGGATATAACAGGGCCTTCCGTTCTTGCGGCTATTAGAGAATTTTTTACCTCCGGAGAGATACTAACTGAATCTAATGCGACTCTCTTAGCCTTAATTCCCAAAGTGCCGAATCCTTCATCCATGGGGGAATTCAGACCTATTTCTTGTTGCAATACCGTTTACAAATGCATTTCCAAAATTATTGCTCAGAGAATTCAAAAAGTTCTCCCTAGTCTTATTGATCAATCGCAATCTGCTTTTGTTAAAGGAAGAAAGATTAGTGACAATATTTTGCTTGCTCAAGACCTCATGAAAGGTTATCACTCTCCTAATGGGCCTCCCAGAGCCACTGCTAAAATTGACTTAATGAAGGCTTATGACAGTGTCAGTTGGGTGTTTTTATTTGATCTCCTAAAGATTTTGGGTTTCTCTCCCAAAATGCTCAAATGGATCAAAGCTTGTGTGACATCCCCAAAATACTCCATTAACTTTAACGGTGAATCTGTGGGGTATTTTGAGGGGGCCAGAGGCCTAAGACAGGGGGATCCTATGTCGCCTTATCTTTTTGTCCTCATAATGGAAACTCTTAGTCAACTGCTTTGTTATAACATATCTAAAGCTGAGAGTTTTAAATATCATTGGAAGTGTGATAAACTTAAAATATCCCACTTATGTTTTGCGGATGACCTGATGATTTTTTTCCATGGAGATGTAATATCTGCTAAGCTCATTAAGACCACTCTTGACCAATTCTCTGAATTCACTGGGTTGAAAGGTAATAATGCTAAAAGTTGTCTGTTTGTTTCTGGAACTGAGACAGATGTGGCTGAGGCTATTAGGGCAACTTTCCAATTCTCTATGGGGGCTCTCCCAATTAAATACTTGGGGGTCCCCCTAATTACTACCAGGCTGAGAAAGAATGATTGTAATGAACTACTTAAGAAAATCACTAATAGAATACAATCTTGGACCTCTAAATTTTTATCCTATGCTGGTAGGACCCAATTGATAAACTCAGTCATTATGGGCATCCACAACTATTGGGCTGGCATGTTTATTCTACCAAAAGGTCTACTTAAAGATGTCGAGAAAATTTTAAGAAGATTCTTATGGTCTGGTGGTACAGAAAATTCTTATGGCTCTAAGGTTTCATGGGACATTGTCTGTTTACCAAAAAATGAAGGTGGATTGGGCATCAAGCCTTTAGTTGAAATGAATCATGTTCTTAACCTCAAACATATTTGGAATCTCCTTTCCACTTCCAACAACTCAAATTGGAAGAGATGGATACAAACTTATATGTTAAAGGGTCAAAGTTTTTGGTATGTTAAACCTCCCTCACAGTGTTCTTGGTATTGGAGGAAACTACTAAAACTTAGACCTACTGCTATTTCCTTGGTGCACTATAAGATTGGCAATGGTTCTAATACTTTTCTATGGCATGACCCTTGGCTACCCTGTGGTTCTCTTTTTGCTAAGTATGGGCAACGGGTCATTTATGATTCTGCTATTCCTACTAACTCTAAAGTGCAGGTTATTGTTGAAGGAAATGAATGGAAATGGCCCATTGCAACATCTTGGGATTTGATTGAAATAAAAAATGCTACTTTGTCTTCCCCTAGTCCTTCCAGTACTAATGATGTGGTGATTTGGATCCCTTCTCCAAATGGAGCCTATGTTACCTCTCACACTTGGAATTTCCTTAGAGAGGCACGTCCTAAGGTCCCATGGGCACATCTTGTTTGGTTCCCTGGAAGCATACCTAGGCATAGTCTCATCGTCTGGGCTGCTGCTCATCAGAAACTTTCAACCCAGGATAGGATATGGACCTTTACTCAAGGCCCCCTAGCTTGTGTTTTTTGCAACAAAGACATGGACTCTCATGACCACCTTTTTTTTACTTGTGTTTTTTCTTCTCATATTTGGCAGGTGCTCATGAGTAGGTTCAATTTGTCTGGATGCCCCCTTGATTGGAGATCCATCATCAATTGGGCTGCAACAAAATGGAAATCAAAAAAGCCCAAACATATCATGCCACGGATGTGCGTCAGTACTATGGTCTACACCATTTGGAGAGAAAGGAATACTCGCATTTTCCAACTACTGAGCAAACCAAAAGATAAAATCATCAAGGACATTATATGTAGCATACGGGATCAAGTTCAGGTTAGGTGGCACAAGGATCCAAAAATCCGCGACTACTTATCCATATGGACCTGATTCTCCCTTGTTTTGATTTTGGCAGCAACAGATGAACAGATAACAGTTGAATTGGTTGTTGGTTGTTGATTGTTAAGTGAGGGGTTTTCCTTTTGTTTACCCACTGTTGTGTCTTTTTGGTGTGTAGATGTAGAGTACTTGGTTGCTTTCTCAGTACTCATAGGGATGACTTTTTATCTTGGATCACCATGTAGATAGGTTTTCATCCCCTGTTTGAAAGTTAGTTGGTGGTTTTTACCACATCCTTTTGCTCTTATTGTATATCCTGGGGAATGCCCCTTGTACTTTTGTACTTTCTTTTTGGATTAATTAACCAGTTTTCCGAAAAAAAAAAGGATGGGACTTGGAGGATCTGTGTTGATTGCAGAGCTGTCAATAATATCACGGTAAAGTATCGTCATCCCATTCCTCGTTTAGATGATATGCTTGATGAATTGCATGGTTCATGTATTTTCAGTAAAATAGATCTTAAAAGTGGATACCATCAAATAAGAATGAAAGAGGGAGATGAGTGGAAAACTGCATTTAAGACTAAATATGGACTTTATGAATGGTTAGTTATGCTTTGGACTTACAAATGCGCCTAGTACTTTCATGCGGTTAATGAACCATGTATTACATGCATTCATAGGCAAATTTGTAGTCGTCTATTTTGATGATATCCTAGTGTACAACAAGAACTTAAATGAACATATTGAACATTTGAGATGTGTGTTTGGTGTGTTGAAATCTGAAAAGTTGTATGCTAATTTTAAGAAATGTACTTTTTACATGGAAAAAGTTGTTTTTCTTGGATATGTTGTTAGCACAGAAGGTATTGAGGTGGATGAAGAGAAAGTCAAGGCCATCAGGGAGTGGCCAACGCCTAAAGGTATCACTGAGGTAAGAAGCTTTCATGGTTTAGCTAGCTTTTATAGGCGTTTTGTTAAGGATTTTAGTACACTTGTTGCACCACTCACTGAAATCATTAAGAAGAATGTTGGGTTTCATTGGAGAATTGAACAAGAAAATGCTTTTGCTACTATTAAAGAAAGGCTATGTTCTGCACCTGTGTTAGCATTACCTGACTTTAACAAAACTTTTGAGATTGAATGTGATGCTTCAGGTATAGGGATTGGAGTCGTTTTGATGCAGGATAGGAGGCCCATAGCCTTCTTCAGTGAAAAACTAAGTGGGGCTGCCCTAAATTACCCTACTTATGACAAGGAACTTTATGCTCTTGTTCGCTCTCTAGAGACATGGCAGCACTACCTTTGGCCTAAGGAGTTTGTGATCCACACCGATCATGAATCATTGAAGCATCTTAAGGGACAAGGTAAATTAAATAAGAGACATGCTAGATGGATGGAATACATTGAGACTTTTCCTTATGTCATCCGTTACAAGCAAGGTAAGGAAAACATTGTTGCTGATGCTTTATCCCGAAGGCATGTACTTCTTACTTCTATGAGTGCCAAAATGCTTGGGTTTGAATATGTGAAAGATATGTATGCCAATGATGCTGATTTTTCTGATTTGTATTTGGCATGTGATAAAGCGGCATTTGGTAAGTTTTTTAAGCATGATGGTTATTTGTTTAAAGAAAGAAAATTGTGTGTGCCTCATTGTTCAATGCGAGAATTGTTGGTGCGAGAGGCACATGGTGGGGGCTTAATGGGACACTTTGGTGTTAGGAAAACCTTAGAAATTTTACATGAACATTTCTTTTGGCCTAGGATGCGACGAGATGTCATTAGAATCTGTGGTCGGTGCATTACATGTAGAAGGGCCAAATCTAAGGTTTTACCACATGGGTTGTATACACCCTTACCCGTCCCTAGTAAGCCGTGGGTAGACATATCTATGGACTTTGTTTTGGGGCTGCCTAGGACAAAAAGAGGTAGAGATTCTATTTTTGTGGTGGTGGATAGATTTAGTAAGATGGCACATTTCATTCCATGCCATAAAACAAATGATGCCACAAACATAGCTGATTTGCTTTTCAAGGAGATAGTATGACTCCATGGTATGCCTAGGAGTATTGTTTCGGATAGGGATGTCAAATTCCTTAGCTACTTTTGGAAGGTTTTGTGGGGAAAATTGGGTACCAAAATTTTATTTTCCACTACTTGTCACCCACAAACTGACGGACAAACTGAAGTAGTTAATAAGACTCTAACTCAACTCCTACGCACTGTCGTTCAAAAGAATTTGAAAACTTGGGAGGACTGTTTACAATTTATCGAATTTGCATATAATAGGAGCATGCATACTACTACTTCTCATTCTCCCTTTGAAATTGTTTATGGTTTTAATCCACTTACTCCTTTAGATTTAATGCCTTTACCTGTTGATGTCAGGAGTAGTTTGGATGGACACCAAAAGGCTGAATTGGTGAAGTCAATTCATGAGAGAGTACGACTTCAAATTGCACAAAAAAATGAAAAGTTTGCTTTCCAAGCCAATAAAGGGAGCAGGTGTGCCACCTTTGAACCCGGAGACTGGGTGTGGGTTCATATGCGCAAAGAAAGGTTTCCAGCTCATAGACGGACTAAATTGCATCCTCGAGGGGATGGACCTTTCCAAATCCTTGAGAAAATTAATGATAATGCCTATAAAGTGGATCTTCCAGGTGAGTATAATGTTTCTGCTAGTTTCAATGTTTCTGATCTTTCTCCTTTTGATGTAGGTGACGATTTGAGGTCGAATCCTTTTGAGGAGAGGGGGAATGATGGGAACCATAGTGGACCAAAGCTTAAAGATGATCATTTGCAAGTTCCAGATGGGCCAATCACAAGGTCAAGAGCTAAGAAGATCAACGAAGCAATGCAAGGACTGGTGCAATCCACTTGGGCAAAGCTCATAAACTTATTATGCAAGGCCCCAACATTTAACATGGGCTTGAAGGAAGAAGAGTCAGTTCTAGTTCATGTGATACAAGCTACAGAAGGGGTGGAATAGCTTATTGGGTTTTTATAGACTTTAATTTTTTATGTTTCTATGGTTTTGGCATGTGGGACTATTTTATTTTTTTAAGTAGACATTTATTTAGCTTTAAACATGCAGTTTAAGTTGTTTTGGGCTTGAGTATTTAGCCCATGTCTTTTATTTTCGTTGAAGGCCTTTTTGGCCCAAGGGTTTCTTAGAAGGGATTAAAAGAAAGAACTTTGTAGCAGCTTTGAGATCATACAACGTGAATGAAATTTATTTTCTGGAGAGCTATTCAGTTTTCTCTGGTTGTTCTTGATTGAACAATCCGAACTTATCAAAGGCATTCCCTTTGTGGCGTTCAAACCAAATATGGGTTCTTGAAACAGGATTTCAACGGGTCTAGATCATCCCTGTGACTTGATTGTTGGCTTTCTTGGGTGAATTACAATCTGATCGTGGGTTCAAGGAATATCAATTCCACGGGTTCACATCAGGTAACGAGATAATAACAAAAATATCCTAAAGAAGCGATCTTCCATATATGTATATATACCCAAAAGATGTACAGCGGAGTACACAACAGATCATCTGTGTACCACATAGTACATGATCCTATACAAGATCTAGCAAAAGGAAAATATAAACAAACCACCACTGGCGGCTACGTATACAAAAAGGCTATTGTCAATAGCTATCTATGTAAGCGTCAAAAGTAAGTGGACAAAATGTCCTGAAGTTAAAGGAAAAAGTCTAAGTCCTGAAGGTACTGGACTCAAAAGATGTCCACATCAGACCCATAGATGGAAGCCTCATCCTCTGGGGCAACCTTGGACAGAACATTGTCCTTATCCATGTCATCATCATCCATCATGTCCTCATCCTCTACAACATCCTCAACCAGCTCGGGTCTATCATGCTCCACAACAACTCCTAAGTCTCCCACATCGACATCCATGTCAGCCTGGACTGCACCGAACGCAGCTGCGAGTGCCTCAGCCTGTACCATAGCCTGAGCCAACTCTGGTGCTCCTATCTCAAATCTATGGGGGTGTGTAGCCATCTCTATAGCCCATTCTGCTGCTAGCTATGCAATAACTTAGCCTGGTAGGACTGGTACCACAACATCATCACCCGCATCATCACCTGCTATAACCTTATCCTCTTTCGGGTAACCCTCTGTAACTACAATGTCTACGCTAATTGGTAGCTGGGTCCTTAGGTTCCTTTGGGTCTTCCTCTGGATCATACTCTGGCTCCTCATCATCAGTGTCCTTGTTCTCCTCATCGTCATCCCCTGGCTCATCATCGTCGCCCTCATCCTCATCTTCTGGGTTCTCATCTACTGGGGGTGCATCAACCATGTCCTCCTCCGGTGGGGGTGGAGGTGTCTGGGGTGGTGGATCTGTCGGGGGAGGTGGAGACACTGCTCTAACCTCTGAAAGTAGAACCTGATAAGAGAAACAGTCTTGTAACATCTGCAGTGAATCCTCCTTGATGAGTCTGAAGGTCTCCTTATGGTAGATCATCTCGTGATGTATCACCTCCGAATCCTGGGTCCCAAATCCCTGCTACTCAATCTACATGTCTCGGTGAGGGCTCTCTGTCTAACCTTCCATGCATATTGCTGTGGATCTACCGGCTCAATAATGCCCTCATACACATAGTGTCCTCCAAACTCGTTTGGAACGAACAGCGGTGGTGCCATGCTACCTGAAAAGAGGCTACCTTAAGTCAAAACTAATCTTAATACTCATCTATGAAATCTCAAGATTCTATGACCAGATGGTGTGGAACAACCTATGAGCAAAAAGGTAAAAACCTAGGCTTTGATACCAAAAATGCTGTCACGCCCCAGAACGGCAAAAACAGAGAAAAATAAATTTCCTTTTTGGGTCCAAAGGTAGCGACTGGTAAAGTCACACAATTATCCACACCATACAATGCAAAGCAACAATAAGTAAAGGAGATAACAAGAATGAAATCTAGGTTCTAGTTAAAGCATATAAATGCTTCACCATCCATTGGAAATCTCACTTTCTGGTGGTATCATTTCTGATGGGATGGTTCGAGTCCTTAATGTGGCTAAACCAACTTCAGCCCCAACTAAATCTCTGAGGGTTATTGCTTTGCTGGCAGATAAAGAACCAGAAGCTCCTTTAGCTAAAGCTGTCACAGGGAACAATGCTGAAGATAATGCCAAAGGGGATTCGGTTTCACTTTATAATGGTAAGGATTTCATCATTTCAAACCCTTCAAAATCCATTGTGTTTGGTATTGGAGATGCTGGAATTTCTGATCTGTACAAGGTTAATAATGGCTGGATATCTGAGGATGATCTTGAAATACCAGAAGAGTGGGAAGATCTCTCTTCTAGCCAAGATGAACATGATGAGAGGAGTCCAACTAAGTTATCTCAGTCTCAATTCCATAAACTCCAAGATTCAAATGAGCTACTTAAGAAGATGTCCCAGGCCCTAGCAACTAATGAACTTACTGTTGCACATGATCAAATCCGGCAGCTCCAGCTTGAGCTCTTGGAACTTAAAACCCTTAAACAAACCCCATTCACTAATCAAACATACAGGGGTAAACCCTCTACGGGCAGATCAAGGCACCAAAATGATAAGAACTATACTGGAACCTTGGTCTGGCAAGCATTCAAGGGAAGATCCCTTTCCGACTCTGATACTCCGAGCATGCAGACCTTAGACCCTTGTAAGGACAGTACAGTTTCGGATGTGGTGGAAGGTGATATCTTAAGGGATGGATCTTATGTGTGGAAAAAGGTTACAGCTGGCTCGAATTCTGATCCCGAAGAACCTGAGAAATGCCTTAGCAAGAACTTTTATTCTTCTAAGACCTACTTGCAGAAAGAGGATAAAGCTGATAAAAGTTCTCGGTTTGATCCAAAAAACCCTAAGATCACATGTTCCGAGGGGTTCGTGGATAGCAGGGAAGCTCACGCGCCTACACACGCAATGTTTGCTACAGTTTCGGCCTCACCCAACGGTCACATTGGATCAGATGGTCAAAATACCGCTGGTTGTCACATGGGCTCTTCTGCTTTTTCCTCAAAACCCGGCGAGATGTCTGGTGAGTACCCCACACGCAACCTGCATGGACTGAGCACGTCTGGATTGGCAGCATCCCCACTGAGCGCACCAAGGGCAGCTGGCAGTCACGTTTGGGCTGGCCCTTTACCCCTAATACACGGGGTGATGCCCCCTATACTAAACCCATCCAATACTTTGGAGCCGTATATCCCATTAAACAACGGGCCCACAGAGTCTGCTATCCCTAGGGCAGAAAACCAAAATGTGCATACCTTTAAGCCAGGGGTGGGGTCCGCTATACCAACCCCACTGAACTTTCCCTCTATGACTTTAGTCAACAAGTCTTTACATGCAAAACCTAAAGCTGAAGTGATCACTCACCCCCTCGGAAGTGGGCTCGGCTCTTCAAATGCCAACAATACAAATACTGGTAAGACTCCCTTGCCCTTCACTAAGCCTGCTACACATAACACTAACTGGGCTTCATTGCTTAAACCCAGTGTAGCATCTGACTTCAAACTAAGTTATACCAAAATCAATAGAGACATGGACAGGATAATTATAAGGATGCCTCAAGAGCTTGCAGCAGAGGGTAGTAAGGAATGGGACAATACTCTAGTAGGGTATTTCATTGATAAAAAACTCCCATACAGTTTGGTGAAAAATGTTACCATCAGGTTATGGGGCAAAGCAGGCCTATCTGAAATGCTTGCCACTTAATCTGGGCACTTTCTCTTCAAATTTGACTCCATGGAGGAATCCGAAGCAGTCCTGGAAGGAGGCCCTTGGCATGTGGCAGGGCAACCAATCATATTACGAAAGAGGCAAGAGGGAATGATCTTTGAGAAAGAAGCCCCATCAAACCTCCCTATATGGGTCAATTTTTATAATATTCCATTGGAATATTGGTCCCCAGAGGGACTCAGTCTTATTGCTAGTGCTGTGGGTAAGCCCTTGCATGTTCATAAAATGACTGCTTCTCGAAGACGGATTTCTTTTGCTAGGCTTTGTATTGAGGTTGATGCAGCACATGAACTATTGAAGAACTTTGATATTGAAACAGTAGATCCTATTAGTGGGGAGCCAATGCTAATTAGTATAAGAGTGGAATACCAATGGAGCCCCAAAAGATGTGCCAAATGTAAAAAATTTGGTCATGATGGCTCCAAGATTTATAAGCCACAAACTACTCAAAGATTCGTTCCTATCCCCGCCACTAAACCCCAGAGTTTTGAAACCTGGGATGAGGGCACCTGGCTAGTCCAAGGCAAAGGTAAGAAGGTTTTCACCCAAGGTCAGACTATGATTGAAAGTGATAAAGAGGCAGACTCCCTGCCAATCGCTGAACCTATCAAGGCTAGCACAGAGAACATAGTTCAGAAAATTAGCCACAACTTAGATCCCAAATCTGCCCAAAGTCAAGGCATTCTGGAAACTAACACATTCTCAGCTTTGGAAGAGGTTATGGAAGACACTGAGGCCCAAGCATTAGCAGTCCATAATCTGAATCAAGCTCATGATGATATCTACATTGAAAATAGCAAGAGGGAGGAACTACATAATGATCATTCGGCCAGCCTAACCTTAGAGCAAGGGAGGGACATGGATGAGGATTATGTTACACGCTCTGCTCAGTCTAAACCCACTACTCCTTCAACCTCCGAATCACCCTCAAGCACTGCTACGAGGAAATCAAGCTCTATAGGTCAGAACAACAAGAAGAAGAACAGTAAAGAGGGCTCCCCAGGTACGAGGAGCCAATCCCATCACCGTCTTTAATGATTATAAGTAGTTGGAATATAAGAGGGCTCAATCATCCCCTTAAATAAAATGAGATTGCAAAGTTTGTTTCTGATAATAATATAGATGTGCTGGGTATTATAGAGACTAAAGTCCGGATGCCTAACCAAGATAAAATACAGAAAAACATGCTACCTGACTGGAACTTTGTTACCAATAGCAACCCAAACTCTGTAGACAGACTCCAACTTATCCTTCCCAGTCTTGTGGACAATGCCCAATCTGCTTTTATCAAGGGTCGAAAAATAAGTGACAATATTCTGTTAGCTCAGGACCTTATGAGGGACTACCATAAGCCCTCGGGTCAACCCCGTGCTTCTGCTAAGGTTGACCTTATGAAAGCCTATGATAGTGTTAGTTGGAGGTTTCTTTTGGACTCAATTAACATTTTAGGTTTTCCCCCAAAATGCAACTCTGGATTAAAAAGTGTGTCACGAGCCCTAAATACTCCATAAACTTTAATGGGGAATCCATAGGCTATTTCGACGGTGCTAAAGGCCTTAGACAGGGTGACCCTCTTTCCCCCTACCTTTTTATCCTTGTGATGGACACATTGAGCCAATTGATAAAACACAATATTATAGAATCATCTCCTTTAAATATCATTGGAAATGTGATAAGATGAAAATATCCCATCTTTGCTTTGCGAATGACCTTCTTTTAGTTTTTCATGGGGATAAAGGTTCTGCTCAACTTATGAAAAACACGCTTAATCAATTCTATGATCTTACTGGCTTACTTGCTAATACTAGCAAGAGTTGTTTATTTACCTCTGGCATTGATGATAATATTGTTAATTCCATATGCCAGATATTCCAGTTTACTATTGGATCCCTTCCTCTTAAGTACCTAGGTGTTCCTCTAATAACATCTAGACTAAAGAAGGGAGATTGTTAGGAACTTGTCAATAAAATTAGCTCTAGAATTACTTCTTGGACATCTAAATGCCTTTCCTATGCTGGAAGAGTCCAATTAATTCATTCTGTTCTGACAGGTATCCAAAACTACTGGTCTAGTATGTTTATCTTACCCAAAAGTGTTTTAAAAGAGGTTGAAAAGTTGTTAAGAAGATTTCTTTGGACAGGGGGCATTGAGAAAGCTCATGGGGCAAAAGTTGCTTGGGACCTTGTTTGCCGTCCTAAAAAGGAAGGGGGCATGGGTTTGAAAAACCTTATCCAACTCAATAAAACCTTGAATTTAAAGCATATCTGGTCCCTGTTCTCTTATGGACCAAACTCTTTGTGGGTGGATTGGGTTAAAACTTATCTTTTAAAAGACAAAAGCTTTTGGGTTGTTAAGGTGCCCTCCCAGAGTTCTTGGTATTGGTGAAAACTCCTTAAACTCAGAGACATGGCCAAGCCTCTTTTGAAACACAAAATTGGTAATGGGTGTGGTACCTTCTTATGATATGACAATTGGCACCCTTTAGGCCCACTCTTGGATAAGTTTAGTCCTAGAGTTGCTTATGACGCAGCAATTCCCTTGAATGCGAAAGTTATGGATATCATAGTTGACAGGGATTGGCAATGGCCTCTCACTAACACGTTAGAACTCATGGAAATTCGGAACCACATTATTGAACTTCCCCTCCCCTCTGAAAATCTTGATACTGCCATGTGGGTTCCTTCTCCTAATGGGAAATTTAATCTTGCCCATACATGGGACCACCTCCGAGTTATTTGCCCTAAGGTCCCATGGCATCGACTCATTTGGTTCCCAGGAAATATACCTAGGCATAGTTTCATCTCTTGGTTGGCTATTCTTAACAGATTATCTACTCATGACAGGATTTTCCACTTCACACTTGGCCCTCTGGGATGTGTCTTCTGCCATCAAGGTATGGAATCTCATGATCACTTGTTTTTTGGTTGCTCATTCTCTTCTTTTATTTGGCAGGCATTGATACAAAGATTGGAGATTACTTCCCATGCTTCCTCTTGGAGCTCCATTGTGGAATGGGCGGCCAGGACCTGGACAAAGAAAACTCCCAACCATATCATCCCTAAAATGTGCCTTGGGTTGGTTGTCTATAGCATTTGGAAAGAAAGAAATGCGCGAACATTCAAATTTGAAGTTAAATCAAAGGAAAGGCTCCTACAAGAGATCTATCTCTAAATCTCTATACAGATCCAAATCAAGTGGAAGAATGACCCTCATCTCCCTAATTACATAGCTAGATGGACTTAATTTGTCACTGGTTTTTGTAAGTTGTAATTTGGTTTTATTTTGAACTCTTTGCTTGTTCATCTTTGTTGAGGGGGGCCCTTGGGCTTTTCTGATTTGTTTTTAGAGGTTCCCCCTCTTCCTTTCATCCGTTCATTGTTCTTTTGCTAGGATGGGTTCTTTTCTTGGCTCTTGCCTTTTGTTTGTCTCCCATCCACTTTGCATCACCTGGATGCTTTTGTTTGCGCTTATTGTATATCCCGGGGAATGCCCCTTGTATTTTGTATAGTGCCGTTTGGCTTGTTCTTTTATTTATTCACCATTCACCGAAAAAAAAAAACTCTGTAGACAGAATTTGGGTTGGATGGAACTCTAACAAAGTTAATTTATCTATGCTTAAATGCAATTGCCAAATTATCCATGTAAAAATCGAAAAAGTTGATCATTCCATGGCTCTCGAAGCTTCGTTTATATATGGTTTTAATACTATTCAAGAGAGACGGAGCCTTTGGAATGACTTAAGGGTTATCTCGGCTTCTATTGGTGACTGCCCATGGATTAGTCTCGGAGATTTCAACTCTATTATGAATACCAGTGAAATCTTTGGGGGTAAATCGGGAAGAGACTAAGGAGCCGAGGAATTTAATGATCTTGTGAATTCAGCTTCCCTTGTAGATCTCAGATATACAGGTATCTACTTCTCTTGGAGCAATCGCACCATCAGTAAAAAATTGGATAGAGCGCTTGTTAATCAGGGATGGGTCGACTCGTTTCCTTCAGCTCATGCAGAATTCCTTCCGTTTGGGGTCTCTGACCACTCCCCTATTCTTGTCAAAGTTGCCAATCCTAGCAGAAGAAAGGGTAGACCTTTTAAATTCTATAACTACTGGACGTCGTTGGATAATTTTGCTAGTACCATTGACAATGCTTGGGCCACTAATTTTGAAGGTACTTTTCAATTCCAACTTTGCCACAAACTTAGGAATCTTAAAGTCGATCTTAAAAAACTCTCAAAGAACACGCTAGGTAGAGAGAAATTGTTAGTTGATATAGCTAGGGGGAATCTTTTGAATTGCCAGAAAAATTTAGATAAGCATCCCCAGGACCCTGTCTTAAGAGCACATGAAAATTTTTTCCGCAATACTCTCTGGGAAGCTATAAGAGTGGAAGAAGAGGTGATGAGACAAAAATCTAGAATTCAATGGCTTGAAGCGGGTGATAGAAATACTGCCTACTTCCACAACTCCATTAAACTTAGGCGTAACAGTAAAAGGATTGTTTCCCTTACTCAACCTAATGGTGTTCAAACCAAGAACGAGGAAGAAACTAAAAGTGAGGCTTTAAGATTCTTTAAATCCATGCTTGGTTCTCCTGCTACTAATCCTTATCCTGGTATTAATATGTTAAGGAGAGTAATACATAAAAGAATACCCACGGATAATTTCTTAAGCATGGATAACATTCCCAGTGATGTAGAGATTAAAGAGGCTATGTTTAGCATCCATAGCAACAAAGCTCCGGGCCCGGATGGTTATAATGCCCATTTCTTCAAGGAGACGTGGGCACTAACTGGCCCTCTGGTTACTAATGCTATTAAAGAATTTTTCATTACTGGAGAAATATTAAGAGAATCCAATGCAACTATTATTGCCCTTATCCCAAAAATCCCCAACCCCTCCAAGATGGGTGATTTTAGACCTATTTCCTGTTGTAACACTGTCTATAAGTGCATCTCTAAAATAATTGCTAAAAGACTCCAATTACTTTTTTTTTTTCTGAAAAAGGGTTAATTTAACGAAAAAAGAGCCAAAAGTCAGGATGCCTAACCAGGATAAGATACAGAAATGTATGTTACCTAATTGGAACTTTGTTACCAATAGCCAACCGAACTCTGTTGACAAAATTTGGGTTGGCTGGAATCCTAACATAGTTAAGTTAACTATCTTAAAGTGTACTTGTCAAATTATCCATGTTAATATTGTTAAGGTTGATCATTCTATGGCCTTAGAAGCTTCTTTCATTTATGGTTGTAACACCATTCAAGAAAGACGGAGCCTTTGGAGTGATCTAAAGGTTATATCGGCTTCTCTTGGTAACCTCCCTTGGATTAGTCTCGGAGATTTCAATGTTGTCTTAAATCCTTGTGAAATCTTTGGGGGTAATTCACGAAGAGACCAAGGAGCCGATGAATTTAATGATCTCGTGAACTCTGCTTGCCTTGTAGACCTTCGATATACAGGTATCTACTTCTCTTGGAGTAATCGCACAATCAGCTAAAAATTGGACAGGGCTCTTGTTAATCAGGGATGGCTTGATTCTTTTCCCACGGCCTATGCTGAATTCCTCCCTTATGATGTTTCTGACCATTCTCCTATTCTTGTCAAAGTTGATAACCCTCCAAGGAGAAAAGGTAAGCCTTTTAAGTTTTATAACTACTGGACATCTTTGGATACTTTTACGAGCACCGTTGAGCACTCTTGGGCCACTAATCAAGAGGGTACATTTCAATTTCAATTATGCCATAAACTGAGGAATCTTAAAGTTGATCTTAAAAAACTTGTTAAGGACTCGTTAGGAAGAGAAAAGATTATGGTAGATATTGCTAGGGAGAACCTTTTGACATGACAAAAGATCTTTAGATGAGCACCCTCAGGATACTATTTTAAAAGAACAGGAAAAAAAATTTCCGGGAGACTCTTTGGGAAGCTATTAGGGTGGAAGAAGAAGTGATGAGACAAAAATCTAGGATTCAATGGCTTGAATCTGGGGATAGGAACACTGCCTACTTCTACAACTCCATTAAACATAGGCGAAATAGGAACAGGATTGTGTCCCTTATCCAGCCTGATGGAACTCAAACTAAAAATAATGATGAAGCGAAAAGTGAAGCTATTAGGTTTTTTAAATCTTTGCTCGGTACTCCAGCTACTAATCCATATACTGGTATTAATATGTTGAGGAATGTTATCCATAAAAGAATAACCATGGAAAATTTTATTAGTATGGATACTATTCCTTATGCTCAAATTAGAACCGTTTGGAAAAGGCACAATCACCTTGATGCCTTGTTGGGTAAATGGAATTAGGTTTTTTGTTTTGATTTTTGTATTGTTTTGTCTTGTTTCTGTTTCTTTTCCTAGATGTTGATCTAGCAGGTTTATGCTTGGCTAGTCTTTGTGTTTGATCTGGGAGTTGTTTTGAGCCTGATGTGGCTTTTTCAGTGGTTTGCTTTGCCACTTGTCCTTATGCTTGGTGCTTATTGATCATCCTGGGGTATGCCCCTTGTACATGTGTACATCCTTTTTTGGAATATATTTACCATTTTCCGAAAAAAAAAAAAGAAGAGATTAAAGATACTATGTTTAGCCTCCATAGTAACAAAGCTCCTGGCCCTGATGGTTACAATGCTCAATTTTTCAAGGAAACTTGGGCTATAACTGGCTCTTTGGTTACTAGTTCTATTAAAGAATTTTTTATTACTGGCGAGTTGTTAAGAGAATCCAATGCTACTATTATTGCGCTTATTCCTAAAATTCCCAACCCTTCGAAAATGGGTGACTTTCGGCCTATCTCTTGTTGCAACACTGTTTATAAGTGCATATCTAAAATTATTTCTAAGAGAATCCAATTGATTTTACCGGACATTGTGGATAATGCTCAATCTGCTTTTATTAAAGGTCAGAAAATTAGTGATAATGTCCTTTTAGCCCAAGATTTACTGAGGGACTACCATAAGACTTCAGGTCAACCTAGAGTGGCAGTTTTATTTTGGTTTTCTCCAAGGCAATATTTGGCATTGTTTTTGCCTTTGTTAGTTTTGTGAGATTCCTTTGCCACTATTTGTTACTTTTGTTAGTGGCTTTGTTTGCCTCTTGTCCTCCTGCTGTGCTGTCCTTGCTTATCCTGGGGTATGCCCTTTGTACATTTGTACCTCCTTTTTTTGGAATATATTTACCCATTTCCGAAAAAAAAAAAAAAAAAACCTAGAGTGGCAGCTAAGGTTGATCTTATGAAGGCTTATGATAGTGTTAGTTGGGATTTTTTTCTTGGTTTAATTGATGTCCTTGGTTTTCCTCCCAAGATGCAAAGCTGGATTAAAGCCTGTGTTACTAGACCTAAATACTCCATTAACTTCAATGGTGAATTGATTGGGTATTTTGATGGTGCTAAAGGTTTGAGACAAGGTGATCCTATGTCTCCCTATCTTTTTGTCCTTGTTATGGATACTCTTAGCCAATTGATACATCATAATATTCAGCGGTCTCCCTTCTTTAAATATCATTGGAGATGTGAGAAGCTTAAAGTTTCCCATCTTTGCTTTGCGGATGACCTTTTGTTACTATTTAATGGTGATGTGAATTCTGCTCTTGTCATGAAAAAAATCCTTAGTACAGTTTTATGAATTCACGGGGTTAATTGCCAATACTAGTAAGAGTTGTATCTTCTTTACGGGTATTGAGGAAGATGTTTCTAATTCCATATGCCAGACTCTTCAATTTACTGTTGGATCCCTACCTTTAAAATACCTTGGAGTTCCTCTTATTACCACTAGATTGAAAAAGGGAGATTGTGCTGATTTAGTTAAGAAGATTAGTTCTAGAATTCTTTCTTGGACTTCTAAATTCTTATCTTATGCTGGTAGAATCCAATTGATTCAATCTGTTATTGCAAGCATTCAAAATTATTGGGCTGGAATGTTTATTTTACCTAAAAGTGTGCTTAAATATGTTGAGATGCTTATGCGTAGGTTCCTTTGGACTGGAGGAATTGATCATTCTCATGGTGCTAAGGTGGCGTGGGAGCAAGTTTGTAAACCTAAAAAGGAAGGGGGACTAGGCATTAAAAACCTAGTCCAACTTAATATTGCTATGAACTTAAAACACATTTGGACCTTGTTCTCTTCCAATTGTAATTCTCTCTGGGTTAGTTAGATTAACACTTACATGCTGAAAGGTAAAAGTTTTTGGGTTGTTAAACCTCCGTCCCAATGTTCGTGGTACTGGAAAAAGCTTATTAAATTAAGAGATATTGCTCGAACTATGATGCGTCATAAAATTGACAATGGTTGTGACTCCTTCCTTTGGTATGACAATTGGCATCCCTTAGGACCTTTATTGGATAAATTTGGACATCGTGTCATTTATGACGCTGCTTTGAACCTTCATGCTAAAGTTTCAGATGTTATAAATGGAGGAGCTTGGAATTGGCCTCTTACGAATACTATTGATCTCATGGAAATAAGAGGCCATTTACGTTCCCTTCCTTCTCCCTCTAGTTCTTATGATGTGGCTATTTGGTTACCTTCCCCCAATGGTCGATTTTCCGCTGCTCATACCTGGGATTATCTGAGGGAAGTTAATACTAATGTTCCTTGGCACCGCCTTATATGGTTTTCTGGTCATATTCCTAGACATAGTATCATTTTATGGTTTGCTTTTCTACACAGGTTATCAACCCATGATAGGATATTTTCGTTCACTCCAGGGCCGTTGGCATGTGTACTATGCCACCAAGGTATGGAATCTCATGATCATTTGTTTTTCAACTGCTCTTACTCTGGTTTTGTGTGGCAGGGGCTAATGCAGCGGCTTGGAATATCCCGAACAGCTTCTTCTTGGGACAACTTGGTTGAATGGGCAGCTGGGACTTGGAAGCAGAAGACTCCCAAACATATTGTTCCTAAGATGTGCTTAGGTTTAGCTACTTATAGTATTTAGAAGGAAAGAAATGCTCGGACTTTCAAAATTGAAGCCAAATCAAAGGAATTGATCCTCCAAGATATTTTCCTCGAGCTTATCATTCAAATTCAAATCAAGTGGAAGAACGATCCTCACCTCCATCAATACATCGAAAGATGGAAATGACCGTTTATTGCTTAGCTTAGCTTAGATTTTGTAATTGTACTTGTATTTGAGTTTGGGCTTTGGTTTTTTGTTGTGATGGTCTGCTAGATGTATTGGCTTTTTGGTTAGGGCTTTCTCAGGTTTTGGTCTTGTTTTTGCCCCACCTGTTTGCTGCTTTCTTGCTGTTTTTTTTTTGTGCTCATTGTAGACTCCAATTACTGTTACCAAATATTGTTGATAATGCTCAATCTGCTTTTATTAAAGGTCGAAAAATAAGTGATAATGTTCTTCTTGCCCAAGACTTGATGAGGGACTACCATAAATCTTCGGGTCGACCTAGAGTGGCAGCTAAGGTTGACCTTATGAAGGCTTATGATAGTGTGAGTTGGGAATTTTTGATTGACTTGATTGATGTGCTTGGATTCCCTCCTAAAATGAAAAGATGGATCACAACTTGTATTACTAGCCCCAAATACTCCCTCAACTTTAATGGTGAATCTATTGGGTATTTTGATGGTGCTAAAGGCTTGAGACAAGGTGACCCTATGTCCCCCTATCTTTTTGTTCTCGTTATGGATACGCTTAGCCAAGTGATTCAATACAATATCCAACGATCTCCCAATTTTAAATATCATTGGAGATGTGAGAAACTGAAAATTTCCCATCTTTGTTTTGCGGATAACCTTCTCTTGCTTTTCAATGGTGATGTGGATTCTGCTTTAGTGATGAAAGATTCTTTAACTCAGTTTTATCAGTACACTGGCTTAAACGCTAATACTAGTAAGAGTTGTCTCTTCCTTGTGGGTATTGACGAGGATTCCTCTCACTCCATATGTCAAACACTTCAATTTACTGTTGGATCCCTTCCTTTAAAGTACCTTGGAGTTCCCCTTATTACAACTAGATTGAAGAAGGGAGACTGTGATGACTTAGTTAATAAGATAAGTTCTAGAATCCTTTCTTGGAAATCTAAATTCTTATCTTATGCTGGTATACAGATTTATTGGGCAGGCATGTTTATGTTACCAAAAAGTGTTGTCAAACAGGTTGAAAAACTTATGCGTAGATTTCTTTGGACTGGTGGCATTGATAAACCTCGGGGTGCTAAGGTGTCATGGGATCAAGTTTGTAAACCCAAAAAAGAACCCCGCCTAGGCATTAAAAACCTAGTCCAACTTAACATTGCTATGAATCTAAAACATATTTGGTCTATTTTTACTCCCGATAATAAATCCCTCTGGGTTAGTTGGATTAAAACTTACATGTTAAGAGGCAAAAGCTTTTGGGCTGTCAAACCCCCATCTCAATGTTCGTGGTACTGGAAAAAAATGCTTAAATTAAGAGAGGTGGTTCGGCCGATGATACGCCATAAAATTGGCAACGGGAATGGCTCCTTTCTCTGGTATGATAATTGGCACCCTTTAGGCCCTTTATTGGATAAATATGGCCCTCGTGTTGTTTACGATGCAGCTCTGGACCTTAATGCGAAAGTTTCCTCTGTCATAGAAGGAGAGGGTGGCATTGGCCTCTCACTAATATTATTGAGCTTATACAAATAAGAGGCCATTTACATTCTCTTCCCTTTCCTTCTGTCACTCATGATGTGGTTACTTGGTTACCTTCTCCTAATGGGAGGTTCTCCTCTACTCACACCTGGGACCTTCTTAGGGAGGTTCACCCCAAGGTTCCATGGCATAACCTTCTTTGGTTCTCTGGACACATACCAAGACATAGTATCATTTTATGGTTTGCTATTCTTCACAGGTTATCTACCCATGATAGGATCTTTCCATTCACACCAGGACCTTTAGCGTGTGCTCTCTGTCATAAAGGTATGGAATCTCATGATCACTTATTTTTCAACTGCTCATACTCTTCATTTGTTTGGCAGGGAATCATGCAACGATTGGGGATGGCCCGATCAACCTCTTCTTGGGACACCTTGGTGGATTGGGCAGCTGGGAGGTGGAAGCGGAAGACTCCCAATCACATTGTCCCGAGGATGTCCTTGGCTTTAACTATTTATAGTATATGGAAAGAAAGAAATGCTCGAACTTACAAACAAGAAGAGAAGACCAAGGAAACGATTCTACAAGATATTGTCTTCCAGATTGCCAGTCAAATCCAAATCCAGTGGAAGAAAGACCCTCATCTCTCTCAGTACATTGCTAGATGGAAGTGAAGTGACTTGTTCAAATTTTTGTATTTAGGACTTTTGATAGCCTGTCCTTTTCCTTTTTTGGGTGTGGGTAGGGATTTCTCTGGCATATTGCCTTAGGTTGTGTTTGTTTGTTTTGTTCCTCAGGTCTTTGGTTGATCCCTTTTGGGATGACAGGGATTCTTTTGATTTCTCAGGGTGATGTTGGTTCATTCCTTTTACATGTCTGATTAGTGGTGCCTTACCACAGATTTCTCTTTTCTGCGCTTGTTGTATATCCTGGGGTATGCCCCTTGTACATTTGTACACCCTTTTTTGGATTTATTCACCACTTTTTGCGAAAAAAAACAACAAAAAAGGAGGTTACTAACTATTACACATCAGAGTCTCGAATCAAAATAAAACATAGCGGAAGTACAAATGTCAAGGCAACATATGCCTGATTACAAAGGTCTGGAAAGTAGTAAGGATAATTAAACTGTAGTCTAGTTAAATCTTCAGCTGGCATAGAGGTAGTCCTTAGTGTAGTAGTCCTCTTCTGCCTGACCTCCTTCGGGGCAGTCCCCCGTAAGGATAGCGTTACTAGCATAGTAGTCCTCGCCTGCAGTTCCTTCACCTATATATTCATAACCAGGGTGGCGCTGGAACATGAAAATGTCCAGCAGCATAAATGCCGTCAGCTTAATGAAAGCTGAGTGAGTTAGATACTAACAGCGTATCAACTATTGAAGTTATTACTAGTTATAAATGATAACCATTAAGATTCAATGAGGATAACTCCTTTAATCAAACCAATGATCCGATTACTAACATCTTACTCATTTTAAGATTCACAATACATTATGATAGAAGAACAGACTCGATAGTAGTTCACTCTTCAGGATACACCATTGCTCCGTCCACCGCTTTTAAGAACATATGCACAGTCCAACATAGTCATGGATACCACGTCAGTCCATCCCCAGCTTTTAAGAACATATGTATAGTTCACCGCACTACAGAGATATAACACTTTAATCAATAGTATATCATTCTATGCCATGACTTAGTGACGTCTACTAGTGATCACGGTCCACCGCAATCATAGACACCTTCGTCTGTCTACCATTTTTAAGAACATATGATTAGATCATCTAGCTATCTTAGGGCAAATAGTCCAGTCCACCGTAGTCATAGACACCTTTGTCTATCTGCCGCTTTTAAGAACATATGATCGACCAATGCCCGCCCACGTAAGATTTCCCGAATCTTAACAAACCTACTTAAGTTCAACTCTAACATCGATACATGATAATCCCAATGTGGCCCGACTACTCTGAATGAAATGAACGTTAACTCTAAAGGATTCACAATTATTATGTTATCTAACGTCACAACCATTATCCATTAATTCGTCGTTACTACGATCCTATAACGCATTAGCTCATTATCATGTTTGTATTACAACAATAAAGCATGCTGGAAATACTGAATGGTAAATAAATAAATAAATAGTTATAATATAATCTAAACAAGAATACGAACATTCTGAAACTTCTAATCGATTGGGACAAGGGTCCAATCGATTGGTATAAAAATAGTATCAATCGATTGGTAAAAAGATCAATCGATTGGATCACATGTCAATCGATTGCCATTAATAGCAATTGATTGGGATGAGTCCAATCGATTGGGACTTTGTCTTCTTCACAGTGAAGACTGTCCAACACATAAAATATGGGGAAAACATGATTTTAGCTTCTTTTCTCCATTTAAACCAGTCATAACATCAATGTTAAGCTGCTACCAGGTGAGTCTAGAACTCACCTTAGATCACAAAGGGGGTGTTTGGTTGTGTATTTGAAGCTTTGGAAGCTCCAATGGTGGTCCTCTCTCTCTGTCTTCTCTACTCTCTCTCTCTCTTCTCCTTCTCTTTTCTTCTTTCTTTCTTCTTCTCTTGGTCTTCTTCTTCTTCTCAGTCCATCCGGGTGTGTGTGTGAGTGTATGAATGTATATGTGTGTATATATATAAGTGTATATATATATATTAAAACATACACAAAAACTCCCTCTCACTCTCTCTGTTTTCTGGAGAAAAAAAATGCCCAAAATAGGCTAATATATATATAGGGGTTTGAGTGTTCACGTGGACAATCCCCAGCCAAAATAAGAGAATCTACCCAGCTAAATCCAATCAATTGGTATAAATGTCAATCGATTGGTATTAGGTATTAGTGCTCCAATCGATTGATAAAAGTGTCAATCGATTGGTATTCTTACCAATCGATTGGTATCCAAATTATATCAAGGGTAAGGAAAAATTTGTACAAGTATATACAAGAGGCATACAAGGTCCTATTCATATAATATATTACAAAAACATAGGGTATTACAAGAAGAGAAGAGAAGAGAAGAGAAGGGTTAGAAGAGAGGAGTATTCTGTATTCATTAGCTTTATTCCATTGAGTGTCACCATCATCATCATCTTTCTTTCCGCAAGTCGGTGAATAAGCATTTAGATTTGTAGGGTTGATTCGTGGTTTTGATTGATTTTCGATTTGTGTTCATTCTAGTCTGAATAAATCATATGGATGGGTGTTTATATAGATACGGATCTATAGTGATATATACATATATATATATCTTAAATGTTTGATATGAGTTATTTGAAAAATTGAAGAAAAAAAAGACTAACACAAATTCGAATTTGGGTAAAATTGAAGAAAACTCTTAGATCTATTTTAGAAAATAATTCGTATTAATTCTTACATTTTGTTTTTAGTAAAACTATTTGCTATGGTCAATGTAAAATGCGATTTTGTACGTGTTTCGTCAAATGGTGATTTTCCCAATTCTGCACTGTTTGGGCAAAAAATTCATATTACAGTAGCAGTAAATGTCAACTCTGAATTTTGAATTGTGTTTATGAAAATTTTTAGAGATGTTTCTTTGTGCGGAATTAATATGAGGAACAATTTTAACCCAGGTTGGTTTTTGGGCTATTTAATACAAGGTCTGTTTGGGACTGTTTTAAATAGTACTGTTGAGTGCCGATATTAAATGCTATAAGTTATGCTATGTGCGGTATTAGATGATGATTATGGAAATACTACGTTAGAGACGTGAATAGAATTTTGGCGCAAAGACCTTATCGTTAATAATCAGATAATGATAGTCCATGGAATGAATGATAAATTCCCGAAGTGGTTAATGACGTGATTAAACTCTCATGAATGGGTACTTATGTGAATTAACGTAGATGGTAAAAAAAATGGTTTCAAATTCTTTAGTGTTTGCTGCTCCCCGTTGTGTGATATGTTTTTTTTGGTAGCTCGACTTGCTGAGTGTACCGTTTTTGCCAGTGGCTCCGTGATCAAGCTGGCCTAAGCCTTCTGCTCGGCTTAATTTATAGACGTCTAGGCATATTGACCGATCTTCCGTTGTGTATACCTGGTTTGGTTGATACCCCAACCAAACTAGCACGGGAGTGGATGTTGTCAGATGTTCGGGCACACATGGGTATATGTGATACGAACCACGCCAACAGTATGACGAAACCCGTAACACGATTAATGCCTCGGACCGATCTACTGTCAGATTCGAATGGAAACCGCGACCCAACACCTATAACAGATGCGAACCTTGGTATAAAGGATGTAGACGCCACAATCAAGGATGGAAAATTCGATTGATAAGTCCAGGTATGAACGCCACATAGTAAATCTGATAAGTTCGAATAGTTCTTCAAAGAACCAAAGAGAAAACTCTCACAATATTATTAACGATCAAAACTCCCTATTACAAACCCTAAAACTGTTTAAATAGCTAAGGCTTACAGTTGTGCTCTATAAGCCTACGAAATATTATGCCCCAAAATAAATTCACCCAAAATTAAAATAAAACGAAACTAAAGGAATAAGGAAAGTTCCATATTTGGCATTCAAGCCTACAATTCAGCAATTTAAGCAATTAAGAAAAAATGACAATCAAATTCTAATTTTAGGAAAAATAAATTTGACTTCAATCTTGAACTGCTGGATTATTCTTCTAGAACTTGAATTAGATTGAGACATCTTTGTGGACCAAGCTCCATAGGCCTTCACAAATTTTCTTGAGACCAAACTTCTTGAATTAGCCCATTGAGTGCCTCTTTGAACTTCTTTGCCCGAGCCCTCGTAACTGGTCCAATTGGAATTTGAATTGGTTCCCTTGAAGACGTGCCTTGATTTGCATCATTCCCCTCCTCTTGAAAAGGATTTGTCCTCAAATTATCACCTACATCAAAAGGACTCAAATCAGTAACATTAAAAGTAGCACTTACATTGTACTCACCTGGCAAATCGAGCTTGTAAGCATTATCATTGATGCACTCGAGAACTTGGAAAGGCCCATCTCCTCGTGGCAGTAATTTGGAACGCCTTTCAGCCGGAAATCTTTCTTTTCGCATATGCAACCAAACCCAATCTCCGGGGTTCAAAAACCATCTTGTGACGCCCCTTGTTAGCTTGATTGGCATATTGCTCTGTTCGTCGCTCAATGTTGAGTCTAGCTTTCTCATGAATCTGCTTAACAAAGTCAGCTTTCCTTTGGCCATCTAAATTTACACGCTCAGTCAAAGGTAAAGGAGATAAATCCAACGGAGTTAATGGATTAAACTCATATACAATTTCAAACGGTGAAAATTTAGTAGCAGAATGAATAGATCGATTGTAAGCAAACTCAACATGTGGTAAACAATCTTCCCATGTTTTAATGTTCTTTTGAATAATAGCCCTTAACAAAGTTGACAAAGTCCTATTTACTAAAAAGACCTTCAGTTTGTGGGTGACAAGTAGTAAAAAATAATAACTTAGTCCCTAACTTACACCACAAGGTCTTCCAAAAGTAACTCAAGAACTTAACATCTCTATCTGAAATAATTGTTCTAGGCATACCATGTAATCTCACAATCTCCCTAAAGAACAAATTAGCAACATGTGATGCATCATCCGTTTTGTGACATGGAATAAAATGTGCCATTTTAGAAAAGTGATCTACCACCACAAAAATCGAATCCCTACCCTGTTTGGTCCTAGGCAAACCTAACACAAAGTCCATTGAGATATCAATCCAAGGCTCACTAGGAATAGGCAGTGGTGTGTATAATCCATGGGGTTGCACTCGAGATTTTTTTTTTTTTTTTTTTTTTTTTTCGGAAATGGGTAAATATATTCCAAAAAAAGCATGTACAAATGTACAAGGGGCATACCCCAGGATATAAAAAGAAAGCACAGCAGGAGGACTAGTGGCACCAAAGCCACTTAAAAACTAACAAAATACATCACTCAACCACTTATCACAAACTAAATCAAAACAAAAGAAAGTTCAAGCCCAGTATCTAGCATATAATTCAATCAGAGGGTCTTCTTTCCATTTTATTCGGATCTGAATGTTGATTTGAGCAACAAGTTTCTGGAGCAGTTGTTCTTGTGGAATGAATTTCCCTTCAAACGTTCTGCTGTTCCTCTCCCTCCATAACCCATAGACAGCAACTCCAAGGCATATTCTAGGGATACTATGTTCAACTTTCTTTCCTTTCCAATTTTGGGCCATCCAAATGACAGTTGTATTCCAATTTGTCCAATTCCAGTTGAGCTCACATCTACGCATCAAATCCTGCCAAACAAAAGAGGCATAAGTGCATTCAAAAAATAAATGATTATGGGTTTCCATATGGCAATGACAAAAAACACAAACAAGGGGCCCTGGGGTATAGGAATAAATCCTGTCATGGGTAGCAAGTCTATTCTGAACCGCCATCCATAGAATGAAGTTCTGTCTAGGAGTACATCCCAAAGACCAAACAATTTTGTGCCAAGGTACCTCAGGGGTCATATCTCTAAAGTGATCCCAAATATGTGCAAATTTAAATACCCCAGATGGAGAGGTTGTCCATGAAATGCTATCTGCCATTCCAGTAGGTTTGTACAAGGTAGATAAAATACTTCTCACTTCATTTAAACCTATAGAATTAGTAGAAGGCCAATTCCAATCATTATTACTTATAATAGTTGCCACTTTAGCTTTAGGGTCAATGGCAGCATCATAAGCAATCCTTCGCGTATATTTCTCAAACAAAGGTCCCGTGGGAAGCCAATTATCAAACCAGAGGGAAGTGTGTTTGCCATCACCAATTTTATGAACTATGATGGGTCGAGCAATTTCCCTAAGATTTAATAATTTCCTCCAATACCAAGAACATTGGCTTGGGGCTTTAACTTCCCAAAAGCTCTTAGATTTAATCATATACATGTGCACCCATTCTTTCCACAAGGATTTATTTTTAGGGTCAAGAAGATTACCAATGTGCTTTAAATTCAGAAGAGAATTAGTGAGAAAAATATCTTTAAATCCCAATCCACCTTCCTTCTTGGGTTTGCAAACCTTGGCCCAAGCTATTTTGGCCCCATGTTTCTTTTCTGTGGATCCAGACCAAAGGAACCTATTCAACGCTTGATCCACCTGTTTGAGAACTCCTTTAGGGAGGATGAACATCCCTGACCAATATTGTTGGATACCAGATAACACAGATTGTATAAGCTGAGCCCTACTTGCAAAGGATAACAGTTTCGATCTCCAAGAAGTAATTCTAGCGCAAATTTTATTAACCAACTCAGTACAATGACATTTTTTCAATTTGGTAGTAATCAAGGGAACCCCAAGATACCTCATAGGAAGGGATCCCATGGTAAATTGGAGATCCTTTAAAATTTCAGCACTCAACTGGTCTTCAATCCCAGAAAAGAAAACACAACTTTTAGCATTGTTGGCTTGAAGACCAGAGAAATCATAGAACTGATTTAGAGTTTTCCGAATTAATTTTGCAGAATCAATATCACCATTCAATAAGATAATAAGGTCATCTGCAAAACAAAGGTGAGAAATTTTAAGTTTATCGCACTTCCAGTGATAGGTGAATCGATTATTTTGAATATTGTGGTGGAGAAGTTGGCTTAGAGCCTCCATGACAATGACAAATAGATAAGGGGAGATTGGATCACCTTGCCTAAGCCCTCTAGCACCATCAAAGTATCCCACAGATTCCCCATTAAAGTTAATGGAGTATCTAGGAGTAGTAACACAAGAAAATATCCATTTTTTTAGTTTAGGAGGAATACCAATGATATCAAGTAGATCAAAAAGGAATTTCCAACTAACACTATCATATGCTTTCATTAGATCAACTTTGGCAGCAATTCTTGGTTTCCCCCCTTCTCGGTGATAGTCCTTAAGGAGATCTTGAGCAAGTAAAACATTATCACTTATTTTCCTACCTTTAACAAAAGCAGATTGTGATTGGTCAATGATGGTAGGGAGAATAGCTTGGAGTCTGTTTGCAATAATTTTTGATATACATTTGTAAATGGTATTACAACAGGATAGAGGTCTAAAATCCCCCATCTTAGAAGGATTAGGCACCTTTGGGATCAAAGCAATTATAGTAGTATTTGATTCTCTGAGCATTTCCCCAGAGCTGAAAAATTCTTGAATTGCTTCCGTAACAGTAGTTCCAACAGTTGACCAAGACTGTTTAAAAAAATATGCATTGAATCCATCAGGGCCCGGAGCTTTATTGTCATGCAAGCTAAACATAGTGTTTTTGATCTCTACAAGAGTAGGAATTCTATCAAGTTCTTCCAGAAGGTGCTCTGGAATTCTTTTGTAAATGACTTTTCTCAAAGCTTCAACCCCAGGATACTGGTTATTAGCAGGAGTGCCAAGTAACTCTATTAAGTACCTAACGGCTTCTGATTTAGCATCTTCAATGTTACTTGTAAAGGAGCCATCAGGTTTTTCAAGTTTGAAAATCTTCTATTCTGAATCTTCTTCAGTGTTAAATGTTTCTGAATCTTCTATTCCTATTGTGAGTGAATCCAAATCCACTAGTAAAGATGCTGAGCCTAGAGGGTTTGTAATTTCTAATCCTTCAAAGTCCATTATAAGTAAAATCAATGATGAAGGTGTTTTTGCAATCTCTGAAGAACCATATGATTCCATAGGTACTCCTATGAGTGGATCTAGCAGTCCTCATGAGAAAATGAACCATGATGGTTTGGGCTGCCCAAAGAGGGATATGATTAGTCCTAGTATTCTTTCCAAGCTGACACTCACTGCTCAGTCTTTAAGTGAAGAGGATCTGGAAATCCCGGAGGATTGGGTTGATCCGGAAGCCAATGGTGAAGAGAAGCATGGACCAGAGGAAGGAATGTTCTTCAGATCTCTTCAAGATTCAAAGGAGATCCTCAAAAGGAAGAAGAAGACTATTAATGAATCTGTGGCCCCTGAGCCAACTATTTCAAGTCCTATGATGAAGAGCAAGTTCCAAGTTGGTGCGGATAAGATTGGGCATAATTGTGGAAGTGATGAAGAACTAACAGATCATGAATATCAAAATAATCTACTTAAAGACTCAAATGACTACTTGAGGCAAAATCTGAAAGTAGCCCAAGCCCAAATACAAAAGCTAATGAATGACAGAGAAGATCTTATTACATCTCAAGGTCCTGTTACAATGATCTCTAGTTCGAGAGGAGGATTTGGTAGTGGAAGAATGCCATATAAATCAGGTGGTAGAAGATATGATACTAAACCCAAATCAGATGGGAGGAGACACCAATTAGATCCATTTGACATCTGTAGTACTGATGGAAGTTCTGGTGATGACCGTTCTGGGAAACGTGGGAAGAAGATGTGGAAACCTATATGTAATATTCCATCTTCCAACGATGCAGCTGGGGTTGAAAGTGAGCAAGAACAGAGTATTACTATGAAGACTGAGGTTAATAGAGTTGAAAGTAAAGTTTTTGATCCTATTTCATCAAATGTCACTTGTACCGAGAGGTTTTTGGCATGTGGGCCTCACGTGACCACACCGAATCAAAATTCAGTAGCTTTTCCCTCCAACGGTCATATTGAAACTTGTAAAAAGCTGCCTGATATTCAAATTGAAAAGGACGGTCACATGGGTTCTCCTGCAATTCCCATAAAACCCGGCGCCTTGCCTCCTGGCACTACTTGTAGTGGTCACGTGGTTGAAGTAAACATTGCGCAGCACATGGGAGCTACTATTCAGCACATGGGAGGGTCAACCTTTCCCATAAAATCCGGAATCATGTCTGCGAATGTGCTATCTACAGAAACCGAGAAGCCTCAAGGGAATGACCTGCACGCGCCATCAGTGGCTGGTCCTAATAGCAGCTTGCAAGTCTCACCTACCAACATCAATACTAGTTCAGTCAATGCAGGTACTCTTTCACCCATTTCACGCAATTACCCAGTGGATCCTCCATGTGGCCTGTTGATTGAACCCACACACAATTGTAAACCAACACTGAGCTTGGATAAAACAATTAGTGATTTCCCTCCTTTACCCCCTGGGTCCTTGAATATTACAAAGAAAACGCCTCTGAATTCTAAAACCCAAAGTTCTGCCAGTTTCGAGAATTCTAATCGTATAAAAGTCAGCCAACTTACTTCTGATTTACAACCTCCCAACCATACCAAGGGGCCTAGTTGGGTGTCTATTCTACAACCAAAAATTGCTTCTGAGTGTAAAGTGCAATACATACCTCCTTCCAGGGATACCAATCGTATAAAAGTCAGATTACCAAAAGAGGTTGCTGAAGAAGGGAGTAGAGCCTGGGATAATTCTCTAGTGGGATATTTCATTGGAAAGAAGCTTCCCTACTCCTTGGTTAAAAACTCAACTTCCAAACTATGGAGCAATCTGGGCCTTCATGATATGCTAGCCACTGACTCTGGATACTATTTCTTCAAGTTTAACTCAAAGGATGAAAGTGAGGCGATACTGGAAGGAGGTCCGTGGCATATTGCCGGACAGCCAATTATCTTGAGAAATTGGCAAAATGGCCTTGAATTAGCTAAAGAAGCTCAATCCAACATTCCAATATGGGTTAATATTTATAACATCCCACTAGAATATTGGAATGCTGAGGGGTTCAGTCACATTGCCAGTGCCATTGGAAGGCCTCTACATGTTCATAGGATGACCGCCTCGTGTCGAAGGATATCTTTTGCTAGAATTTGTGTTGAAATTAATGCTGAATTTGATTTGGTTAAAGACTTTGATATTGAAATTGAGGACCCAATTAGTGGGGAAGTTAAGACAATCACACTGAAGGTTGAATACCAATGGAGTCCCATTAGATGCGCTAAATGCAAGAAATTTGGGCATGACTGCAACAAAATCAACATGGCTAAATCTTCTCATAAGCCAGCTCCTAGTACAAAGAATCAACATATTCCGGAACCCTCTGATGGCCAATGGGCGACTAAAAGGAAAGGGAAAATTGTCATAACTCAAGAGGCAAATTCTGTCCCATCTTCCTCTAATGCTGAGATGGGGAAACCAATGGAAGGCATTGAAGCTCATAACGATTCTATTCCCTCAGCACCAAGCTGTGTAACTCATGCAACTCCAGCTCTAGTTGTGCCCTCAACTCAAGACCTTACTTCAGAAGCCCATTCTGCTGAGCTACTCCATAGTGAACACCAAATGCAAGCCTCTAATCTGAGAGACCCTTGTGCCCTTCATGATACTAACCAATTCATGGTGTTAGAACCCTCTTATGTAGCACAAGGGATGGTTGAAATGCAGCGAACAAAGGAGAAAGATCAGACCATAATGGATATGCCACATAGCACTAAGAAATCAGATGAGACTAAAGACAGTGGAATTATGAAGTGCTTAAATGTTGATATTCACCAGCAGGACAGTCCCAAGGCAATTGTGTTCTCTGATTTGGACAAGGTAAATGAAGCAACGACAAATGTTGAGATATCTTTACAGACTAATGTGGACAGACAAAGCAGTGAAGGAGGGGTTCATCATGGCTTTCCACCAGACTACATTGGTAATTCTACTTCTGTTGAAAATGATGAGCCAACAGACCATCATGAGGAAAAAGAATTGGTCCTCCCCCACACTCCTTTACAGGTCTCTCTCTCTCCCTCCTCCTCTAATTCACAATCCCCTCATAATACTAAACAAGTGAAGAAGAACAAAAAAAGTAGTTCTTCAGGGAAAAGACGACACCCCTTTAGACGTACTTAATGAATATTGGTTGTTGGAATATTAGGGGTCTTAATCAGATTTCAAAACAAATGGAAATTTCCAAATTTGTTATTTCTAATCATATTGATGTTTTGGGGATCACTGAATCCAAAGTTAGAATGCCTAACCAAGATAGTATTCAAAAAAGAATCCTTCCTAGTTGGAACTTTGTCACCAATAGCCATCCAAATTCAGTGGATAGAGTTTGGGTTGGCTGGAATCCTAACAAAGTATCTTTAACTGTTTTGAAAAACACTAGGCAGCTTATTCATGTCTCTATCCAAGATATTAATTTGTCTATTTCGTTTGAAGCCTCTTTTGTTTATGGTTTTAACACCATACAAGAGAGAAGAAGTCTGTGGGCTGACATCAAGTCCATCTCAGCTTCCCTTGGTCATATTCCCTGGATTATGCTTGGTGACTTTAATGCGGTTCTTAACTCTAATGAGAAATTTGGGGGTAATCCTGGGAGAGACCAAGGGGCCGAGGAATTTAATGCCTGTGTGAATGCCTCTTGCCTTGTAGATCTTCGGTATACAGGAATTTACTTCACTTGGAGCACTAGCAGGTACAAGGAAAAACTGGACAGAGCTCTCGTCAATCAAGATTGGCTAGGCAAATTCCCATCAGCCTATGCTCAGTTTCTCCCCTCTGGTATTTCGGACCATTCTCCTATTCTTGTGAAAATGGATAATCCTAGTAATAAGAAAGGTCACACCTTTAAATTCTATAATTATTGGACCTCGTTGGAGAAATTTGATGACTTGGTTAAAAACTCTTGGGCCAATAATGTAGAGGGCAACTACCAATTCCAGTTATGTAAGAAACTTAAGAATCTCAAAGCGGAGCTTAAAACATTTTCTAAAGATTCTATAGGTAGAGAAAAGTTGCTTACAGACGATTCTCGAGAAAAACTTATGCAATGTCAAAAATTACTAGATGATCACCCGCATGACTTTACCCTTAAAACACAAGAACGTCACCTCATGGGAGTTTTCTTAGAAGCTATTCGTGTGGAAGAGGAAGTGATGCGACAAAAATCTAGAATCCAATGGCTAGAAGCGGGGGATAAGAATACCGCATTCTTTCACCAATCCATCAAAAATCGTAGGAATAGGAAACGGATTGTATCGCTCGACCTCCCAAATGGGGAACAGACAAAAAATGAAATAGAAGCCCAACGGGAAGCCATTAGTTATTTTAAAACGTTGCTCGGTTCCCCTGCAACTAACTCTTATCCTGGCTATAATGTGCTAAGGAACATTATCCATAAAAGGATCCCCACGGAAGCATTTTCTAGTATGGATAATATTCCTAGTGATATCGAGATTAAAGAGGCTATGTTTAGTATCCACAGTAACAAAGCTCCGGGCCCAGATGGTTATAATGCTCATTTTTTTAAAGAAACGTGGAATATTACCGGTTCCCTTGTTACTCAAGCCATTAAAGAATTTTTTATCCATGGAGAACTTTTGGGAGAATCCAATGCAACGATAATTGCCCTTATTCCTAAAATTTCCAATCCATCTAAAATGGGTGACTATCGTCCTATTTCTTGTTGCAACACCATTTATAAATGCATATCTAAAATCATTGCAAAAAGAATCCAATCTATTCTCCCTAATCTTGTGGATAATGCCCAATCTGCTTTTATCAAGGGTCGAAAGATAAGTGATAATATTCTGTTAGCTCAGGACCTCATGAGGGACTACCATAAGCCCTCGGGTAAACCCCGTGCAGCTGCTAAGGTCGACCTTATGAAAGCCTATGATAATGTTAGTTGGAGGTTTCTATTGGACTTAATTGATATATTAGGTTTTCCCCCCAAGATGCAACTCTGGATTAGAAAGTGTGTCACTAGCCCTAAATATTCTATCAATTTTAACGGTGAATCCATCGGCTACTTCGATGGTGCTAAGGGACTTAGGCAAGGTGACCCTCTTTCCCCATATCTTTTTGTTCTTGTGATGGACACTTTAAGCCAATTGATAAAACATAATATTACCAGATCTTCTCACTTTAAATATCATTGGAAATGCGATAAACTGAACATATCCCATCTTTGCTTTGCTGATGATCTTCTTTTAATGTTTCATGGGGATAAAGATTCGGCTCAACTTATGAAAACCACTCTTAACCAATTCTATGATCTAACTGGCTTGCTTGCTAATTCTAGTAAGAGTTGTTTATTTACTTCTGGCATTGATGATACTGTTGTTAATTCCATATGCCATATATTCCAATTTAATATTGGATCCCTTCCTCTTAAATACTTAGGTGTTCCTCTTATAACATCTAGACTAAAGAAGGGAGATTGTCAGGAACTTGTCAATAAAATTAGTTCCAGAATAACAGCTTGGACTTCTAAATGCCTTTCTTATGCTGGTCGAGTTCAATTAATTCATTCTATTCTCATAGGTATTCAAAACTACTGGTCTGGTATGTTTGTCTTACCCAAAAGTATTTTGAAAGAGGTTGAAAAGCTGTTGAGAAGATTTCTCTGGTCAGGTGGCATTGAGAAAGCTCATGGGGCCAAGGTTGCTTGGGACCTTGTTTGCCGCCCAAAAAAGAAAGGAGGCTTGGGTTTGAAAAACCTTATCCAACTCAATAAAACCTTGAATTTAAAACATATCTGGTCCCTCTTCTCTTCGGGGCCAAACTCTTTGTGGATGGACTGGGTGAAAACTTATCTTTTAAAGGACAAAAGCTTTTGGGTTGTTAAGGCCCCCTCCCAGAGTTCTTGGTATTGGCAAAAACTTCTTAAACTCAGAGACATGGTCAGGCCCTTATTGAAACACAAAATTGGCAATGGTTGCGGTACCTTCTTATGGTATGACAATTGGCACCCCTTAGGCCCACTCTTGGATAAATTTAGCCCTAGAGTTGCCTATGATGCAGCAATTCCCTTGAATGCGAAAGTAAAGGATATCATAGTGGACAGGGAATGGCATTGGCCTCTTACTAACACGTTAGAACTCATAGAAATCCGGAACCATATGCTTGACCTTCCCCTCCCCTCTGATAATCTTGATATTGCCATGTGGGTTCCTTCACCCAATGGCAACTTTAAACTTGCTCATACATGGGACCACCTTCGAGACATTTACCCAAAGGTCCCATGGCATCGACTCATTTGGTTCCCAGGAAATATACCTAGGCATAGTTTCATCTCTTGGTTGGCTATTCTTAACAGATTATCTACTCATGACAGGATTTTCCACTTCACTCCTGGCCCTTTGGGATGTGTTCTATGCCACCAAGGTATGGAATCTCATGATCATTTGTTTTTTGATTGCTCATTTTCATCTTTCATTTGGCAGGCATTATTGCAACAATTGGAGATTACTTCCCATGCTTCCTCTTGGAACTCCATAGTGGAATGGGCAGCTAGGACTTGGACAAAGAAAAATCCCAACCACATCATCGCTAAAATGTGCCTTGGGTTGACGGTCTATAGCATTTGGAAAGAAAGGAACGCCCGAACATTCAAATCCGAAGTAAAAACAAAGGAAAGGCTCCTACAAGAGATCAACCTCCAAGTTTCTACACAGATCCAAATCAAGTGGAGAAATGATCCTCATCTCCCTAATTACATTGCTAGATGGGCTTAGTCTGTCATTGTTAACGTAATTGTAATTTTTTCTTTATCTATGTTGCTTGCTGGGGGCCTTGGGGCTTTACTGTTTTGATTTTAGGGGTTCCCCATCATATTTTCATTTAGTTCAGTGTTCTTTTGCTAGGATGGGTTTTTATCTTGGCTTTTGGCTTAGATAGATTCACATCCTCTTTTGCATCTTTTGGATTCTTTTGCATTTTTGTTTATCCTGGGGTATGCCCCTTGTATTTTGTATAGTGCCGTTCGGCTTGTTCTTTTATTTATTCACCTTTTCCCGAAAAAAAAAAATCCTTTTTATTATTTCTTCTACTCTTAATGTGTTGGAAAAAATATCTGGAATTTTTATCTCCTGCCTCTAACCATTGTACTCTGGACTTCTGCCTAAGCGTTTCTTCCTCAATCCAAATAGATTTTAAAAATTCAGTTCTACATTGTGTCATTTTAAGAATGAGGGAAGGACAACTGGGATTCTTTAGAAGTTCAGATTGAACCAACTTAAAATTAGCCCTAGCTTTATCAGCCAACATTTTTTCTTTGCCAGTTAAATTTTTGCTAAAGGTTTTCAGGTCATTCTTAACCATCCTAAGTTTGTGACAAGCTTGGTATTGAGCTGTGCCATCCACGTTAGTTTCCCAAGCATTAGAAATAGTAATTGGGTAATTTTCCAGCTTGCTCCAAAAGTTAAAAAACTTAAAAGGCCTTCCTTTCCTCCTGATTACTTTATCAAGAAAGAGCACAAGTGGGGAATGGTCAGAAACACTCGTTTCTTGGAAGTGACCATAAGAATCGGGAAAACTGTCTAGCCAGGTATGATTAACTAGAGCTCTGTCTAATTTTCTTTGAGTATAGTCTGGTCTTCCATATCTTCTATTACTCCAGGTAAAGAATTCACCCAAATATCTTAGATCAGTCAAACAAAGAGAATTCACCACAACACTGAAATCATTGATCTCAGAATTTAGGCCAAAATCAGGCTCAGAAACTTCATTGGTGTTTAAAACCACATTGAAGTCTCCAAGGAAAACATGATTTATGTTTGGGTTAAAATAGGAAGCTAATTCAGACCATAATGCTTTCCTTTCCTGGCCTGTATTAAAACCATACACAAAGGAGGCCTCAAACTGAGTGCTGTGATCATCACTCTCAATGAGGACATGAATAATTTGTGAAGAAATACTCATGACAGTAAGGTTAATCTTATCAGGGTTCCACCCAACCCAGATCCTCCCAACTGATCCTGAATTGCTATTAGAGACATAATTCCACTTTTTAAAAACTTTTTGCTTAATTTTATCCTCATTGGTATTCTTGACTTTAGTTTCAAGAAGGCCAAGGACATCTATATTATTCGCATAGATAAACTTAGCAACCTCGGATTGTTTTAGGGGTTGGTTGAGACCCCTTATGTTCCAGCTGCTTAAAATCATTAAAAACGATGATGAGAAATTTTCCGCTTACCTGAGGATCCAGAGTGTGTATTCCTCTTTTTTTTACCCTTACCTGATCCGTGGGAGTGGAGGGTAGGAGTTGAGATTGCTGAAATACTTTCCCCAATAATGATCTGTCCCTCCTCATCTGATTGGGAGTCCTGATCTACTTGTCCAGCAGATTGGATTAAAGCATTGGAATTATCCTTCTGTTCTGGAGGAATGCTGGTCACATTGTCAATAGGCTCCAAAATGATAGGGGCCTGCCTTGTAGAATTTGAAGTGTTACCCTGTGTTTCCTGACTGGTTACATCTGGGACATCCGTAATAGAAGGAGCAACCGGGGCCTCGGACTTAGCTGTATTTCCCCTAGCTGGAGTATGCTGATCACTAGTACTAGTAACCCCTCCTTCTATAGTGCAGACTTCTATTTCCTGAGTGATCAGATTATTTTCACAATCTCTTTGCATTTCAATATCAGTAGTATTATTTAGTGCAGCAAATTGGTTTCTGTGATTGACTTCTATCTCTAGCTTCCCAATTTCCTTTGGACCATTTGCTAACATGGTAGGAGCACATTGAGTAACTTTCCCTTTACCCTGGGTTTGCCAGTTCCCATCATTGTCAGTAGGCTTGGGGAGATTGACATTATTAGAATTTTGAACCTTAAATTTAGAACAATCGTGCCCAAACCTCTTACACTTGGCACAGCGCACAGGGGTCCATTGGTATTCAACTTTTAAGTAGATTTGCTCTTTGTCTCCACTTATGGGATCAACATATTCCACAATAATCTCTTTGAGCAATTCATCTTTAGCATTTAGTTCAATGCAGATCCGAGCAAATGAAATTCTCCTACAGCCAGCTGTAGTTCGAGCAACATGCAGAGGTTTCCCTATTGCACTTGCAATGTGACTAAGCCCAAGAGGATTCCAATATTCAAGTGGGATGTTGTATATATGTACCCACACAGGAATAGTAGAGATAGATTCCCTTGAAAGTGTTAAGCCTGCATGCCAATTTCGTAGAATTATTGGCTGGCCTGCGATGTGCCAAGGACCTCCTTCAAGGATAGAGAAACATTCTTCTTCACTGTGGAATTTAAAAAAGAAAAATCCTGAGTCTGTAGCTATCATGTCACTGAGTCCCATTTTACTCCAGAGACGGGCAGTAGCATTCTTCACCAGAGTATAAGGGAGCTTGCTTCCAATGAAATAACCCACTAGGGTGTTCTTCCAGTTATGACTGCCCTCCACAAGAATTTCTTGAGGCATATGAACAATTTTCCGGTCTTCTCCAACTTTAGGCTTGAAATAGGTAAGATTAAATCCGGATGATTCCTTCTTATTCACAATAGAGGCCCAGGATTGTTGACCGGATGGATTAACTAGAAGAGCCCCATCTTGGATAAGGGACCGTGGGTATACTTTAGTCAAAGGGGAAATACTACCTAATGGGACATGTGGCGCATTGTCCACATTTGTCTCGGGACCATTTGGGGACAAACCGCCGGGATTAAGGGGGAAAAGGGGTATGCCCATGTGCTTGTCAGATTGAATTAGTGGAGTAGGGTGTTTGTCAAGTATTTCACCTGCTTGCCTACAAGTTACACATCTTCCACAAATTCTCTCAACATCTCTTTTCATGTGTGGCCAAAAGAAATGCTCGTGTAGGATGGCTAGTGTCTTAGCAACTCCAAAATGTCCCATTAAACCCCCACCATGCGATTCCCTCACTAACAAATCGCGTAATGAACAATTAGGAACACACAACTTATTCTCCCGAAATAAGAAATCTTCATGCCTAAAGAATTTACCTACTGCTTTTTTCTCACAATTCCTATACTCTTCACAAAAATCTTGGTCTAATGGATATAATTCTTTAATGTGTTCAAAATCAAGCAATTTTGCATCAAGAGTAGAAATCAATGCATACCTGCGAGAGAGAGCATCTGCAACGATGTTTTCCTTACCTTCCTTGTAACAGATGACATATGGAAATGTCTCAATGAATTCCACCCATTGCGCATGCCTCCTATTTAACTTATGTTGGCCCTTCAAATGTTTCAAAGATTCATGATCAGTGTGAATCACAAACTCCTTAGGCCAAAGATAGTGTTGCCACGTCTCCAATGCTCGGACTAACGCATACATTTCCTTGTCATAGGTAGGGTAGTTTAAGGCAGCCCCACTCAATTTCTCACTAAAGAATGCAATTGGTCGTCCTCCTTGCATGATAACTGCGCCTATGCCAATACCTGAAGCATCACATTCAATTTCAAATGTTTTAGTAAAATCTGGTAGAACAAGTAACGAAGCATGAGTTAATTTTTCTTTAAGTAATTGAAATGCCTTAGCTTGTTCTTCCTCCCATTTGAATCCAACGTTCTTCTTGATGACTACAGTAAGCGGGGCGGCTATGCTACTAAAGTCTTTCACGAACCTCCGGTAAAAACTAGCAAGCCCATGAAAACTTCGATCTTGGCCTACACTCGTGGGCGTTGGCCACTCGCGAATCGCACGAACCTTTTCCTCATCAACTTGTACTCCTTAGGCACTAACAACAAAGCCAAGAAACACAAGCTTATCTGTTTAAATAGTGCACTTCTTAAAGTTAGCAAATAACTGTTCCTTTCTTAAGACTTCCAAAACTGATTTCAAGTGTAGAACATGGTCATCAAAGTTTTTGCTATAAATGAGTATATCATCAAAATAGACAACAACAAATCTGCCTATAAAAGTACGCAAGACATGGTTCATTAATCGCATAAATGTACTTGGTGCATTAGTAAATCCAAATGGCATCACTAACCACTCATATAAACCATGTTTTGTTTTAAAAGCAGTTTTCCATTCATCTCCTTCTTTCATTCTAATTTGATGATAACCACATTTTAGATCAATCTTAGAAAATACACAAGCACCATGCAGTTCATCTAACATATCATCCAAGCGAGGGATAGAGTGTCGATACTTTACCGTGATGTTGTTGATGGCTCGACAATCAACGCACATCCTCCACGTCCTATCCTTCTTAGGAACTAAAATCACCGGAACGGCACACGGGCTCATGCTTTCTCTCATGTACCCCTTTTCCATCAATTCACTTACTTTCCTTTGCAACTCCTTTGTCTCCTCAGGATTAGCATGATAGGCAGGTCGGTTTGGAATGGAAGCGCTAGGTACGAAGTCAATTTGGTGTTCGATCCCTCGAGTAGGTGGCAAACCGTGTGGAATCTCTTCGGGCATGACGTCACCAAATTCCTGCAAAAGAGAAATAACAGAACTAGGCAAAATGGGCTCAATCTTGTTAGTGTTCAAAACTGCCTCCTGGTACAATAGTACAATCATTGGCTGATTTAGAAACATCGCTCTTTTGATTTCACTCGCTTTTGCATAGAAATTTGTTTTTCTCTCTATTTTTATCTTTCTAGCCGAATCTTCTCGCTTTTTTTCTCTCTCAATTTTCTCGGCCTCTCTTTTTTCTTCACTTGAATTTTCACTCACTTTCTTTTTCTCTTTCTCTCCTTTTTGAACACTCTCCTTTTGTAACCTCACTTGATCCTCATAAACTTGTTGCGGGGTTAAAGGTACAAGAGTGATCGAACGTTGATTAAGTACAAATGAATATTTGTTCATAAAGCCATCATGCTTCACGCGCCATCAAACTGCCATGGGCGCCCTAACAATAAGTGTCCAGCATGCATCGGTACTACATCACACATCACTTCATCTTCGTACTTACCAATTTGAAATGCCACTAACACCTGTTTGTTCACCCTCAACTCACCACTATCATTTAACCATTGCAACTTGTACGGCCTAGGGTGTTTCAACGTGGGCAGCCCTAACTTCTCCACCATTTTTGTGCTTGCAACATTAGTACAACTACCACCATCAATAATCACACTACATACCTTGTCCTTAACATAGCACCTAGTATGGAAGATGTTTTCTCGCTGCACTTCCTCAACTTCTCTTGCTTGCACACTCAATGCTCTCCTTGCCACCAATGTCAATGCATCTGGGGCAACATACTCCTCCTCAGGAATATCCTCCAATGGTGGCATATCACCGGTGTCAAAATCGTCATCCTCTGTTTCAATCTCACCATTGTCTCGCATCACCATAACCCGCTTGTTTGGACATTGACTTGATATGTGCCCCCTGCCTTGGCATTTAAAACACTTAATGTCACAATTTCTAGAAGTAGAAGAATCGAATTTACCTTGAGTTCCATGGCTGGTCAATTCTTGTTTTTGCTCAGTTTTTGGCTTCACCAAAGGCTGCTTCTCATTTCTTTTCCAAGTATTTGGTTTCCAAGCGGATGTATTAGAGATCAATCCTGTGAAGTCAATCTACAGCAGAATTCTAAGGAGGAACCAGATGGCACTATGGTACAAGTCTATGGGGATGCTGATATAAGCTCATCTACTTATGCTATCCTTCCTCTGTTGTCCAATCTCGGAGGAGAACAAGTACAAGAACAGCGGCATCAATTAGATGAGGGAGGCAGCTTATCCCAATCTACAACCCACAAAGACTCAGGTATTCTTGAGACCCCTCATCTTGCAAATGGTAAGGGGATTATTAGTCCTGCTGATCCAATTGAGGAAGTTGTTACATCTACTGCCTACAAGGACTCAGGTCAGTCTCCTATTTCTACTAGTACTCCACACATTCACCATTCAAAGAAGAACAAAACAGGAGGTTCTTCAGGTAAGCGAAAACCTTCTCATAAACGTTCTTAATGATTGTGTGTTCCTGGAATATAAGGGGCCTCAACCAGCCCTCCAAACAATATGAGGTTGCTAAATTTATTTTTGCTAACAATATTGATGTCCTTGGACTTATTGAAACTAAGGTTAGGACCACTAATGAAGAAAAAATCAAAAAGACAATTTTTAAGGACTGGAATTCAGTCTCCAATAGCACCCCAAACTCTGTTGGGAGAATTTGGGTAGGTTGGAACCCTGACAAAATCAACCTTACTGTCCTTAGGATCTCTTCCCAAGTTATTCATGTTAATATTGCTAATGATGACCTTAGTATTCAGTTTGAGGCATCTTTTATTTATGGTTTTAACACAGGCCAGGAAAGAAAAGCTTTATGGACGGAGTTAAGTTCCCACTTTGACTCCAAAATAAATCATGTTCTTCTTGGAGATTTTAACGTGGTTTTAAACACCAATGAAGTCTCTGAACCAGACTTTGGTTAAATTATGATATTACTGATTTCAAAAATGTTGTTAATTCCCTTTGTCTCACTGACCTGAGATATCTGGGAGAATTCTTTACTTGGAGTAATCGTAGATATGGGCGATCAGATTATACTCAAAGGAAATTGGATAGAGCTTTGGTTAACCAAAATTGGCTGGACAACTTTGATGATTCTTATGTTCATTTCCAAGAACCTAGTATTTCTGACCATTCCCCTCTTGTCCTTTTCCTTGATAATAATGTTAAGAGGAAGGGTAAAGCTTTTAAATTCTTCAATTTCTGGACACAACTGGATTCTTACAACCTTTCCATTTCTAATGCTTGGAATACTACTGTCAATGGTACTAATCAGTATCAAGTTTGTCATAAACTTAGACTGGTTAAATACGAGTTGAAAAGTCTTAGTAAAAGTTTTGTTGGAAAGGAAAAACTGTTAGCTGACAAAGCTAGGGCTGACCTCAAAGCAGTTCAGTCCGACCTTCTTAACAATCCTTGTTGCCCTTCTCTAATCTCCAAACAAAAACAATGTTTATCTACTTTCCTAAAAGCTATTTGGATGGAAGAGGAAACTCTTAAGCAGAAATCTAGGGTGCAATGGTTAGAATCAGGGGACAAAAATTCAAGATACTTTTTCCAACATATTAAAAGTAGGAGAAATAGGAAAAGGATTTTCAAACTTGAAAAACCTGATGGCACCTTTACTTGCACCATTGATGAAGCTAAAGTGGAGGCAGTAAGGTATTTTAAAGATTTACTGGGCACCACTGCTAATAACCTTTACCCTGGAATTGATATTCTTCGAAGGGTTATCAATAAAAGGATACCTGAGAATCTTTTGGAGGATCTTGATAGAATCCCTAATCCTGATGAGATTAAGCACACTTTGTTTAGCTTAAATGACAACAAGGCCCCAGGCCCAGATGGTTTTAATGCATATTTCTTTAAGAAAGCTTGGGAGACTGTTGGGCCTACTGTTATTGAAGCAATTCAAGAATTTTTTCTTTCAGGCGAAATGTTAAGAGAATCTAATGCTACCATCATAGCTCTGATTCCTAAAGTGCCCAACCCCTCTAAGATGGGTGATTTTAGACCAATCTCTTGTTGTAATACCATTTACAAATGTATATCCAAAATTATTGCTAATAGAATCCAATCTTTTCTTCCTACAATTATTGATCAAGCTCAGTCTGCTTTTGTTAAGGGTAGGAAAATTAGCGATAATGTCCTTCTAGCTCAGGATCTTCTTAGAGACTATCACAAAGTTGGGGGGAAACATAGAGTTGCTACCAAAGTTGACCTGATGAAAGCATATGATAGTGTTAGTTGGAATTTCTTGTTTGATCTTCTTAATATTATGGGGTTTCCTCCTAAACTAAAAAAATGGGTTTTTGCTTGCGTTACTACCCCTAGATACTCCATTAACTTTAATGGGGAATCTGTTGGATACTTTGATGGCGCTAGAGGTCTTAGACAAGGAGATCCTATCTCCCCTTACCTTTTTGTTCTTATCATGGAGGCTCTTAGCCAACTTCTCCATCACCATATTCAAAATGGTGATTTCAAATACCATTGGAAATGTGAAAAATTAAAAATCTCCCACCTTTGTTTTGCTGATGATTTAATCACTTTACTGAATGGGGACATTGATTCTGCTAAACTAGTTCAGAAAACTTTAAATCAATTCTATGACTGGTCTGGTCTTCAAGCTAACAATGCTAAAATTTGTGTCTTTTTCTCTGGGGTTGATGATCAAATTGCTAATGATATTCTGAGGGAACTCCAATTTACCAGAGGATCCCTTCCTATGCGATACCTTGGAGTTCCTCTGATAACTACTAAATTGAAAAAATGCCATTGTGAAGAGTTGGTTAATAAAATATGTTCTAGAGTTGCTTCCTGGAAATCTAAATTCTTATCTTATGCAGGTAGGGCTCAGCTTATCCAGTCTGTGTTGGTGGGTATCCAACAATATTGGTCAGGGATGTTTATTCTTCCAAAAGGGGTCCTTAAGCAGGTTGATCAATCCTTAATGAGATTTCTTTGGACTGGCTCCACAGAGAAAGGACATGAAGCCAAAATTGCTTGGGCCAAGGTTTGCAAACCAAAAAAAGAAGGTGGTTTGGGGTTCAAAGATGTTTATCTCACAAATACTCTATTGAATTTAAAGCACATTGGTAACCTTCTTGACCCTACTAATAATTCTTTGTGGAAAGCTTGGGTACATTTGTACATGATTAAAACAAAGAGCTTTTGGGAAATCAAAGCTCCCAGCCAGTGCTCTTGGTACTGGAATAAGTTGTTAAAACTTTTTTTTTTCTTCAGAAAACTGGTTAATTAATCCAAAAAAGAGGGAGAACAGAAGTACAAGGGGCATACCCCAGGATATACAATGAGCGCTAAAAAATGTGGAAAGAAACCACCAGCAACAAGCAGATGGGATGAAACAATATCACATTGTGAATACAGCTGATACTTTGTCACCCCATGAGTACAACATCATGAGCCAAATTTTAGTCACAAAAAAGAACCTAATCTCTCAAGGCACCCAAAACATTAACAAAAGCAATCACAACCAAATTGTAAATCGTAAAACCATGCAAAAGGGGGCATCAGGTCCATCTAGATAAGTAATCTGGGAGCTTCGGGTCCCTGCTCCACTTAATCTGCATTTGCTCGACGATGCTCCTAACAATGTCATTAGTGATCCAATCTCGAGACTTACTTTGCTGTTTGAAAATACGAGCATTTCGTTCCCTCCAAATGGCATAGACCATGGTTCCCAAGCACATCCGGGGCATAATATGTTGAGGTTGTTTAGACTTCCATTTGTTTGCAGCCCAAGATATGATGGAATTCCAATCAAGAGGGCACCCACTCATATTGAATTTGCACATGATAACCTGCCAAACATGAGAAGAGAAAGAGCAAGTAAAAAATAGGTGATCATGGGATTCAATATCTTTGTTGCATAACACACAAGCTAGAGGGCCCGGTGTGAATGACCAAATCCTATCCTGAGTGGACAATTTATTGTGAACCGCAAGCCAACCAATGAAACTGTGCCTAGGAATGCTCCCAGGAAACCAGACAATGTGTGCCCAGGGCACCTTAGGGTGAGCCTCTCTCAAAAAGTTCCAGGTATGGGAAGCGACAAAGGAGCCATTAGGTGAGGGACTCCAAATCACAACATCATTTGCATTTGAAGGCTTGGGAGTTGAGTTAGTTGCTCTAAGTTGTTAAAACTTAGGGCCCTTGTCAGACCAATCCTTACTCATAAGATTGGTGATGGCAAACATACCTCCCTTTGGTTTGATAATTGGCTTCCCATTGGTCCTTTGATTGAACAATATACTAGTAGGATTGCTTATGATGCGGCTATTGATGTAAAAGCTAAAGTTGAGGCTATTATAAGTAACAATGACTGGAGGTGGCCCTCGTCTAACTCCATTGGCTTGAATGAAGTTCGCAATGTCTTATCTAATATGTATAAGCCTAATGGTATGTCGGATAGTGTCTCTTGGACTATTTCCCCCTCGGGGAAGTATAAATTTGCACACATTTGGGACCATTTTAGAGATGTTGCTCCTGTGGCATCTTGGTACAATATTGTTTGGTTTTCAGGTTGCACTCCTAGACAAAATTTTGTTCTTTGGATTGCGGTTCAGAATAGACTTGCAAAACAAGATAGGATCTTTGCCTACACACCTGGTCCTCTTGCTTGTGTGTTTTGTCATGGCCAGATGGAATCACATAATCACTTATTTTTTGAGTGTACTTATGTTTCTTTTATTTGGCAGGTTTTGATGCAAAGGTGTGAGCTCAGATGGAATAGGTCAGATTGGGATGTTACTATTCAGTGGATGGCGCAACATTGGAAGGGGAAACAAATCAAACAAGCTATCCCAGTTATCTGTCTTGGGGTAGCTGTCTATGGTATATGGAAGGAGAGAAATACTAGGACTTTTAAAGGTCCTGCCACTCCTAAAGAACAGTTGCTGCAAACTTTAACATCTCAGATTAATTTGCAAATTAGATCTCATTGGAAACAACATCCCCAAGTCGAAATCTATGCTAGAAACTTGATTTAGAGTTGATGCTTTGTTGTGCTTTTGTTTGAAATCTCTCAAGTTTTGTATTGTATTGTATTGGGTTGTTTTGTTTTGAGATTTGTTTATCCGTGTGTTGTTTGCATGGGACTTCTAGGCTAGTCCTATCCCTTTCCTTTGGTTCTTTTTGTTAGTTGTTGTTGATTCTTGCCTAGTAAGGCTTTTCAGTGGTTTACTGTGCCACCTGTCCTTATGCTTTGTGCCTTTTGAATATCCTGGGGTATGCCCCTTGTACATGTGTACATTCTTTTTGGAATATATTTACCATTTTCCGAAAAAAAAAAGCGGATGTATTGAAATTTTGGCTTGGATTTTGGCTTGGACATGTGCTGCTACCCCTCCTCTTGAGTTGATTCTCAATTTTAATAGCCATGTGTACCATATCCTCCAATTCAACATAGTGTTGCAATTCCACTGCATTGGCAATTTCCCGATTCAACCCAACTAAGAATCTAGCCATAGTAGCCTCTCGATCTTCCTCTATATTCGCTCGAATCATCGCAACTTCCATCTCCTTATAATATTCTTCTACACTCCTATTACCTTGCCTCAAACTTTGCAACCTGTTATACAACTCCCGATAGTAGTAGCTTGGAATGAATCGCTTCCTCATCACAGTTTTCATATCCTCCCATGTCTCTATTGGATGCTCCCTATTTCTCCTCCTATTCAGCATTAATTGATCCCACCAAATAATAGCATAATCGGAAAATTCAATGGCAGCAAGTTTTACTTTCTTAATCTCAGAGTAATTGTGGCAATCGAATACCAATTCCACCTTCTTCTCCCATTCAAGATATGCTTCCGGATTAGTCTTTCCTTGAAACGAAGGAATCTTCATCTTAATACTACCCAAATTATTATCTTCCTGGTTCCTAGCTTCTCTAAACCTAACTTCTCTACCCCGACCACCATATCTCCTCTGATTATCTATTGACTCCCGATCATTTTCTCCATCAAAGTCTTCCCCAAAATACTCCTCATCATCAACTCTTCTTTGTATTTTGTTGTTGCCTCTGTGGTGTACCCTCTTCAACTCTATCCAATCTCTCATGTATCGGTTCCAATTCTGCCCTCATCATCTGCCTCATCTCCCCCACTAAAGCTTGCATTTGTAGATTCGTAACAACCGGCTGTTGAGCCTCTTCATTTGTGACTCTTCCCTGATCTTGAGCCATAATCCCTGCAAGAATGGATTAGAAATAGAACAGATCCTCACTACACTCCCTCACGTGTTTACACTCAAAAAATCAAGTCGGCTTTTACCCTCTTATGTACTCACCACTCCTGCCTTTTTCCACTCGTAGTAATTCTCACTTAGTTCTTATGAAACTGATCAAACAATGACCAGAATTTCTCAGTAACAATCCACACCCAAACTAGACCAATCAAATTTGGAAGTTGAAAGCACGACTAAAAACGAACGCTGATGGCTAGGTTTCCAAAAGCATAAAAAAATGGAATTTTCGGGAAAAAAATTTTCACACTATGGAGTAAGGTCAGATTTTGACTCCTTAGACCCCCAAAGTGCAACTTCTTCTTTTTTTTTTTTTTTTTTTATATCGCGGCTTACCAATCTCTTCTCTTCTCTTTCTTTTCTTTTCTTTTTTGTTTTCTTTTTTTTAAGATCACGTTCAAATCACACAAATTGTGAAACAAGACTGATATTTCCAATTTACCAAACACAAAATAAACAAGACTAAGAATCACTGATCTAGATGACTGTGACACGAAAGGTACTGAAATAGAACAATACGAATCAGTTTCAGAAACCCTAGTGAAACAAGAACGCACGAATCACAGATCTGAAATTCCCAAATCAGAATTCGAACACTTTTGTTTTTTTTTTTATACGGTTCAGAAACGAGAACGAATACGAACAAGAAAGAAAAAAAAGAAAAAAAAACAGAAACAAAAAGACGAACAAAAATAGAACCAGAAGAAACGAATAAGAACAGACACAAAAAAAAGATAGGATAAACCTGAGACTAGAACTGTGCTCTGATACCAACTGATACGAACCACGCCAACAGTATGACGAAACCTGTAACACGATTAATACCTCGGACCGTTCTACTGTCAGATTCGAATGGAAACCGCGACGCAACACCTATAATAGATGCGAACCTTGGTATAAAGGATGTAGACGCCACAATCAAGGATGGAAAACTCGATTGATAAGTCCAGGTATGAACGCCACAGAGTAAATCTGATAAGTTCGAATAGTTCTTCAAAGAACCAAAGAGAAAACTCTCACAATATTATTAACGATCAAAACTCCCTATTACAAACCCTAAAACTGTTTAAATAGCTGAGGCTTACAGTTGTGCTCTATAAGCCTACGAAATATTATGCCCCAAAATAAATTCGCCCAAAATTAAAATAAAACGAAACTAAAGGAATAAGGAAAGTTCCATATTTGGCATGCAAGCCTACAATTCAGCAATTTAAGCAATTAAGAAAAAATGACAATCAAATTCTAATTTTAGGAAAACTAAAATTTGACTTCAATCTTGAACTGCTGGATTATTCTTCTAGAACTTGAATTAGATTGAGACATCTTTGTGGACCAAGCTCCATAGGCCTCCACGAATTTTCCTGAGACCAAACTTCTTGCATTAGCCCATTCAGTGCCTCTTTGAACTTCTTTGCCCGAGCCCTCGTAACTGGTCCAATTGGAATTTGAACTGGTTCCCTTGAAGATGTGCCTTGATTTGCATCAATATGTGTGGGTTGTACCATGGAAGGTGGCCAAGTGGTGAAGCTAGAAAATTGAATAATGAATTGTTCATAAAAAGTAAGTTGACCATGAATAAGGTAACCTTAGTGGCGAACCTTGGGTAAAAAAAAATGACAGTGATTTTAGATTGTTAAATGCAAATGGATAAACTGTTGCGAAGCATGAAATTGAAAACTCGAAATTGTTAGCATGGTATTGGAGAATTGCTTATTATGATCCCAAGGATTTGTGCTAACTCTCGAGTTGCAGGATGGTGGACCCACTAACCATTGTATGCAGGCTATGGCTCACCATGTTATTTAAGAGTAAGTGTTTCTTTTTACTTTGTGGGTGGAACAAACTGTTGCCGTGACTCGAGGAAACTACTGCTTGTCCTCACTCATAAGGAGTAAAGCCTAGAATTTTGGTCAGGGGGGCCCTAGGCTACGTGAGGGTTCAGGGGCAGCGCCCCACAAGGCGATTTTTTTGGGGTCTATTTATACATAATTTACGATTTTTTTAGGGTCTACTTGTATATAATTGTGATTTTTTTGGGATATGCTTATAGCATGAGTCTATTTGATGACACATAAATATTGTATAGTGCCTTTCAAAATTCTAGGGGGGCCTATTTCTAAAACGCATCAAAATGTCACACTAAGAGTGTAATTTTCAAAATTCTAGGCGCCTTTCCTTTTGAGTTTATATACCTATATATCAATATATATATATATATATGCAGTTGATGGCACTAAATTGGGCCTTGGACCCTTTGGGGGGCCTAAACATAAGTTGAGGGGGGGGGGGGCTAAATTATTTGAGGGGGGCCTAAATGTAAAATACTAAAAAATTATAGGGTAAATTCTTAATTCTCAAAATCTCAGGGGGGCCTTGGCCCCCCCTCGTCTCTTACTAGCTCCGCCCATGCTTACTCACGTGTGGAACTACAATTCTGCCTATAACTCTATATGTGTTTGTGGTCAAGAAAGGGAGGGAGCCCAGCGGATTCCCAACTTCAGGGAAATTTATTGGGTATTATTATATTAATTGATTAATGTTGGGTTGGAGTCGAGGGGACCACGAGTAATCCTTGACATTGGGGCGTGCTTACTCATACCAGTGTTGTTATACAATACTAACCCATGTGATGTTTATCATGCATGAGAGTTTATCGGGAAACGCAGCCATTTTGTAGATTAAGGAATAGACCGGTATGATTGTTGGATTGCATGGATTTGCTTGAAGGCATGAAGATCTGTACTGTTCATTTGCTATTTCATTTATTTGGAATTATGGGTTATTATTGTAGTTGGTATTGGGACATTTAGTAGCTCTGACCAGAGGTTGCAATAGAGGTTAATCTTTCAAAGCTTTAATTGTAAATGAAAAGATTTTTATTATTAGTGAGAATTTAGAAATGTTTATTCAGCTTCTGCTTTTCAATTTAAGTGATTTAGTTGATGTAGCTTTAATAAAATAGATTTGAGAATTTTTGGAACTGCGTGAGTGTTTTTTTTTAAAATGGAAATGTGATGGTTTTGTTTTAGAAACATAAATGGAGATTTATTACAAATGTTTTAATAAGGTTTTTAAGAACATCTATTTTCATTTAAAAGTTTTAATAGGATGGGCTTCGTGGTGTTCACTCTGATAGTTGGGCAGACGAATAGTAGTATAGATTTAGTTCTATGCTGATTATTTGGCTTTCCAAAAATTGGGGTGTGACAGTTTGGTATCAGAGCTTTTGGTTGCCTTAGATTGAGAGGAGTCAAGGGGATCCTCAGCATTGTGTTAGTGGGTGAGAGCTATAGGTCGCATATTATTTGGTTTCGGGTGATGTGTACTTATGTGTTATCCATGTGTTGCCTACGTGTTATTTAATTATTTTCAATCAATTAATTACATAACTTTCTGAGCCTATCATTATATGTTAATTTATAGAAATCATTTGTTATATTATGAGTTGCATAATAGTGCATGCATATATATTATTGGTATGACGGGTAGTAGAGGAGAGTTGGAGGATGATCAATAGTGGAGCTCCTGCCCAGTAGATTTATATTGTTATTAGCGGGCCTTTAGCATTATCTGGTATCTATAAGCATATTGTTCGAGAGATTATTATTCTCTTGGAGCATCGGAAATTTTTTTTTATTAACGAAAAATCTTATATATTATTTCCCTTATTACCGACTGGCATTCTCATATGGATTCGATTTTTCTGGCATCTCGGATTTCTTATTATGGAGCTATATTTATCAACAAGTATTTTGGCATGGAGCATAATTCTTGTATCTTTATTCTGGCATTCTATTATATTCTAGAGCATCTATCGGATCAACGAAATTCTATTTTCAACAACAATGACGGATCTGAACACATGTTGGTTTATTTCCAACTGCATTATTATCTTCGTAGTCTTATTTCTAGTGTAGAGTTATGTATATTCTTGAAGCAGCATGTTTAAATAATAAGTATGGGTATCATGAGGAGGTGTAGTGAGGGACATGGTAAGAGGTAAACATGGGCATAAAGTTAGAATCCTTGATTAACTGCGAGCATGCTGCATGCATAGTTTGTATTCACATGTATTGCATCAATATTTGTGTTTTGGATAATCTATTAATGTTTAAGGATTGACTATACAAGAACAAGGGATATAGATGAGGGTTTAATTGTTTGGATTAGTCTCTCGACGTATTTGGTCTTGTATAGTTGAGAGTTAAACGTAATCAATGCTGGTCGGATGGCAAGGCCTCTGGGTGTTATATCCAGAGGTCTTAAGTTTGAATCTCAAGGGGGTGGCCGCAGGTGATTCACCGGACACCCATGGTTACCAAAAAAAAAATGTAATCAATGCTTTTTTTGAAATTACGTGTTTAACTTTATTGATGACTGCCATGTGTATTTATCGTTGCTTCAAATTTCGGGACGAAATTTCTTTAAGAAGGGTATAATGTAACAACCCTAAATTTCTAATTTTGTAAAATAATTATTTTAATTATTATTTTCTGTTAGCTATATTATATTAGTGTGCCTAGGTAAGACACGTGTTTAAAAATTTTAAGTTTGGAGGACCCATAAATTAAATCATTAGTGAGTTGGTTTAGTTTGAGTGTTATTTTATTAATTTATGTTTGTTAAAAAAAGTGAAGGGTTGATATGTATTTTGTTTAATATAGTGTTTACAGGCCCGCGAATGTGTCAAATAGTGTATCTAGTATTAAAATTTAGTACCCGGGGCATGAGTACCTTTGGGCTAGCCATTTTAGTGGGTTGGGTTACATTATGGGCTCATCTGTGTCTCTTTTGTGAGCCTATAAGAAGAAAAATGGGATTATTAATATTTGTGTGAGTGTTATAATATAGGGGAAAATACCTTTTACCCCCTGTGGTTACACCCATTTTCTCATTACCCCCTTGTGGTTCATTTTATAACACTTAACCCCCCTGTACTACGGACTGAAGTGAGACTGTTAACTTTTCTAACGGAGAAAAGGAAATGACGTTAATACCCCCAAGCCCCTATACATACTCTTTAGGGAAAAATACCTTTTACTCCCTATGGTTACACCCATGTTCTCATAACCCCACCGTGGTTCATTTTTGTAACACTTAACCCCCCTGTACTAATGACTGAAGTGGGACTGCCGTTAGAAAAGTTAACAGTCTCACTTCAGTCCGTAGTACAGGGTGGTTAAGTGTTACAAAATGAACCACAGGGGGTTTATGAGAAAATGGGTGTAACCATAGGGGGTAAAAGGTATTTTCCCTATAATATATGTACTGTGTGTGTATTATAAGTATATCCATAGATAATATATCCTAGGGTTAGATAAAACAAAAGAAGAAAAAAAAAGAGCAGCCATAAGAGAGAGAGAGAGAGAGAGAGAGAGAGAGAGAGAGAGAAATAGAAAAGAGGCAACTCTAACCACCGGGAAGGAGAAGAAAAGAGAAGAGGAGGGTTAGAAGAGAGGAGGATTCATTAGCTTTATTCCGTGGAGTTCACCATCATCAGCATCCTTCTTTCCCCTAAGTCGGTGAGTAAGCATTTAGATTGTAGGGTTGATTCGTAGTTTTGATTGATTTTTGATTTGTGTTCATTCTAGTCTGAATAAATCGTATGGATGGGTGTTTATATAGATACGGATCTATAGTGATATATGTATATGTATGTATATATCTCAAAGGTTGGATATGAGTTATTTGGAAAATTGAAGAAGAAAAAAAGACTAACACAAATTCGAATTTGTGTAAAATTGAAGAAAACTCTCAGATTTGTTTTAGAAAATAATTCGTGTTAATTCATACATTTTGTTTTTAGTAAAACCGCCTGCGATGGTCAATGTAAAACGCGATTCTGCACGTGTACCGTCAAATGGTGATTTTTCCAATTCTAGACCGTTTGAGCAGAAAATTCATATTACAGTAGCAGTAAATGTCAACTCCGAATTTCGAATTATGTTTATGAAAATTTTAGAGATGTTTCTTTGAACGAAATTATTATGAGGAACAATTTCAACCCAGGTTGATTTTAGGGCTGTTTAATACAAGGTCTGTATGGGACTATTTTAAATAGTACTATTGAGTGCCGATTTTAAATGCTATGACTTATGCTATGTGCGGTATTGAATGATGATTATGGAAATACTACGTTAGAGACGTGAATAGAATTTGGCGCAAAGGCCTTATCATTTTTTTTTCTTCGGAAAATGGTAAATAGATTCCAAAAGAGGATGTACAAAAGTACAAGGGGCATACCCCAGGATAAGACAGTGAGCTCAATACATGAGGACAAAAACAAAACAAATCATGCCCAACAAGTGACAAAGGGCAACCTGAAAAACAGACACAATCTCAATGCCAATTCAAAACCAAACATGCCACAACACGGCTAATCAACACACAAAGGACCCTAACTACATCAAAGAGATCAATCCCACCACTTACAAAGATATCTATCTATGTTAACTTGATTCTTCCATATCACCCTGATTTGAACATTTATTTGGAATATAAACTGCTTAAGAAGAATGCTTGGAGGGTTGAAGATCTTCTTAAACGTTCTGTTGTTTCTCTCTTTCCATAAACCATAGACAGCCACGCCAAGGCAAAGCATGGGAATCACTTGTTGAGGAGCTTTCCCTCTAAATCTTTGGTCCATCCATTCCAATGTAGCATTCCAACATTGATTATGCCAATGGATGTCACATCTTCTCATTAATTCCTGCCAAACAAGAAAAGAATAAGGACATTCAAAGAACAAGTGGTCAAGAGTTTCCATATTAGAATGGCAAAACAAACAAACAAGAGGTCCAGGAGTAAAACCAGAGATTATATCATGCGTGGATAAGCGGTTCTGAGCAGCAAGCCATAGAACAAAAATTTGTCTCGGGCTACATCTAGATAACCAAACAGAGTTATACGAAGGAACCTCAGTATCATGGACCCTCAAGTGATCCCAAATAAGGTAAGTATTGAACTCACCATTAGGGGATAAAATCCACTTAACAGTATCGATGCTATTATTAGGAGAGTAGAAATTAGGCAAAGTATTTCTAACTTCGTTAAGTTCTAAAGAGTTTGAGCCAGGCCAGTTCCAACCATTTCCTCTGATAATACTACTAACCTTTGCATCAATATTAATAGCCGCATCATACACAATTATTTCAGTAAAATGATCCAGCAGGGGACCCAAGGGGAGCCAGTTATCAAACCAAAGGAAGGTATGATTACCATTACCAATCCGATGGATTAGTAAGGGCTTTGCAACCTCTCTAAGCTTTAATAACTTTCTTCAGTACCAAGAGCATTGAGATGGTATCTTTGCCTGCCAGAAACTTTTGTTTTTCAACATATACTGGTGAATCCATTTTTTCCATAAGGAATTGTTAGAAGGGTCCAAAAGTTTATCTATATGTTTCAAATTTACAACCTTATTAACCAGAACTAAATCTTTAAAGCCCAGACCTCCTTCCCTCTTAGGTCTGCACACTTTGGACCAAGCCATTTTAGCACCAGATATTTTATCTGTCTTACCAGACCAAAGGAATCTAGCCATCGTTTGGGACACTTGCATGAGAACACCTTTAGGAAGAATGAACAAACCAGACCATTAGAGTTGAATTCCTGTCAAGACAGAACTTACCAATTGGGCTCTACCTGCATAAGATAAAAACTTAGATTTCCAAGAATTTTTTTTTTTTTGGAAAAAGGGTGAATAAAATTCCAAAAAAAGAGGGCCATACCCTAGGATATTACAGTAAGCGCAAAAACATGTTATGAATGCGAGAACAAACATGGAATGAAACAAACAAGCAAAATCATAACAACATGGGATGAGCAACCACACAGGGCATCCCAACACCAAACAAGCCAGAGCCAATTTTATGGTCTATGTCGACTCTTGGGCTGACTCCCACTGAATTTCATTTTTGCTTCTTTCTTTTTCTGTCTGTTGGAAAGAGGGCTCCCTCGAGCCTCAAGGTCGACCTTATCTTCAAGGCTATAATCAACCTCATAATCTTCGACATCATCCACACTAAAGTGGCCAGTGGGATCCTCTCTGATCTCCCCACGAGTATCATCGGGGCGGTGAGACGAGCTTGCTTCACAACACATTATCGGGTCTGAGGAATGTGTAAGAGAATCTGCTCTAGTGGGATCGGCGCCAGATTCTACCTGGAGCTTAGAAAGCGTATCAAACATATTGCTCCGCTTAATAGGAGCTGCCGAGTGGACCATGTCTTTCTTGTGATGAGAGCCACAATCCACGGTCTTTTTCCCTTTATCTTTCTTTTCCACAACTTGTCACTCTCCATCTGTCTTCCCATTCTTCTTGTAAGGATAGTGAGTGGTAGGCCTAGAATCTTGTTTAGCAACCTTAGAGCAATCATGTCCAAACTGAGAACACTGTTTGCATCTCACAGGGGTCCATTGATATTCTAAACTAATCTTGGTTCTGATAGTATCACCATTAACCTCGTCTTCTGATTCAATATGGAAGTCATTAAAGAAGTCAAAATCGGCTGTAACTTCAATGCACACTCTAGCATAAGTAATACGTCTCCGACTTGCAGTTGTACGATCCACCCGAATAGGTTTTCCGATAAAACTAGAGATAAAGCTAATACCCCTCGGGTTCCAATATTCCAACAGAACACCGTAGAAGTTGACCCAAATTGGGATGGTTTGGACCTCCTCGTTATCGAATGAGAAATGTGGTTTCCACAGTCTAAGAATGAGAGGTTTCCCTGCAATGAACCACGGGCCCCCCTCCATCACAGCATCCCTGTTTTCCTCACAAGAAAATGTAAAGAAGAAGTAACCAGAATCGGTGGCCAAAGTATCAATCAAGCCGTGATTGGCCCAAAGATGTTCAGTAACATTAGTTACAAGAGAATACGGAAGTTTTTTGCCCAAAAAACGGCCCACCAGAGTTGCCCTCCATTCTTCCTTCCCGACATTAGTAATGTCCCTAGGAATTTTGAGAACTAAATTAGCTGCTTTTTCACCATGGTCCACAAATTCTAAGTTAAATTCCTCCTGACTGACTGGGGACCCCGGGTTGTTGTAACTTTGAGCTGGCCTGTTAGGGTCAGGGTTGGTATTGGAACCATTAAGTTCTTGAGAAGCCGGCATAAATAACTCAGCCCGTGATTTCCCTGTCTGTTGTTTGAATGGAAGCTGCCCATGATCAGCTAAACCCGGGTTCTCGGACAGGGTTCCAAAAGTGGTCTGTTCAGCTGCAATACCTTCTAAGGAGGAGGTCTTATTTGGAGCCAAAATTGCCGAGCCAACATCTACACCACATGGGCCCACACCTGCATTAGTCAAGTCGTGTTGAGCAAAAACAGCTTGTGCATTAATCGGCTTAGTACCAGTAGCCGCATGACTAGGCCACGTGTAAGGCCAAGACCCAACAACCGCAGTTGACTGAGATAGGCCTCGGTCAATTGACTGGACACTCTTCGGGCTGACGTGGACGTTTCGCTGACCATGATAAATGCAGTGAAGGGCCGAATTTCGGTCTTGATAATCATCATTCGCATGGGTCCCATAACAAAAGTCATTCTTTGGAGGTTTACCAAAGAGAGTAGTACAAGGAGACAAAGAATGAGCTGTCAAGCTCTCAAGCATAGCATTATCGTGAATATGGGAACACGCCGTCCCGCATTGTGACCCCTGGGCCCCACCAGCTACAACATGCACCTGACCTTGCGTGATCCCCATGTGAGAAAGGACAGCTTTGTCTGGGTTTTTAGGCTTTTCATTGCACAGCTCATCCTCAATATGACTGTTAACATAATTAAGCCTAGTAGTCTTTTGATGCGCGTGGGATCCACTCTTCAACTTATCAGCATTTCCAATTGCACCTAACTCAAGAGGGGGCGCATGAATCTTCTCTTGTGATCCAACACCTTGCGTGCCAATCTGAATAACCTCAGCTTTTTGATAGTCCATCAGGTGATCACACGGTCCAACATGAGGCCCAGCAAGCGTGGGCGCGTCGCATACACTCCCAGTCACTAACACCTCATGGGTCTCACCTTGGATACAAGAAAGATCAAAAGAAACAAAACCATCTCTTGCAAAGTCTTTATCTTCACAGATTTGAGGGTATTCACATTCTTGAACATTCGCAGGCCCTTGAGTAATAGCACCACTAGGATCATGAACCTTAGGGTAATGGACAAATACCCCAAGCTTATGAGCAGTAGGTTCCATAGTATTACTAACCTGAGCATTATTCAAGATTCCTTCCAGGTTAGCAGCAACTTTTAATTTATCCTTATATTGGATAAGATGGGCCTCATCCTGAGACTCATGGATCATAGAAGAGCCTTCATCTTGGACTCCCTCACATTCGTTAGTAACATTAGGTATCTCATCAGCATCTGTAACAGTTTCGATGGGACTCATAACAGAAGCTTTATCAGGCCTTCTATGATACTTCCCTTTCACCAGCAACCGCTCAACCAATGATTCGGACTTGGCCTTGTGAAGTTTAGGGACCCTAGTTTGGTTACCTTGATCTTCATCAGGAGCAAACTCACAATCCATAGACTTATCATCCAAGTTGGATGTGGGAATAACAGAAATACATTCAATAAGCTCTTTAAATGGAAGTTTATAAGTAGATTTAGTAGTTGGGGATCTGGACTTGCCCAAAATCACATTCCTGGAAATGAGATTAGCCTTTTCTCTCTTCCAACTCCTCCTCATTGGAAAACGCTACATAATGGTTTCTAGAGAGAGAAGCTCCCCCATCTCTCTAGAATTTGGTTAAGTCTGTGTTCTTCATCCTCCTTCTTTCTCTCCCTTATCTCTCTCTCTCTCTCTCTCATTCCTCCCATTCTTTTTGTTCATTTGGGTTTGATGAAGAAACACGCTAACTTGATAGAAGTTAGCTCAGATGTAACTTAACTCGGAATGGAACTTGATGCTCAGATGTAACTTAACTTGGAATGGAACCCCCTGGGATAGTACTGTCAGTTGGATGACCCAGCACTGGAAGGGAAAGACCCCCCATCATATGATTCCCAGAATTTGCTTGGGAGTTACCGTCTATGGCCTGTGAAGGGAAAGGAACAATAGAAGTTTTAAAAATTCATCTACACCGAAAGAACAATTATTGAAGAACTTTGTCTCGCAAGTTTATGCTCAAATCAGGAACAAATGGAAAAGGCATTGTTATCTTGATGCCTTGTTGGTTAATTGGCAATAGAAAATTTTATTTTGTTTTGGGACTATCTTGGTTTCCCTTGCAATATTTTGCTTGGTTTTTTCCTTCTTAGTCTCTTTTTTGAGTGATCTGATGTAAGCTTTTGCCTTTTGTGGCATTTCTGTGGTTTGTTTGTGCCACTTGTCCTTATGCCTTGTGCTTATTGTATATCCTGGGGTATGCCCCTTGTACCTGTGTACATCCCTTTTTTGGAATCTATTTACCATTTTCCGAAAAAAAAAAAAAGATAGAAGTTCCTACCAATTCAAAAACCCCAAATAAGAGGGATTTGAAATCTGCCAGAACAGAAATGGTTACCACTGATGGTACACGGATTGTTAACCTTCCAGAACTGGCTGAGCCTAGTGTTCTATCTGTTGGGCATAACTTTATTATTTCAAATCCCTCCAAATCTGTGGTGTATGGGATTAGTGATGAAAGAGTGACTGATCTTTCTAAGGGTAACTTACATGGATATTCTGATGAGGACCTTGAACTACATGAAGAATGGGAGGTTGAGTTCCCAAAATCAGTTGCTAATGAGGTATGTGGTCTTGTAGAGGGATCCTCATTTAAGGGAATTCAAGACTCTAATGAGATCCGAAAAAGAAAGATGAAGGCTATTAGTGAAAATGTGGCACTTGAACCTGTTCTAATTCCTCCTTCTCATCCTATACCTGCCTTATGTCCTTTGGAGGAGAAGACAAGCTACAATGATCTTGTATCAGCTCAGACTTTGATTCGTAATTTACAAAATGAGTTGGAAATTTTGAAATCCACAAATTTGAACCCGAATTCTAGTATGATGGAGAGTGGGAAAACCTTCAAGATTCATGATATAAATGCAGATGGGCAGGCTATAGAAGAAGGAGAAATATCTTCTTTTGATTAAAAAATAAACATAGTTACGGGCTCCAAGGAGTTTGTTCAGCATGGGACCCACACTTCTTCTACAAACGTGTCTAACGGTCATATTCCTATTTTAAGTGATAACCCACTTGCTGGGAATGCCACTGCCTCACGCAAGCTTAAATTTATTGAGGAATGCACGCCTAATGTTACTAGTACTCATGGGGGTTTTAAATAAGGGCAGTCTTGGAATTCCAGCCTAAATGAGGCAGCTAACCCATCCTTGGCAGCGGTTCTTGGCCCCACAAATTCTGACGAGCTGATGGAGAAGCACATGGGCAACCAACTTTTAACCTTAAAATCTGGAGGTATGTCTCCCACTAATTCACCAAAGTTGAATATATCTCCTCCACATTTTAATTTGCCAGCCGCGGGTCCCATTACTTTTCATGCTCCTCATGTGAAAGCTGGTAGTCACATGGCTTGTGCTGCTAATAACCAAGAATCCGGAAAGTTGTCTTTCAATAATCCTATGTGTATAATGCAAGATTCAAGTTTGACAGCTACCCACGTGGTTAATGCCCCAATTTCAGGCCGTGTGTCTGCTCCTACTTCTATTAGTGATCATGCAGCTACACGTATGGAGGTAGTGCACCCAAAGTCTTCATTTGATATTACTCCTTCAAATCATAATGGCCCAGCTAGCAACTTGACTACTTCCACACAAGCCAAGTCTTGGGCTTCTCTTGTGACTAAAAAAAAAGTCACTTGGATTTAATCTCAGTTACATTAAGCAGCGGGAAGGAACTGAAAGGAAGCATCTCCAAATTCCTAAGGAAGTGTTCATCAATGGGAGCCATGTTTGGAAAAACTCCTTAGTGGGCTATTTCATTGGCAAGAAACTCCCTTTCTCGTTTGTGAAAAATGCTACTAGTAGATTATGGGGAAAACAAGGTCTACAAGATATGGTAGCTACTGATTCTGGGATTTTATTTTTCAAGTTTAATAGTGAAGAAGAGAGTTTGGCTATTTTGGAAGGAGGGCCATGGCACTTGAGTGGACAACCTATTATTCTTAGAAAATGGCAATCTGGCCTCACCCTCTCCAGGGAGTCTATTACTACTATTCCTGTGTGGGTTCATATCCACAATATTCCACTTGAACTTTGGAATCCCCTAGGACTAAGCCATATTGCAAGTGCCATTGGGAAGCCCTTACATGTTGCTAAAGTCACTGCTGAATGCAGAAGAATCTCCTTTGCTAGAATTTGTATTGAGCTAAATGCTAATCAAGAAATACTCAAGGAACTTATTATAGATTTTGAAGATCCTATTACTGGAGAATTAGAGCCGATTTATCTCAAAATTGAGTACCAGTGGACTCTTATACGTTGTGCCAAATGTAAGAGATTTTGGTACGATTGTTCCAAACTACCAAAGCCCCAAATTCCTAATCAGAAAGGCCATAATGTCACTGATCCTCTGAATGAGGGTGCATGGAAGACTAAGGAGAAAGGGAAGATCAGCAATGTTATTTCTGCTATGCCTTCTACTTCCTCCAACACTAATGTTAATATTGTTACTGATCCTTTAAGAGCTATACCTGAGCTCCAACCAGTGGCCTCTCAACAATCCCCAGTTTTAGTCTCTAAGAATATGATTCGGGAAAATAACATGTTCTCTGCTTTAGAATTTGATGCTAAGGAAGTTGATGAGCCTTATGGAATTTGTTCAGGCACCTTAGAGGGAGAAAATAAATCTGTGGTGCAGTCTAGTATATCCATGGATGTGAAAGATCATATTTTTAACCTGGGAGACACATTTGTCCCAATCTATAATAATCATATTAAAGTTGTGACAGGGTTGAATAAACCATTGGAAGAAGTGCTTGAAACCTCTAATGGAGCCACAATCAAATGTTCTTCTAAAGAGGTTCTCCCACAGTTGGAACCCCAATTGCTTATGGGTGCATTGGATGGAAATACCAAATTTAGTGGACAGTTTGAAAATGATGATACTGTTAATGACTTTACTGTTGTAAGTGCTTGTCCCAATTCTGAACCACTTTCAGAATCAACAAAGGTCGAGACCATTGGTCAAGACAAAGGAAATGGGACTCTTCTGGTTAAACCACATGAAGCTACTGTCTTTCCAGGTAATGAGGGACATGACAATGCCAAAGATTCAAGTATAGTAATTGGAAATGACAATCAAGACTCACACTCAGAAGATGAGGGACAGTCTAACAATGGGGATCGCAGCTCAACCATTTCAACTCCTCCTTCCCAACCTCAAGGCTCAGCTTCAGAGGTTGAAGATGTTCATTCAGTATTCCCTCCTTCATCTAGTTTTCCTTCCAGCTCAGAGAAGAGTGCTAAAGCTCCACCACAGGACCCAGGTCAGACTTCAAACAACTTTAGTTCTCCTTCAGGTAAGAATTTTTCAACTCATACAAAGGGTAGTAAAAATAATAATTCCTCCGGTAGGAGGAATAAACCCCGAAAACATTCTTAATGATTGTCTGCTGTTGGAATATAAGGGGTCTCAACCAACCCTTTAAACAATCTGAGGTTGCAAAATTCATTTACCAATACAATATTGATGTGATTGGTATTGTTGAAACTAAAGTCAGACAATCCAATGAAAATTTTATTAAACAGAAATTTTTTAAAGATTGGAACTGTGTTACCAATAGCACTCCTAATACTGCTGGCAGAATCTGGGTAGGTTGGAATCCTGAAAAAGTTCATCTATCCATTGTGAAAATTTCATCTCAACTTATCCATACTCTTATTGAAAGTGATGATAAGCTTATTTCCCTTGAAGCATCTTTTGTCTATGGTTCCAACTGTGGACAAGATAGAGTTAACCTTTGGAATTCACTAAAATCTGTTCCCGTTGGACCTAATTCCCCTAATCACATTATATTGGGGGATTTCAATGTTGTTTTACAACCTAATGAAATATCGAATTCTAATGCTTATGTGAATTCTGAAATCTCTGATTTTAGAGATCTTGTGAATCAACTGAATCTATCCGACCTGAGATATTCTGGTGAGTTTTTTACTTGGTGTAACAGGAGGTTTGGAAGATCTGACTTCACTGAAAGAAAATTAGATAGGGCTTTAGTTAACCAAGATTGGCTGGATAATTTCCCTGACTCCTACACTCATTTTCACAAACCAGGTATATCTGACCACTCCCCTGTTATTACTTATGTGGATAAAATTACTAGAAGGAAGGGTAGGTCTTTTAAATTTTTTAACTTTTGGACCCAATTGGATCATTATTCTGGTACTATATCCCAAGCCTGGAATACTAGTATCAGAGGTACTATCCAATATCAAGTTTGCCATAAACTTAGATTTGTCAAACAAGATTTGAAGAGATTTAGTAGATGCCTTACAGGTAAAGAAAAACTTAATGTTGATAAGGCTAGGGAAGATGATGAGAACATGGCGGCTAGCACAAGGTGGAATGCGGACCCGAACCACGTGCCAATTGGTCCGGTTACAAGGGCGCGAGCAAAGCGGTTCAAGGACAATCTCAATGGTCTGGTTCAACAAATTTGGGTTGAGACTAATCTGAGTGGCCCAAAGGAGGATACTAGTGATCCACAAGGCTGGGTGTCCATGATTCAAGCTCTAGAATAAATTATAGGCTTGCATGCCAACTTAGGGATTTTTTATATTCATTAGTTTCCTTTTATTTTAGTTTTGGGATGAATTATATTGGACCATAATATTTCGTAGGCTTAAAAGGGCCCAACTTTAAGCCTCAGCTATTTAAACAGTTTTAGGGTTTGTAATATTCAGTTTTGATCATTAATAATATTGTGAGAGTTTTCTCTTTGGTTCTTTGAAGAACTATTCAAACTTATCAGATTTACTCTGTGGCGTTCATACCTGGACTTATCAATCGAGTTTTCCATCCTTGATTGTGGCGTCTTCATCCTTTATACCAAGGTTCGCATCTGTTATAGGTGTTGGGTCGCGGTTTCCATTGAATCTGACAGTAGAACGGTCCGAGACATTAATCGTGTTACGGGTTTCGTCACATTATTGGCGGGGTTCGTATCAGAAGATCTGGAAAATGTTCATTCTGAGCTTCTACATCACCCTCATGATATTAATCTTATTTCAAAACAAAATGTGTGCATGGAGAGTTTTCTTCAATCTATTTGGATTGAGGAAGAAACCCTCAAACAAAAATCCACACTGCAGTGGCTGGAATGTGGTGATAAGAATTCCAGATATTTTTTTCAATCTATCAAAGAAAGGAGAAATAGGAAAAGAATTTTTAAATTGGAAAAACCTGATGGCCAATTTACTCGTAACATTGATGAAGCAAAAAATGAAGCCATAAGATACTTCCAGAATCTCCTTGGCTCACCTGCTAGTATTGACTACCCAGGGATAGAATATTTAAGGACCTTTATTCACAAAAGGATCCCAGATAATTATATCCAAAGTCTTGATAGTGTTCCTACCTTAGTAGAGATTAAAGAGACTTTTTTCTCTTTGCATGATAATAAAGCCCCAGGTCCTGATGGATTTGATGCTCACTTTTTTAAATATTCCTGGAATATTGTTGGCCCTGAAGTAACTGCTGCCATAATGGAATTCTTTACTATTGGTGAATTACTTAAGGAGTCTAATGCTACTATTATAGCTTTGATTCCTAAAGTCCCTAATCCATCTAAGATGGGGGATTTTAGGCCTATCTCTTGCTGTAATACTATCTACAAGTGTATTTCAAAAATTTTAGTTAATAGAATCCAGAAGGTTCTCCCTGTTAGGGAATCCATTGTGTTGGAGCGTGTGAGTGCCTTGGGTGTATTAGGGAATCCATTGTGTTGGAGCGTGTGAGTGCACACGACGCGCCTATGGGAGTGAATTCGTCTTTCACGCAGTCCGGTGATTGTGGGACCCAAGCACTGCCGGTTAGTCCTTTTGGTCACAATTTTGATTTAAAAGCTGTGCACATTGATTCAAGTGAAGCCACGCGTCCGTCATTTACTGCGCCCACTAACTTGCCGAGAAGTTTCCATACTGGCCACGTGCATGTGGACCCCACGGACATGTCCAACCATAATGATTTTGTCCTGGCTGACTCTCTTGACCAGACCTCTTCCTCTATGGTCATTTCGGTTTTAAATGATGGACAAGGAGATGACGCCACGCGTCCTTCTCTTAACGTGCCGAGAAAATTTCTTGCTGGCCACGATCTGGTGGACCCCACGGGCACGTCCAATCCCCCGCAGAATGCTGTCCTGGCTGAGTCTCAAGATAAGACCGCTCCATTTGAAGTCACATCGGCATTTAATGCCAATTGCTTTGGTCAATTAAACGGTCATTTTGAGAATGACCTGAGCTTTGTTAAATCCTCCAGTCCGCACAAAGCTGTTCATTATCAAAAGGGGTTTACACAAGGTCAGGAGCACTATGTAACTGGTGGGGCCCAATGTAAGGCATGGGCTGAATTATTCAAATCTGAGGGTCAGAAGGGCAGCAAGCCCCAAATTGTGTTGGGATCAAAGTTGGATTTAAATTACAGAAACACTGAAAATAGCAAGGAATTTAATTTGGAATTTGTGGACCATGGAGGGACTGAAGACGATCTTGTCCTTAAAATTCCGAAGGACTTAACTGCAGCTGGGAAAGACGAATGGACTGCTACCTTGGTTGGCCGGTTTCTAGGCAAGAAGCTTCCGTTTTCCCTTGTCTCTAACGTTACTGACCGGCTATGGGCTAATGAGGGCCTTATTGATACGCTGGCCACTGATTCTGGATGTTTCTTTTTTTCTTTCTCTAGTACGGAAGCTAGGGATGCTATTTTAGAAGGAGGACCATGGTTTGTGGCAGGTCAACCTCTCCTTCTTCGGCCGTGGAAGCCCCATTTCTCTTTTGAAAACGAGGAGGTTCACTCTGTTCCAATCTGGGTTAACTTCTACGGTATACCGCTTAAATATTGGAATCCGAAGGGAATCAGTTTCATCTCTAGTTTCATTGGGAAACCTATTCGTGTTGATCGCATAACTGCAAGTAGAAGGCGTATAACCTATGCTCGTGTTTGCATTGAAGTTTCTGCAGACTTTGATTTTTTCAATGAATTCCATATTGAGTCAGAAGACGAGGAGACTGGCAATCCTATTAGAACAAAGATCAATTTGGAATACCAATGGACCCCGGTTCGATGCAAAAAGTGCTCCCAGTTTGGTCATGATTGTTCTCGGTCTGCGTCTCTTGGTCTGAGCCATCAAGATCGTCACCCTCTCAAGAGAAACGGTAAGGAAAAAGGGACCTGGCAAGTTATCTCAGGCAAGGATAAAGGTATAAAGACTGTTGTTGACTACACTTCTGGCCGTACTAAAAACACGAAAGGCTTGGTTACTCCGCTTGCGAAGGATAACCGGTTTGAAGCCCTTTCTCAGCTTTTGGAAGATACTGATCCTAAACATGTCAAAGTTGATACCATTGCTTCTCCATCTGCCCGGACATCTTGTCCCGAAGCTAGCTCCTCTTACCAGGCAGATGTCCCTCGAGGTGAGACTAGAGAGGAAACCACCTTTCCCATTTGTGTGGATGACGATGATGACTGTATTAGTGATTATGGACTAGCTAGTGAGGACGGGACCCCTTTAAGGGGTAGTCACCTATCCAACAGACAAAAAAAGAAGGAAGCTAAGATGAAATTCAGCGGGAGTCGGCCCAAAGGACGACAACGATCCTGAGGAGGCTCTTGCATTGGGTTGTTGGTTGTCTCTTGTGTTTGGTTCATTCCATGTAGCTAGTTAGTGCTTGTTGCTCTTTTTTCAGATGTTTAGTTTGGCTCTTGTAGCATGATAGTTGCGCTTATTGTAATATCCTAGGGTATGGCCCTTTTTTGGAATCTATTTACCATCTTTCCGAAAAAAAAAAAGGTTCTCCCTGTTTTTATTGATCAAGCCCAATCCGCTTTTGTTAAAGGGAGAAAAATAAGTGACAATGTGTTATTAGCTCAGGACCTTTTGCGGGACTATCATAAGGTTGGTGGTAAATCTAGGGGTGCAGCTAAAGTAGACCTTATGAAAGCCTATGATAATGTGAGTTGGATTTTCCTTTTTGATTTGCTTGATATTTTGGGTTTCCCCCCTAGGATGAGGAGATGGATCCAAGCTTGCATCTCTACTCCTAGGTACTCCATTAATTTTAATGGTGAATCTATTGGTTACTTTGAGGGGGCTAAGGGACTTAGACAAGGTGATCCCATTTCCCCATATCTGTTTGTGATGCCTTTAGCCAGTTACTACATTTTAATATTCATAATGGCCCTTTTTCGTTTCATTGGAAATGTGATAAATTGAAAATCTCCCATCTTTGCTTTGCGGATGACTTAATTATCCTGTTAAATGGTGACAAGGATTCCGCTAAGATTATCAGAGACACTCTGAATCAATTTTATAACTTGTCTGGCCTTCAAGCTAATAATTCTAAAAGTTGCCTCTTCTTCTCAGGGATTGATGATAATTTGGGTCTTGAACTTCTTAGTGTTCTCCAATTTACCAAAGGAAATCTTCCTTTAAAGTACTTGGGAGTTCCCTTAATCACCACTAAATTAAAAAATTGTGTTAGATGTGCTTAGAAATGAAAAGTTGTTTGCTAACCTAAAGAAGTGCACTTTTTGCACCGATAAGCTTGTGTTTCTTGGTTTTGTTGTGTGTGCACAAGGAATACAGGTTGATGAAGAAAAGATTCGTGCTATCCAAGAATGGCCAAGCCCATCTAGTGTAAGTAATGTGCGAAGTTTTCACGGACTTGCTAGTTTTTACAGGAGGTTCGTGAAAGACTTCAGTAATATAGCTGCACCGATAACCGAAGTCATCAAGAAAAATGTTGGGTTCAAATGGGGGGAAGAGCAAGAGAAGGCATTTCAATTACTCAAGGAGAAGTTAACTCATGCACCTTTACTTGCTTTACCTAACTTTACAAAAACTTTTGAAATTGAATGTGATGCTTCAGGTTTAGGTATTGGCGCCGTGCTTATGCAAGAAGGAAGACCGATTGCATACTTTAGTGAGAAGTTAAGTGGGGCTGCCTTAAACTATCCCACGTATGACAAAGAGATGTATGCATTGGTTCGAGCTTTGGAGACATGGCAGCATTACTTGTGGCCTAAAGAGTTCGTGATTCACACCGATCATGAGTCTTTAAAGCACCTTAAAGTCCAACACAAGTTGAACAAGAGGCATGCACGATGGGTTGAATTCATTGAGACGTTTCCATACGTCATTCGATATAAACAAGGTAAGGAGAACATCGTTGCCGATGCACTTTCTCGAAGGTACATTCTAATCTCTACTCTTGATGCTAAGATTCTTGGTTTTGAGCATATTAAGGAATTGTATCCTTTAGATCTCGATTTTAGTGAAGAATTTGAATCTTGTGAAAAAACAGCCCATAATAAATTCTATAGGCATGAGGGGTTTTTATTTCGAGAAAATAAATTGTGCATTCCAACTTGTTCAGTGAGAGAGTTGCTTGTGCGAGAGTCACATGGGGGAGGGTTAATGGGACATTTTGGGGTAGTAAAAACATTAGCCGTTTTACAAGAACACTTCTATTGGCCACGCATGAAACAAGATGTTGAGAGAATTTGTGGTAGATGTGTCACATGTAGGCGAGCGAAATCTAGAGTACAACCCCATGGCTTATACACACCTCTTCCAATTCCTAGTGAACCATGGATTGATATTTCAATGGATTTTGTGTTAGGTTTACCTAGGACTAAACACGGTCGAGACTCAATTTTTGTGGTTGTGGATAGATTTTCCAAGATGGCACATTTTATTCCATGTCACAAAACTGATGATGCTTCACATGTTGCTGATTTGTTCTTTAAGGAGATTGTGAGATTACATGGTATGCCTAGAACCATTGTTTCAGATAGAGATGTTAAGTTCTTGAGTTACTTTTGGAAGACCTTGTGGTGTAAGTTGGGGACTAAGTTATTATTTTCTACTACTTGTCATCCACAAACTGATGGTCAAACCGAAGTAGTAAATAGGACTTTATCTACTTTGTTAAGGGCTATTATTAAAAAGAACATCAAAACATGGGAAGAATGTTTACCACATGTTGAGTTTGCTTATAATCGTACTATCCATTCTGCTACTAAATTTTCACCCTTTGAAATTGTGTATGGTTTTAATCCTTTAACTCCTTTGGATTTATCTCCTTTACCTGTTACTGAGCATGTTAATTTAGATGGCAAAAAGAAAGCAGATTTTGTTAAGCAGATTCATGAGAAAGCAAGGCTCAATATTGAGCGAAGAACGGAGCAATATGCAACGCAAGCTAACAAAGGGCGACGCAATATCATCTTTGAACCTGGAGATTGGGTTTGGGTACACATGCGAAAAGAAAGATTTCCAGCACAAAGGCGTTCTAAATTGCTTCCCCGAGGCGATGGTCCTTTTCAAGTTCTTGAGCGCATCAATGACAATGCCTACAAGCTAGAGTTGCCTGGTGAGTATAATGTTAGTACTACTTTTAATGTTGCTGATTTATCTCCTTTCGATGTAGGTGATGATTTGAGGACAAATCCTTTTCAAGAGGAGGGGAATGATGAGAACATGGCGGCTAGCATAAGGTGGAATGCGGACCCGAACCACGTGCCAATTGGTCCGGTTACAAGGGCGCGAGCAAAGCGGTTCAAGGACAATCTCAATGGTCTGGTTCAACAAATTTGGGTTGAGACTAATCTGAGTGGCCCAAAGGAGGATACTAGTGATCCACAAGGCTGGGTGTCCATGATTCAAGCTCTAGAATAAATTATAGGCTTGCATGCCAACTTAGGGATTTTTTATATTCATTAGTTTCCTTTTATTTTAGTTTTGGGATGAATTATATTGGACCATAATATTTCGTAGGCTTAAAAGGGCCCAACTTTAAGCCTCAGCTATTTAAACAGTTTTAGGGTTTGTAATATTCAGTTTTGATCATTAATAATATTGTGAGAGTTTTCTCTTTGGTTCTTTGAAGAACTATTCGAACTTATCAGATTTACTCTGTGGCGTTCATACCTGGACTTATCAATCGAGTTTTCCATCCTTGATTGTGGCGTCTTCATCCTTTATACCAAGGTTCGCATCTGTTATAGGTGTTGGGTCGCGGTTTCGTATCAGAAGATCTGGAAAATGTTCATTCTGAGCTTCTACATCACCCTCATGATATTAATCTTATTTCAAAACAAAATGTGTGCATGGAGAGTTTTCTTCAATCTATTTGGATTGAGGAAGAAACCCTCAAACAAAAATCCACACTGCAGTGGCTGGAATGTGGTGATAAGAATTCCAGATATTTTTTTCAATCTATCAAAGAAAGGAGAAATAGGAAAAGAATTTTTAAATTGGAAAAACCTGATGGCCAATTTACTCGTAACATTGATGAAGCAAAAAATGAAGCCATAAGATACTTCCAGAATCTCCTTGGCTCACCTGCTAGTATTGACTACCCAGGGATAGAATATTTAAGGACCTTTATTCACAAAAGGATCCCAGATAATTATATCCAAAGTCTTGATAGTGTTCCTACCTTAGTAGAGATTAAAGAGACTTTTTTCTCTTTGCATGATAATAAAGCCCCAGGTCCTGATGGATTTGATGCTCACTTTTTTAAATATTCCTGGAATATTGTTGGCCCTGAAGTAACTGCTGCCATAATGGAATTCTTTACTATTGGTGAATTACTTAAGGAGTCTAATGCTACTATTATAGCTTTGATTCCTAAAGTCCCTAATCCATCTAAGATGGGGGATTTTAGGCCTATCTCTTGCTGTAATACTATCTACAAGTGTATTTCAAAAATTTTAGCTAATAGAATCCAGAAGGTTCTCCCTGTTTTTATTGATCAAGCCCAATCCGCTTTTGTTAAAGGGAGAAAAATAAGTGACAATGTGTTATTAGCTCAGGACCTTTTGCGGGACTATCATAAGGTTGGTGGTAAATCTAGGGCTGCAGCTAAAGTAGACCTTATGAAAGCCTATGATAATGTGAGTTGGATTTTCCTTTTTGATTTGCTTGATATTTTGGGTTTCCCCCCTAGGATGAGGAGATGGATCCAAGCTTGCATCTCTACTCCTAGGTACTCCATTAATTTTAATGGTGAATCTATTGGTTACTTTGAGGGAGCTAAGGGACTTAGACAAGGTGATCCCATTTCCCCATATCTGTTTGTGATGCCTTTAGCCAGTTACTACATTTTAATATTCATAATGGCCCTTTTTCGTTTCATTGGAAATGTGATAAATTGAAAATCTCTCATCTTTGCTTTGCGGATGACTTAATTATCCTGTTAAATGGTGACAAGGATTCTGCTAAGATTATCAGAGACACTCTGAATCAATTTTATAACTTGTCTGGCCTTCAAGCTAATAATTCTAAAAGTTGCCTCTTCTTCTCAGGGATTGATGATAATTTGGGTCTTGAACTTCTTAGTGTTCTCCAATTTACCGAAGGAAATCTTCCTTTAAAGTACTTGAGAGTTCCCTTAATCACCACTAAATTAAAAAAGATCCACTGTGAAGAGCTGGTCACCAAAATTTGCTCTAAGATCAACTCTTGGAAATCCAAATCCTTGTCCTTTGCTGGTAGATCCCAACTCATCCGCTCTGTCCTGTCTGGTATTCAACTTTATTGGTCTGGTATGTTTATTCTCCCTAAAAGTGTACTTAAGCAGGTGGAACAAGCTATGAAAAGATTCCTTTGGAGTGGATCTACTGAAGTAGCCCATGGAGCCAAAGTGGCTTGGATTACTGTTTGTAGGCCTAAACAAGAGGGAGGCCTTGATGAGAACATGGCGGCTAGCACAAGGTGGAATGCGGACCCGAACCACGTGCCAATTGGGCCGGTTACAAGGGCGCGAGCAAAGCGATTCAAGGACAATCTCAATGGGCTGGTTCAACAAATTTGGGTTGAGACTAATCTGAGTGGCCCAAAGGAGGATACTAGTGATCCACAAGGCTGGGTGTCCATGATTCAAGCTCTAGAATAAATTATAGGCTTGCATGCCAACTTAGGGATTTTTTATATTCATTAGTTTCCTTTTATTTTAGTTTTGGGATGAATTATATTGGACCATAATATTTCGTAGGCTTAAAAGGGCCCAACTTTAAGCCTCAGCTATTTAAACAGTTTTAGGGTTTGTAATATTCAGTTTTGATCATTAATAATATTGTGAGAGTTTTCTCTTTGGTTCTTTGAAGAACTATTCAAACTTATCAGATTTACTCTGTGGCGTTCATACCTTGACTTATCAATCGAGTTTTCCATCCTTGATTGTGGCGTCTTCATCCTTTATACCAAGGTTCGCATCTGTTATAGGTGTTGGGTCGCGGTTTCCATTGAATCTGACAGTAGAACGGTCCGAGACATTAATCGTGTTACGGGTTTCGTCACATTATTGGCGGGGTTCGTATCAGTTGGTATCAAAGCACAGTTGGTATCACATTATTGGCGAGGTAAAACTTGCTGCCATTGAATTTTCTGATTATGCTATCATTTGGTGGGATCAATTGGTGTTGAATAGGAGAAGAAATAGGGAGCATCCAATAGAGACATGGGAGGATATGAAAACTGTGATGAGGAAGCGGTTCGTTCCAAGCTATTATTACCGAGAGTTGTACAACAAGTTGCAAAGTTTGAGGCAAGGTAATAGGAGTGTGGAAGAATATTATAAGGAGATGGAAGTTGCTATGATTCGAGCGAATGTAGAGGAAGATCGAGAGGCTACAATGGCTAGATTCTTAGTTGGGTTGAATCGGGAAATTGCCAATGCAGTGGAATTGCAACACTATGTTGAGTTGGAGGATATGGTACACATGGCTATTAAAATTGAGAATCAACTCAAGAGGAGGGGCAGCAGCACACGTCCAAGCCAAAATCCAAGCCAAAATTCCAATACATCCGCTTGGAAACCAAATAATTGGAAAAGAGATGAGAAGCAGCCTTTGGTGAAGCCAAAAACTGAGCAAAAACAAGAGGTGGCCAGCCATGGAAATCAAGGTAAATCCGATTCGTCTACTTCTCGGAACTGTGATATTAAGTGTTTTAAGTGCCAAGGTAGGGGACACATAGCTAGCCAATGTCCAAACAAGAGAGTTATGGTGTTACGAGATAATGGTGAGATTGAAACCGAAGATGAAGATGACAACGAATCTGTGCCACCATTGGAGGATGCCGATGATGAAGAGTACGCTGCCCAAGGGGATTTGTTAGTGGCAAGGAGAGCTCTAAACATGCAGGTTAAGGAAGATGATGAGGCACAACGGGAGAACATCTTTCATACGAGATGTCATGTCAAAGATAAGGTGTGTAGTGTGATCATAGATGGGGGGAGTTGCACTAACGTTGCTAGCACAACTTTGGTGGAGAAATTAGGGCTGCCAACAATCAAGCATCCACGACCTTATAAATTGCAATGGCTCAATGATAGTGGTGAAGTAAGGGTAACTAAACAGGTGTTAGTTTCTTTTCGTATTGGGAAATATGAAGATGAAGTTTTGAGTGATGTGGTTCCGATGCAAGCTAGACACTTGTTGTTAGGGAGGCCATGGCAATTTGATCGACGTGTTAAGCATGATGGTTTCACAAATAAATACTCGTTCGTGCTTAATCAAAGGACAATCACCTTAGTGCCTTTGACACTGAAGCAAGTTTATGAAGATCAAGTGAGGTTGCAAAGGGAGAGTGATCAAAAGAAAGAGAGTGCACAAAAGAAAAGGAGTGAGAAAAATGAGAGAGAAAAAGAAAAGAAAAATGCAGCCATTGAGGGAAAATTAGAGGGAAACCAAAAAAAGAATTTTTATGCAAAAGCGAGTGAGATCAAACGAGCGTTGTTTTCAAATCAGCCGATGATTGTACTTTTGTACAAAGAGGCATTTTTAAACACTAACCAAATTGACTCATCTTTGCCTAGTTCTGTTGTTTCTCTTTGCAGGAGTTTGGTGATATCTTTCCCGAGGAGGTTCCACATGGTTTACCCCCTATTCGAGGGATTGAACATCAAATTGATTTCGTGCCCGGTGCTACCATTCCAAACCGACCAGCCTATAGAAGCAATCCTGAGGAGACAAAGGAGCTACAAAAGCAGGTTAGTGAGTTGATGGAAAAGGGGTACGTAAGAGAAAGTATGAGTCCATGCGCCGTTCCGGTGATTTTGGTTCCTAAGAAGGATGGGACGTGGAGAATGTGCGTTGATTGCCGAGCCGTCAACAACATAACGGTAAAGTATCGACACCCTATTCCTCGCTTAGATGATATGTTAGATGAGTTGCATGGTTCTTGTATATTTTCTAAGATTGATTTGAAAAGTGGGTATCATCAAATTAGAATGAAAGAAGGTGATGAATGGAAAACTGCATTTAAAACAAAATATGGTTTGTATGAATGGTTAGTTATGCCTTTTGGATTAACTAATGCTCCTAGTACTTTTATGAGATTGATGAACCATGTTTTGCGTGCTTTCATTGGAAAATTTGTAGTTGTTTATTTTGATGATATCCTGATTTATAGCAAAAACTTGGAAGAGCATTTGAAGCATTTAAAACTTGTGTTAGATGTGCTTAGAAATGAAAAGTTGTTTGCTAACCTAAAGAAGTGCACTTTTTGCACCGATAAGCTTGTGTTTCTTGGTTTTGTTATGTGTGCACAAGGAATACAGGTTGATGAAGAAAAGATTCGTGCTATCCAAGAATGGCCAAGCCCATCTAGTGTAAGTAATGTGCGAAGTTTTCATGGACTTGCTAGTTTTTACAGGAGGTTCGTGAAAGACTTCAGTAATATAGCTGCACCAATAACCGAAGTCATCAAGAAAAATGTTGGGTTCAAATGGGGGGAAGAGCAAGAGAAGGCATTTCAATTACTCAAGGAGAAGTTAACTCATGCACCTTTACTTGCTTTACCTAACTTTACAAAAACTTTTGAAATTGAATGTGATGCTTCAGGTTTAGGTATTGGCGCCGTGCTTATGCAAGAAGGAAGACCGATTGCATACTTTAGTGAGAAGTTAAGTGGGGCTGCCTTAAACTATCCCACGTATGACAAAGAGATGTATGCATTGGTTCGAGCTTTGGAGACATGGCAGCATTACTTGTGGCCTAAAGAGTTCGTGATTCACACCGATCATGAGTCTTTAAAGCACCTTAAAGTCCAACACAAGCTGAACAAGAGGCATGCACGATGGGTTGAATTCATTGAGACGTTTCCATACGTCATTCGATATAAACAAGGTAAGGAGAACATCATTGCCGATGCACTGTCTCTTTTTTTTCGGAAAAGGGTTAATCAATAAAAAAAAAAAAGCCAAACGGCACTATACAAAAATACAAGGGGCATACCCCAGGGTGTACAATCAGCGCATGAAAATGGCAACTGGAAAAGCAACAAGGGATGGAGGGTTATCAAAGGCTAGCCAAGATAAGACCCATCACCAAGAACAGCAAAATCAAAAGCCAAAAGAAAAAGAGCACATGGGGTCACAAGCCCAAAAGTTGATAAAACATAGCAGTTAGCCTAACAAAACTCCCAACTAAATTCCCGATGCACTGTCTCGAAGGTACATTCTAATCTCTACTCTTGATGCTAAGATTCTTGGTTTTGAGCATATTAAGGAATTGTATCCTTTAGATCTCGATTTTAGTGAAGAATTTGAATCTTGTGAAAAAACAGCCCATAATAAATTCTATAGGCATGAGGGGTTTTTATTTCGAGAAAATAAATTGTGCATTCCAACTTGTTCAGTGAGAGAGTTGCTTGTGCGAGAGTCACATGGGGGAGGGTTAATGGGACATTTTGGGGTAGTAAAAACATTAGCCGTTTTACAAGAACACTTCTATTGGCCACGCATGAAACAAGATGTTGAGAGAATTTGTGGTAGATGTGTCACATGTAGGCGAGCGAAATCTAGAGTACAACCCCATGGCTTATACACACCTCTTCCAATTCCTAGTGAACCATGGATTGATATTTCAATGGATTTTGTGTTAGGTTTACCTAGGACTAAACACGGTCGAGACTCAATTTTTGTGGTTGTGGATAGATTTTCCAAGATGGCACATTTTATTCCATGTCACAAAACTGATGATGCTTCACATGTTGCTAATTTGTTCTTTAAGGAGATTGTGAGATTACATGGTATGCCTAGAACCATTGTTTCGGATAGAGATGCTAAATTCTTGAGTTACTTTTGGAAGACCTTGTGGTGTAAGTTGGGGACTAAGTTATTATTTTCTACTACTTGTCATCCACAAACTGATGGTCAAACTGAAGTAGTAAATAGGACTTTATCTACTTTGTTAAGGGCTATTATTAAAAAGAACATCAAAACATGGGAAGAATGTTTACCACATGTTGAGTTTGCTTATAATCGTACTATCCATTCTGCTACTAAATTTTCACCCTTTGAAATTGTGTATGGTTTTAATCCTTTAACTCCTTTGGATTTATCTCCTTTACCTGTGACTGAGCGTGTTAATTTAGATGGAAAAAAGAAAGCAGATTTTGTTAAGCAGATTCATGAGAAAGCAAGACTTAATATTGAGCGAAGAACGGAGCAATATGCAACGCAAGCTAACAAAGGGCGACGCAATATCATCTTTGAACCCGGAGATTGGGTTTGGGTACACATGCGAAAAGAAAGATTTCCAGCACAAAGGCGTTCTAAATTGCTTCCCCGAGGCGATGGTCCTTTTCAAGTTCTTGAGCGCATCAATGACAATGCCTACAAGCTAGAGTTGCCTGGTGAGTATAATGTTAGTACTACTTTTAATGTTGCTGATTTATCTCCTTTTGATGTAGGTGATGATTTGAGGGCAAATCCTTTTCAAGAGGAGGGGAATGATGAGAACATGGCGGCTAGCACAAGGTGGAATGCGGACCCGAACCACGTGCCAATTGGGCCGGTTACAAGGGCGCGAGCAAAGCGATTCAAGGACAATCTCAATGGGCTGGTTCAACAAATTTGGGTTGAGACTAATCTGAGTGGCCCAAAGGAGGATACTAGTGATCCACAAGGCTGGGTGTCCATGATTCAAGCTCTAGAATAAATTATAGGCTTGCATGCCAACTTAGGGATTTTTTATATTCATTAGTTTCCTTTTATTTTAGTTTTGGGATGAATTATATTGGACCATAATATTTCGTAGGCTTAAAAGGGCCCAACTTTAAGCCTCAGCTATTTAAACAGTTTTAGGGTTTGTAATATTCAGTTTTGATCATTAATAATATTGTGAGAGTTTTCTCTTTGGTTCTTTGAAGAACTATTCGAACTTATCAGATTTACTCTGTGGCGTTCATACCTTGACTTATCAATCGAGTTTTCCATCCTTGATTGTGGCGTCTTCATCCTTTATACCAAGGTTCGCATCTGTTATAGGTGTTGGGTCGCGGTTTCCATTGAATCTGACAGTAGAACGGTCCGAGACATTAATCGTGTTACGGGTTTCGTCACATTATTAGCGGGGTTCGTATCAGGCCTTGGCTTTAAAGATATTTTTATCACCAATACGGTGCTTAATCTTAAACATCTGGGGAACCTTTTGGATCCAACAAATAATTCCCTATAGAAGCATTGGGTACACTTGTACATGATCAAAACCAAAAGCATTTGGGAGGTGAAAGCCCCCGGACAATGCTCTTGGTATTGGAGGAAGCTCTTGAAGCTTAGAACTATAGCTAGACCATTAATTAGGCATAAGATTGGCAATGGTTTACATACCTCCCTTTGGTATGATTATTGGCTCCCGATTGGACCACTATTTGATAAATATACTAGCAGAATTGCCTACGATGCTGCTATAGCCCCTAATGCTAAAGTGGCCACTATCATATCTTAGCTAGATTGGAATTGGCCTACTTCAAATTCTATTGGCCTTAATGAGGTCCGGTGCCTCTTGTCCAACTTTTATAAACCTATTGTTTTGGATGATAAAATTGAATGGACTACTTCGCCTAATGGAAAGTTTAATTTTTCCCATGTTTGGAACCACCTTAGGCCTTCTTACTCGAATGTCCCCTGGTACCCTTTTGCTTGGTACTCTGGATGTACGCCCAGATAGAACTTTATTCTTTGGCTTGCCATACAGAATAGGTTAGCCACATAGGATAGAATTTGCAACTTTATTCTTGGTCCTTTTGCTTGTACTTTATGCCTTAGCCATATGGATTCTCATAACCATCTCTTCTTTGATTGTGATTATTCCAAGTTTATTTGGCAGGACTTGATGCTCAGATGTAACCTTTCTTGGAATGGAACCCCCTGGGATAGTACGGTCAGTTGGATGATCCAGCACTGGAAGGGAAAGACTCCCCAACATATGATTCCCAGAATCTGCCTGGGAGTTACCATCTACGGCCTGTGGAAGGAAAGGAACAATAGAAGTTTTAAAAACTCCTCTACACCGAAAGAACAATTATTGAAGGTTTTTGTCTCACAAGTATATGCTCAAATCCGGAACAAGTGGAGAAGGCATTTTCACCTTGATGCCTTGTTGATGAATTGGCAATAGACTTTTATTTTTGTTTTGTGACTCTACTTAGATTTTTTGCGAGATTTTACTAGGTTTTCCCTTGTTTAGTCTCAATTTTGTGTAATTTGTTATAACTTTGCCTGTTGAGGCTTTTCTGTGGTGTGTTGTGCCACCTGTCCTTATGCTCTGTGCTTATTGTTTATCCTGGGGTATGCCCCTTGTACTTGTGTACATCCCCTTTTTTGGAATCTATTTACCATTTTCCGAAAAAAAAAAAAAAAACTCCTCCTCATTGGAGCAGACAAAGGATTCTAGAGAGAAGGAGGAGAGTTTGAACTTTAACTAACACTAGCTCTTCATTGTTGAAATTATTAATGGACTGAGAGTTTGCACAGATCTTAGAATGGCTAGGAGCATTAAGGACCCTAACATCTTTGTATCTTTCCATATCCCTTACATTTCTAGAGAGAGGGAGGAGCTTCTCTCTCTAGAATTCACCTATGAATGTGTGTTGATTAATTTCCAAGAATTAACTCTAGCGCACATTTGATTGACCATCCCAACACAATCTTGTTTTTTCAATTTAGATGTAATGAGGGGAACACCAAGATATTTAACAGGAAGACTGCTTTTAACAAATTGAAGAACGGAAAGGATATCATTACACACATTGTCCTCAACACAAGAAAAGAATAAGCAGCTCTTAGATTTGTTAGCTTGCAAGCCGGTTAATTGAAAGAATTGATTAAGAGTAAGCCTAATCATTTTGGCAGAATCCACATCCCCATTAAACAGAATAAGAAGATCGTCAGCAAAACAAAGATGTGAGATCTTGAACTTATCACATTTCTAATGAAAGGTAAAGGGCTCCCTAGCGGTATTATGATTCAAGAGTTGGCTGAGGGTATCCATAACAATAACAAATAAATACGGAGAGATTATCCATGGAATAAATGATAAATTCTTGAAGTGGTTAATGACGTGATTAAACCCTCATTAATGGGTACTTGTGTGAATTAACGTAGACGGTAAAAAAAAATGGTTTCAAGTTCCTTAGTGTTCACTGCTCCACGTTGTGTGATATGTTTTTTTGGTAGCTTGACTTGCTGAGTGTACCCTTTTTGCCAGTGCCTTCATGATCAAGCTGGCCTAAGCCTTATGCTCGGCTTAATTTATAGACGTCTAGGCATATTGACCAATCTTCTATTGTGTATACCTGGTTTAGTTGATACCCCAACCAAACTTGTACCAGAGTGGATGTTGTTCGGATGTCCAGGCACACATGGGTATATGTGTGGGCTATACCATAGAGGGTGGCCAAGTGGTGAAGCTAGGAAATTGAAAAATGAATCATTCATAAAAAGTAAGTTGACCATGAGTAGGGTGACCTAGGGCAAAAAAAAAAAATGACAGTGATTGTAGAGCGTTAAATGAAAATGGATAAACTGTTGCGAAACATGAAATTGAAAACTTGAAATGGTTACCATTGTATAATGCGAAGGGAATTGATAAAATGATTTGGTATTGGAGAATTGCTTATTATGATACTAAGAATTTGTGCTAACTCTCGAGTTGCAGGATGCTGGGCCCACTAACCATTGTATGCAGGCTATGGCTCACCATGTTATTTAAGAGTAAGTGTTTCTTTTTTACTTTGTGGGTGGAACAAACTGCCACCATGACTTGGGTAAACTACCGCTTGTCCTCACTCACGTGTGGAACTACAGTTCTACCTACAACTCTGTATGTGTTTGTGGTCAAGAAAGGGAGGGAGCCTAGCAGATTCCCAACCTCAGGGAAATTCATTGGGTATTATTAAGTTAATAGATTATTTTTGGGTTGGAATCGAGGGGACCACGAGTGATCCTTGAGACTGGGGCGTGTTTACTCATACCAGTGTTGTTATACAATACTGACCCGTGTGATGTTTATCATGCGGGGGCGTTTCTAGGGAAACGTAGCCATTTTGTAGATTAAGGAATAGACCGATATGATTGTTGGATTGCATGGATTTGCTTGAAGGCTTGAAGAACTTTACTGTTCATTTGTTATTTCATTTATTTGGAATTGTGGGCCATTATTGTAGTTGGTATTGGGACATTTAGTAACTCTGACCAGAGGTTGTAATAGAGGTTATTCTTTCAAAGCTTTAATTGTAAATGAAAAGATTTTTATTATTAATGAGAATTCATAAATTTTTATTTTGCTTTTGCTTTTCAATTTAGGTGATTTAGTTGTTTTAGCTTTAATAAAATAGATTTGAGAATTTTCGGAATCGCATGAGTGTTTTTTTAATGGAAATGTGGTGGTTTTGTTTTAAAAACATAAATAGTGATTTGTTACAAATGTTTTAATCAGTTTTTTAAGAACACCTATTTTCATTGAAAAGTTTTAATAGGATGGGCTTCGTGGTGTTTACTCTGATAGTTGGGCAGCCGAATAGTAGTCTAGATTTAGTTCTATGCTGATTATTTGGCTTTCCAAAAATTGGTGTGTGACAGATTGTGTGAGAAAATATAATACCTTCACCATACCTGGAAGACCCTCGTTTCATTTTCAGTGCAACCCCTATTGCGATGCATTCCTTATATGTCGACTAGCCACTGTTGGAAGCATTAGTATGGAACTTCCTCCTGCACAGATCCTGACCATTTGTGATTTTGAGGACATATTTCAGGATATATCCAGATCACCACCCAAGCGCGAGATTGACTTCGATATTGACCTATTACCAGGAATGACCCCTATATCTAAGGCACCTAATCGGATGGCTCCAACAGAAATGGTTGAGTTGAAGAAGCAGGTGCAAGAACTCGAGGGCCTTGGATTATTAGGCCAAGCACTTTGCCATGGGGAGCGCCAGTTCTCTTCATTAAGAAGAAGGATGGATCAATGAGGCTTTGCATAAACTACCGAGAGTTAAACAAAGTGACTGTCAAGAATAAGTACCCATCGCCCGAGATAGACGATCTCTTTAATCAATTACAGGGTACACTTACTTTCTCAAAGATTAATTTGAGATCAGGATATCATCAACTATTAGTACAAGAAAAGGATGTGCCAAAGACAGCATTTAGGGTGAGGTATGGCCACTACGAGTTTCTAGTCATGTATTTTGGACTAATGAATGCCCCTACATTATTCATGGACCTAATGAATCGTGTAGTCAGGCCATATTTGGATCGATTCATTATCATGTTCATTGATGACATCTTGGTCTACTCGAAGACAGAAGAAGATCACCGAAAGCATTCAGATATTGCTTTGTAGACTCTTAGAGACAATCACTTGTTTGCAAAGTTCAGCAAGTGTGACTTTTGGCTTAAGGAAATCAAGTTCTTGGGTCACATGGTTTCACATAATGGTATAGCTATAGACTCGTCAAAGACAGATGCAGTTTGGAACTGGAGTAGGCCGACCACAGTTCCAGAAGTTAGGAGCTTTCTTAGATTGGTAGGATACTATAGGAGATTCATGGAAGGATTCTCATGGCCCAATGACATAATTGACCAAGAAGGATTTGAAATTTGAGTGTAATGACAAGCATGAGCTTGCTTTCTCGGAGTTGAAGAATAGACTCACCTCGACACTGGTACTTTCTATCCCAAGGAGCAGAGAGAAGTACACTGTTTTTAATGACGCATCATACCAAGGATTGGGGTGTGTGTTGATGTAGGATGGTAAGGTGATAGCTTATGGGTCAAGAGAGTTGAAACCCCATGATAAGAATTACCGAACACATGATTTAGAGTTAGCAGCAATCGTGTTCGCTCAAGATTTAGAGGCATTACCTCATTAGGGAGAAGCTTGACCTATTTTTCGACCACAAGAGCTTGAAGTATCTGTTCTCTCAAAAGGTGTTGAACATGAGACAAAGAAGGTGGATGGAATTGTTAAAAGATTATGACTTCACATTTCAATACCACCCCGGTAAGGCTAACGTGGACGCAAATGCGTTAAGTCAAAAACCCCACTGATTGATTGCCTCCCTCATGATTAGAGAATGGTTAGCATTGGAAACCCTGTCGGAGTTTAAAGTTCAATCACTGGACTCAAGTGAAGGACTATTCTTTGGATGTTTGGTTTTGTAGCCAACTTTGATAAATAAGATTCTTGAGGCACAACGGCCCACAACACATGCCTCAAAATATTCCAGGCAGTTTCCTACTCAAGATAGAAGACTAATGGAAAGGGAAATTTCTTTCCTAATCCAATTAGGAAAGCCCCACAATTAGTGTTAATCAATCCTAATACAATTAGGAAACTTACTTGATTGGTGTCAATCACATCCTAATTGGATTATATTTCCTTATTCATGTGAGAGTAGGTCTCTTACATCTATAAAAGAGACCACTCACCCCCCTTCAAAGGGACCGACTTTTCAGTCTCTATAGCACCTCTATAGCGGTCACCAACACGCCCGGCCGACCTACGGTAGCTCCAAACTATTGTTGGTTCACCACAGGTCCCCGGCTTTTTACAGTATAGTGAACGTGCTCAGACACACCCGTGGATGTAGGTACCTTTATTAACATGGGCCGAACCACATACAAAAAACTAGTGCCGCTTAGCTTTTGTCTCTCACTCTCTCTCCCCTTAAATTGCTCTAATTTACTTTAACCAAATTTTGGCATCATCAGCTTGGCGCTGTCTATGGGAACAACAAGTTCTTCATCAACAAATCTCTTGGATGATAGCCATGCCTCCGAAGAAGAGTGAGAAGACTGCACAGCAGGCCAATCGGGATGTTCCGCCGGCCCCGGCACCGGCTGCGGTAGTCATGACATCTGAGCAGATCACTGCGAACCTCACACAACTCTTAGAGGGCCAGTGTCAAATCCAGCAACAGATCGAAGCCCTACTGACCCAGCAAAGCAGTCCTCTAGTGGTTGGGAAATAACCCGGGAACGTTGCACACGGTCGGGAACAGATCTTGACCAGACAATGTGCCCGAGCCAACCCGTCCCACGTTGAGGATGCCAGAGATATCAATAGTAGGCGTACTACCCGAGAGGAAGGTAGGAGCATATGGCCCGGGAATCAGTCCAGGGTCACTCGGTCGAGAGTCGAGTTATCCTTAGGCACATGATGAACTGGAGTTATAGCCAAACCCGATCCCAGGGTACAGCACACCGCCATGAGAAGGAAGCCTCCTCCATCAACCCGACCTGTGGCCCGAATACTGATCGGGAAGGGGTGGTGGAATGTATCAAGGACGGCCAGAACCCTACTCAGAATCACGCCAATACCGATACAGAGTCACCATTTTCTAGCCAGATCATGAGGTTTGCCATCCCATGCAAATTTAAGCAACCTCGTCTAGATCCCTATAAAGTCTCGGGAAGCCCAGTCAACCACGTCCAGACCTACAAGGCTCAGATGGCCTTAGCCACCAACTCTGATGAACTACATTGCCTAGCCTTCCCCATCACTTTGAAAGGCCCATCCATGCAATGGTTCTACTCCTTGGAGCCCCGATCGGTCCGCAGTTTAAAGCAACTCAGTAAGCAGTTCATCAACCAGTTCATTGGCATGCACGAACAGCCAAAGCTTGACATGTAGCTACGGATAATCAAACAAAGGGATAATGAGACCCTCAAGGAATTCACCGACCGGTTTAATCAAGAGAAGCTCAGAATCTACGATCTTAGCCTTCTGCTTAGGAGTTCAACACACCAAGTACGCCGCGTCGTTTCACAGATATCGGCGAGGGTTGGAAAATACATTGACACTGAAGAGTTTCTAAAGACCAAAGACCCTGGGCAAGGAAGTTACGAGCCTTCCAGAAGTAAGCAGAAGTGGGAACAGCCCGAGAAGAATAATGTGGAGAAGCCTAGTAGTTCTAGCAGTTCCTCCCACTCACAGCGGTCTGAGTCCGACAGTCTCGACCCCACTTCTAGTTCATAGCAGGCAGGGTCCGGCAGTCCCAACCCGACCTCCAGTTTACAACAGTCTGAGTCCGGCAGCCTCGACCCGACCTCTAGCTCACAGCAGTCAGGATCCAATGATCCCGACCTTGAATCCAGCTCAGAGTAATCGAGAGTCTGGTGATCCCGGCCCGACCTCTTATCTCTAACAAACTCAACCAATCCAACTACAGTGGTACTTGCCTGATCATCAGATGAGGCTCCACAGACTGTCAAAGAGCTCTTAAAAAGACCTCAGGCTCCGAACCCAGGCACAAAAGACCTCAGGCTCTGAACCCAAGCATAAAAGACCTCGTGCTCCGAACCCAGGCACAAAAGACCTCGGGCTCCAAACCCAAGCACTAAAGACCTCGGGATTGCACTCGAGGTAAAAGACCTCGGGTTCACGCCCAAGGCATTTGCTTCGCTTAGGTCCAACCTACGATGGGGGCAAATCTCCCTAGGTGGTTGATGATGGCAAGCTTCAAAAGACCCTGCAACCACCATGTTCCAGGTCGGTTACCTACAGTCCTAGCCTCCATAAGACCCTCGTCTTAACAAAAGCTTGGGGGGCAGAAAGGCATGATGGACTAAATAGGCAATCACACCGGGTACTTACAGGCCTTGTGGTAACTAAGTCCAACTCTTAGACATATTGGATAAAGTGTGTAGGCCAATAAAGAAAGGGGGGTTGGGTTTTAAAGATATTTTTTTTAATTAACTCTATCTTGAACCTTAAACATATTGGAAATTTATTGGATCCTTCCAATATGTCTCTCTGGAATAAATGGATCCACCAGTATATGCTGAAAGGTAAGAGTTTCTGGCAAGCCAAGATCCCTTCCCAGTGCTCTTGGTATTGGAGAAAATTATTAAAGCTCCGAGGTGTTGCTAAACCCTTACTGCTTCATCGTATAGGTAATGGCAATAACACGTCTTTGTGGTTTGATAATTGGCTCCCAATGGGCCCCTTGCTGGATAAATTTTCTGATAGAATTGTTTATGATGCGGCTATTAATATTGATGCCAAGGTTAGTAGCATCATAAGAGGGATAGAATGGAATCGGCCTGGCTCCAACTCTATTGAGCTTAATGAAGTTAGAAATGTTTTATCCTATTTCTATCAACCTAGTAGTTGCATTGATTCTGTGCAGTGGATTCCTACCCCTAATGGTAAGTTCAACACGTCCCTTATATGGAACCATCTGAGAACTCATCACCCTATGGTCCCTTGGTATAATATTGTGTGGTTTTCAGAGGGAATTCCTAGACAAAGCTTCACCCTTTGGCTAGCTGCTCAGAATAGACTCTCTACTCATGATAGAATCTTTAGTTTTACTTCTGGTCCTTTAGCTTGTATGCTTTGCCATAAGCATATGGAAACTCATGACCACCTATTTTTTGCCTGTTCTTACTCTACTTTTATTTGGCAGGATTTGATGCTTCGATGCGGCTTAATCTGGCAAGGTCAGAATTGGATTGACAGCTTGGAGTGGATGGCTCAAAGGCTGAAAGGAAAGACTTTTCAACACGTGCTTCCCAAGATGTGCCTTGGAGTGACAGTCTATAGCTTATGGAAAGAGAGAAATAATAGAACTTTCAAGAACACCTCCCACACCAAAGAAAGTCTCCTAAAGAACCTTATCTCTCAAGTGAATGCACAAATCCGAGTCAAGTGGAAACACCATGCACATTTAGAAAGATTTACCTATAATTGGAGATAGGGGCCTTTTTTGTTTTTGTGTTGTCTCCTTCTTGTTTTTGTTTTTCAGGGGACTCCATGTCCTCATGATATGATCTTTCTGTTTATCCTTGGGTATGCCCCTTTGTAAAAATGTTTTGAGCTCATTGTTTTATCCTGGGGTTTGCCCCTTGTACTTTTTGTACATCCTTTTTTGGAATATATTTACCATTTTCCGAAAAAAAAAAGTCCAACTCTTAGACAACCCAGGCGCCTACAGTACTCAGAGGTAATAACTCCACTTAGGTCCAAACTGACGATAGAGGTGACTAAAATCTCTTAGGTTGGCCGACGATAAAGGAGCAAAAAGACCCTAAAGCAATGTGATTTAGCTCGGCTCCACCAACATGGTCAAACTCTTCTCCCAACAGTCATGATGAAGGCTGACCGGGCGGAAGGTAACCATCCTAGGGAGTTAACATAAAAGGACCCTAAAGTAACACACTTTAGGTTGGCTTTTCCAACATGGTCAAACTCTTTTGCCCACAACCTTGACGAAGGTTTACGGGTAGAAGATAACCATCCTGGGAGCTAACTCAAGCAAAAGACTCCAAATTAGGCCGAGTCTCAACTCCCGGCCAATTCCCGAGCACTTAAAGACTCCAAGCTAGGCTAAGTCTCAACTCTTAGCCAGTTTCCGAGCACTCACAAGACTCAGAAGCTCCAAGGCAGCTTCCCCGAGCACTCAGACAGTGGCAAGTGGCATCAAACAGATTTCCAAACTTGCCCCAATATAGCATCCGGCCAACCATGGAAATGGGGGGCAGCTGATACACCCAAAATTGGCTCTATCCTATGACTGAGCGGTTCAAATCAGCAGCCAATCCGTGTCCCTGTCAAATCATGCACAACTCCTCGGGCAAGCATCAGCCAGAGCGGTCTAGTCTACCTGAGACTCACCATCCCGAGCGGCTTATTCACAACCAGACCAACAGGTCGGGAAGACCACAATGGCACAGTCTGTACATGCATAGGCCAGTTAGGCCCACAACACATTGCTCAAAATATTCCTGGCAATTTCCTACTCAAGATAGAAGACTAATGGAAAGGGCAAATTTTATCCTAATTCAATTAGGAAACCCCCACAATTATTGTTAATCAATCCTAATACAATTAGATTATATTTCCTTATCCATGTACGAGTAGGTCTCTTACATCTATAAAAGTGACCACTCACCCCCCTTCAAAGGGACCGACTTTTCAGTCTCTACAGCACCTCTATAGCGGTCACCAACACGCCCGACTGACCTACGGTAGCTCCAAACTATTGTTGGTTCACCATAGGTCCCTGGCTTTTTACAGTATAGTGAACGTGCTCAGACACACCCGTGGACATAGGTACGTTCATTAACAGGGCCGAACCACATACAAAAAACTAGTCTCTCACTCTCTCTCCCCTTAAATTGCTTTAATTTACTTTAACCAAATTTTGGCATCATCAGTATGTTTGTGTGAGGCCATGTGGTGGGCTTGGGAGATCAAGGGACCAATGTTGGTTTGTAGTGTGTCGATACTAGTATTGGTTGGACCTGTGGTTTGAGGTATTATGTCGTGTTATGAGTCGCATTGAGTTTAAGGGATGTGGTCATGTTACATATGGACTTCGAGGAGAGAGGTGTGATATGTTTCTAATAAGGGTATGCTAAGCTATTAATAATTAGTTGAAATGTGATCTATAAATTTCAATAACATCTTCTATTCAAGGTTGAATTATGTTTCCTCGTATGTTGTTAGACTATGTTTTGTTGGTACACACTATGGTTTCTATTTCAGTCAGCTTCATAGCTGACGGTGTACTCTTCTAGGTATTCCATGCTTAGACTACCAATTCCAGGAGAACCAGAAAGCCAACTACCAAGAAGATGAGCAATAAGGAGAAGAATGGTTCCCCTTTGTCTGCTGAGGCAGGACCAGAAGCTCGTCTAGAGGACCTTGTCGAGAGACTCCTCAAAACAATGTTTAGTTTTGTTCAGCTTATCCTAGATGCTATGTTTAGCCACCTGTTCGGCCAATAGTTTATTTTGTTGTATCTTTCGGACTATCGGGGTTCCATCCCCAGACTTATGTAATATTATAGTTCCAGACTCCAGTTATTTTGTAAAACCTTATGTATTCCTTATGACTAGTAATGTTTATGCTTTAAGTTATGATCCTTGTGTGCTTTAACTACTCTTATTGTTGGTATTCTTATGAATATGCTGTGTGGTTTGGATAATCTGGCTATTCACGAACTATTGCAGCTCATTGGGTCCAAGGGTGGAAAGTTCTTTCTCCCTACCTTGCTATGTCGGGGTATGATAATGAGGGCATTATAGTAGTTAAGGGAGATGAGGACGTTGAGGACAAGGAGCCAGAGGAGGCAGTTGTACCTGAGGCACTTGTAGGGCCTATAGCACAGATGACCATAGTATGGGTGGCGGAGATGACTACCCAGCCCAATGGACTTATTGTAACACTGACGATCTATATTTATCTATATATGGATGTATTTTCATATTTTTACATCCGTATATGTAAGTTACGATTGTTTATGAATGAGTTTTGATGATAGTTAATATGCATGTTTATTCCTTAACCTTTGAAACTTAATCATTAGAAGGATATGAGCAGCAAGAGCTCGGAGCGCTCGAGGCACCGGAGCACTCTATACGGGAGTGCTCGAGCTAAAAATAAGTGAAATGACTTTAAAAGAAAGAGTATGAAAGCTCTCATGCTTCCATACACAAACACACTTATATACATGCTTGCATGTCTTTCATTTAATGATCAATACACAAAACACATCTATCATACCTACTATGAAGTTCTAGAAGTGAGTCTTGAAGGATCAAAGTATAGAATAAGGAATTTGGAGGATCTAGCACACTTGGAGTTGCACTGAAGCTTGATCAAGCATATACACACACTTTTTCTTCAATTTCACAATATAGTTCATCTAGATTCTTGGTGAGTACTCTTACTCACTCCTAAACATGTTTTTATATGTTATATTAACAATCTAGTGCCATGCATGTAACATGAATGAAGATCAAAGCTTAGATTTTGAGTTGCTAAGACAGTCACTGTTTTGAACTGTCAAACCTGAGTGCTCGAGCCCAATGAACAGGCCAGGCTTGAGCGTTCGAGAGGCGCGAGCGCTTGAGTTCAGCAATACTTAGAAGATTAGTTTGTTGCATGTTACTTTATAAGGATCCATGTTATGTATGATAGTACTATGTGCTACAAAAGTTGTACCTTAAGATATACTTGTTAGTCATGTTTGTATGTGCTTGAATGAAGTTATACTTTATGCTAATTGGGTGGTACTTTCTAAATGTACATCTTATATGATGTAAAGAGGAAGAAATCCTGGAATTTACGAAGGTGAGCGGTCGAGCTCACGCGAGCGCTCAAGCCTACTGGTTCAATAAAGAACATGTTTTATATGGTAAGTAAAGGATGACTTGAACTAGTAGATGCATACGTGCGAGATATATAAACTTTGAGAATGTCATGAGACGTACTTAAGTACGATAATCCAAGAATAATGCGCATAAATGACTTGTAATGTGCACGTTAGTTGACGATGCGTAAGTTACGATTGTGTGGGTACCCGAACCAAGTTTAGGGCCTAGAAAGATTAAGCCCACTTGATTGATCCCATTACATTCCTTATATCAACAACCACGAGTGAGGTTCACCAACTTTCATTAGCCTTGACCGATTTGGATTACTCATATTGGATTCCATGGGGCTTTATATCCGACCCGAGGCAACCTCGATGCCCATATCCAAGGCTATACGAATGAGTAATCCAATGTATATTCCACAAGGCTAAATCTGGAGAGATCCTCGCTAATAGAATTGCTGATAAAGGAACCCAAGAAAACTAAATCTATCAAGTCCAATGGATAGAGAGCACCACCCCGTCATCACCAAAGAACTCGGTTCAGGGGTTAAGGTACGAGAGAGGAAGGAGCTAGATCGTGCTAAAACACCCCCTCTTGCCCCATCGTGAGATGGGCCTCTACTCACCTTTCAAGGTGTTTGACTAGAGATTATGCAGACCATTTTTTTTTTATTTCTAATGCAATCCTAACTCAAGTTATAAACAGCTAAAGAAAGAAAAATTTGCAAGAGATTGTACATATACCACACAATGCATATGTTAAAATAGTAATTCGGGGACTAAACGTATTACTATGCTCCCCTATGCATGCAAAAGAAAATAAAAAGGAAAGTAAACCTGCAAATCACACTCAAACCCTTAGAAAATAGGAATTCTAAGCACAAGTACCATATATAAGGAAATTAAACAATTTTTATCCCCCTAATTATGCTTCTAGGTGATCTAGGAAAGCAATAAATAAGGAAAGTATAAGGACTTACCCGGGATAGTGCAGCATTCCTTATAGCAGCCAGTAAATTAGCCATGGTTAGGATAATACAAGAATAATAACATGAGCACTATGTGAATGTGTAACCCATAATCAGGATATCCTACTATTCTATATGTGGATAGTGTGTATGAGTATGCATGGATGCATGGATAAGCATGAATAAGCTATAATAGATTAGATATGGAATAAGCAATACTAGAAATATTAGGGTTTCATGGTCCCTAGTGAGATTGAAATAGCCATGGCTTGGCTACCAATCCCACTATTGGTGGCTATTCCATGGTTAGGAATAGGGATCACTAAGAATAGCCTATCTACAAACGGGATAGCAGGCTAACCTAGAAGCCTAGAAGATGTAAACTACTCAGAAAGGAAGAACTACAAAGAACAAACAAGAAAATAAATCTTAATGAAGATCAAAACTAAGAAAAACAATAAAAACAAGGAAAGAAAAGAAGATGAAGAAAGCTTACCTCAAGAACTTCCCTCAGAATCTTCCTTTCACAAAGCCACTAACACCGCGATCTCTAGGATCATAACTCTAAAACTGAAAGATTAAACTATGCCAAAGAACTTTCATAAGTGCTCCAGAATCCTCCAATGGGGTATCCTTGAGCTCTCTCTAGTTCTTAGGGTTTTCTCTGGTTTTTTGGATAGAGAAGGGAAGGTCCCTATTTATAGTTTCAATTCTAGGTTGTGCTTTTGTGTTTAAGTAATGTGGGACAGAAGTACAGCCTTTAAGATCTTGTACCTAGGCTATTTGAGGTGTACCTAAGAGGTTTTGGTCGTACTTACTTCTGATTGGTCGAATTTGTGAGGTCTGGAATCGTAATCATGGGCTAAAAATCAATTTGGGGCCAAGGACCATAATTTCCCTCTCTAAGAGCTGTGCGGCCTTCTTGGATTGCTACTATGGCACTCAGCCCTAGAGGTTGTGTTTTCTCTCCTAACTTTGCAGGCTTCGTTCTCTCACCTTGGTTATCAAAAAAAGGCTTGTGATATATCGTTTGAAAGGTATGAAAGTCTAGTTTAAGATGCTTTTGGTATCATTCAAAAATAATTTTTAGATTTTGAGTTATGATGAAAAAGGTGTGGCTGACTCTAGAAAAGAGCTAACCAGAGATGCGTAGAAGGGCTATATTGGCATAGAAAATCTCCTAAGCGCTTTTTGGCCAATGTGAAGGCTCAGGGCATCATTTGAAACTAATTTAGGAATATTTTGTAAAGGTAGCCCCCGGGATCCTACCCCGAGGTTCAAAATTTGCTCAGTAAAGGAGATTTTTGTCATTTCATGTGAAACGGCTAACCTAACTTGGGTTTTTGTCTCTAGATTGAGTTTCTAACATACCTAAGTCTTCCTAGAAGTTATTTAAACATATATAAGAGACCACAATGCTTCATGAAGTTCTACTTGATATAATCTATACATCCTAATTCTAGTCATAGGGTTGTTCTTGAGGCAGGGTTCCTTCTGTCGAACGGACGAACCAAAATAGGGTGTCTACAATTTGCCCCTCTTTGATAGAGCTTTGTGTGCAACGTGCGTCGTAAGGGAATGTCAAATTATGATAACCATTTAGTGAGTCTGGAAGACTTCTAGAAGAAAATCATGAAAGTCAAAACATATAAGCAAGCACACAAAGAAAATCTCAAAAATCAAGTGGTCGCGCTCGAGGGAGCTACCTACATATATTACTTTATTAGAAATCAGACCAACCGTAGTTCAATGAGCATACCACATGCAAGCAATAATTTAAGTAAAACACAATGTGATATAATTCTCAAACTAGTGATAACATGCAACATTCTCGGGGTTTGGATCCAAGTTACAGTTTTCGGCGTAACTAGGATCCCAGACTCATTAAAGGTGTCTTATTCTCGGACGATGCAAAATCAGTGTGTCCTGTTCTTGGAAAATGCATTATCAGGGTGTCTTATTCTTGGATGATGCAATAGTGAGGTGTCCTATTCTCGAACAACTCAATATCTCCGTGCATTTCGAGCAAGCTAGGTAGAGATAAGAAAGGGTCCATAGAGCCACTTAAGGCAAACTATGCCTGGAATATGCAATGATGAGCTTTTCAGGTGAACATCACGAGCGTTTGCATTAGCAATGCAGGGTGCCTCAGCTTGAGGTCTTTGCTGTGTCTCTATGCATAGCTCTTCGCGTGAGTTAGGTGAAGACAAAAAAGGGTCTATAGAGCAACTTAAGGCAAACTATGCTCAAAATACATTGTGGTGACCCAGTTACAATGAACATCATGAGCATTTAAATGCTATGCATAGTAGAGCCTCGAGAGGCAAACTACTATTCTAAATGTTATGCATAGTAGAACCTCGAGAGGCAAACTACTGTTCTAAATGCTGTGCATAGTAGAACCTCGAGAGGCAAACTACTGTTCTAAATGCTGTGCATAGTAGAGCCTCGAGAGGCAAACTACTATTCTAAAAATGTTGTCTCTGATGGGGAAATGAAATAGTGCAAACTTCTATGCAAATGCGAGCTAAATCTGCTAGAAAATGATATTCATGGATCAATAGAAGGCGAACCTGATGTGAACCCGTGGAATTGATATTCCTTGAACCCACGATCAGATTGTAATTCACCCAAGAAAGCCAACAATCAAGTCACAGGGATGATCTAGACCCGTTGAAATCCTGTTTCAAGAACCCAGATTTGGTTTGAACGCCACAAAGGGAATGCCTTTGATAAGTTCGGATTGTTCAATCAAGAACAAGCAAAGAAAACTGAATAGCTCTCCAGAAAATAAATTTCATTCACGTTCTATATCTCAAAGCTGCTACAAAGTTCTTTCTTTTAATCCCTTCTAAGAAACCCTTGGGCCAAAAAGGCCTTCAACGAAAATAAAAGACATGGGCTAAATACTCAAGCCCAAAACAACTTAAACTGCATGTTTAAAGCTAAATAAATGTCACTAAAAATATAAAATAGGCCCACATGCCAAAACCATAGAAACATAAAAAATTAAAGTCTATAAAAACCCAATAAGCTATTCCACCCCTCCTGTAGCTTGTATCACATGAACTAGAACTGATTCGTCTTCCTTCAAGCCCATGTTAAATGTTGGGGCCTTGCATAATAAGTTTATGAGCTTTGCCCAAGTGGATTGCACCAGTCCTTGCATTGCTTCGTTGATCTTCTTAGCTCTTGACCTTGTGATTGGCCCATCTGGAACTTGCAAATGATCATCTTTAAGCTTTGGTCCACTATGGTTCCCATCATTCCCCCTCTCCTCAAAAGGATTCGACCTCGAATCGTCACCTACATCAAAAGGAGAAAGATCAGAAACATTGAAACTAGCAGAAACATTATACTCACCTGGAAGATCCACTTTATAGGCATTATCATTAATTTTCTCAAGGATTTGGAAAGGTCCATCCCCTCGAGGATGCAATTTAGTCCGTCTATGAGCTGGGAACCTTTCTTTGTGCATATGAACCCATACCCAGTCTCCGGGTTCAAAGGTGACACGCCTTCTCCCTTTATTGGCTTGGGAAGCAAACTTTTCATTTTTTTGTGCAATTTGAAGTCGTACTCTCTCATGAATTGACTTCACCAATTCAGCCTTTTGGTGTCCATCCAAACTACTTCTGACAGGTAAAGGCATTAAATCTAGAGGAGTAAGTGGATTAAAACCATAAACAATTTCAAAGGGAGAATGAGAAGTAGTAGTATGCATGCTCCTATTATATGTAAATTCGATAAATGGTAAACAGTCCTCCCAAGTTTTTAAATTCTTTTGAATGACAGTGCGTAGGAGTTGAGTTAGAGTCCTATTGACTACTTGAGTTTGTCTTTCAGTTTGTGGGTGACAAGTAGTGGAAAATAAAAGTTTGGTACCCAATTTTCCCCCACAAAACCTTCCAAAAGTAGCTAAGGAATTTGACATCCCTATCCGAAACAATACTCCTAGGCATACCATGGAGTCGTACTATCTCCTTGAAAAACAAATTAGCTATGTTTGTGGCATCATCTGTTTTATGGCATGGAATGAAATGTGTCATCTTACTAAATCTATCCACCACCACAAAAATAGAATCTCTACTTCTTTTTGTCCTAGGCAGCCCCAAAACAAAGTCCATAGATATGTCTACCCACGGCTCACTAGGGACGGGTAAGGGTGTATACAACCCATGTGGTAAAACCTTAGATTTGGCCCTTCTACATGTAATGCACCGACCACAGATTCTAATGACATCTCGTCGCATCCTAGGCCAAAAGAAATGTTCATGTAAAATTTCTAAGGTTTTCCTAACACCAAAGTGTCCCATTAAGCCCCCACCATGTGCCTCTCGCACCAACAATTCTCGCATTGAACAATGAGGCACACACAATTTACTTTCTTTAAACAAATAACCATCATGCTTAAAAAACTTACCAAATGCCGCTTTATCACATGCCAAATACACATCAGAAAAATCAGCATCATTGGCATACATATCTTTCACATATTCAAACCCAAGCATTTTAGCACTCATAGAAGTAAGAAGTACATGCCTTCGGGATACAGCATCAGCAATAATGTTTTCCTTACCTTGCTTGTAACGGATGACATAAGGAAAAGTCTCAATGAATTCCATCCATCTAGCATGTCTCTTATTTAATTTACCTTGTCCCTAAAGATGCTTCAATGATTCATGATCGGTGTGGATCACAAACTCCTTAGGCCAAAGGTAGTGCTGCCATGTCTCTAGAGAGCGAACAAGAGCATAAAGTTCCTTGTCATAAGTAGGGTAATTTAGGGCAGCCCCACTTAGTTTTTCACTGAAGAAAGCTATGGGCCTCCTATCCTGTATCAAAACGGCTCCAATCCCTATACCTGAAGCATCACATTCAATCTCAAAAGTTTTGTTAAAGTCAGGTAATGCTAACACAGGTGCAGAACATAGCCTTTCTTTAATAGTAGCAAAAGCATTCTCTTGTTCAATTCCCCAATGAAACCCAACATTCTTCTTAATGATTTCAGTGAGTGGTGCAGCAAGTGTACTAAAATCCTTAACAAAACGCCTATAAAAGCTAGCTAAACCATGAAAGCTTCTTACCTCAGTGATACCTTTAGGCGTTGGCCACTCCCTGATGGCCTTGACTTTCTCTTCATCCACCTCAATACCTTCTGTGCTAACAGCATATCCAAGAAAAACAACTTTTTCCATGTAAAAAGTACATTTCTTAAAATTAGCATACAACTTTTCAGATTTCAACACACCAAACACACATCTCAAATGTTCAATATGTTCATTTAAGTTCTTGCTGTACACTAGGATATCATCAAAATAGACGACTACAAATTTGCCTATGAATGCACGTAATACATGGTTCATTAACCGCATGAAAGTACTAGGTGCATTTGTAAGTCCAAATAGCATAACTAACCATTCATAAAGTCCATATTTAGTCTTAAATGGAGTTTTCCACTCATCTCCCTCTTTCATTCTTATTTGATGGTATCCACTTTTAAGATCTATTTTACTGAAAATACATGAACCATGCAATTCATCAAGCATATCATCTAAACGAGGAATGGGATGACGATACTTTACCGTGATATTATTGACAGCTCTGCAATCAACGCACATCCTCCAAGTCCCATCCTTCTTTGGCACTAGTAGCACTGGTACTGCACATGGGCTCATGCTCTCTCTTACGTACCCCTTGCTCATCAAATCTTCAACTTGCCTTTGAAGCTCCTTTGTCTCCTCCGGATTGCTCCTAGAGGCTGGTCAGTTTGGAATAACAGCCCCGGGTACCAAATCAATTTGATGCTCAATGCCTGATGAGAACATGGCGGCTAGCACAAGGTGGAATGCGGACCCGAACCACGTGCCAATTGGACCGGTTACAAGGGCGCGAGCAAAGCGATTCAAGGACAATCTCAATGGACTGGTTCAACAAATTTGGGTTGAGACTAATCTGAGTGGCCCAAAGGAGGATACTAGTGATCCACAAGGCTGGGTGTCCATGATTCAAGCTCTAGAATAAATTATAGGCTTGCATGCCAACTTAGGGATTTTTTATATTCATTAGTTTCCTTTTATTTTAGTTTTGGGATGAATTATATTGGACCATAATATTTCGTAGGCTTAAAAGGGCCCAACTTTAAGCCTCAGCTATTTAAACAGTTTTAGGGTTTGTAATATTCAGTTTTGATCATTAATAATATTGTGAGAGTTTTCTCTTTGGTTCTTTGAAGAACTATTCGAACTTATCAGATTTACTCTGTGGCGTTCATACCTGGACTTATCAATCGAGTTTTCCATCCTTGATTGTGGCGTCTTCATCCTTTATACCAAGGTTCGCATCTGTTATAGGTGTTGGGTCGCGGTTTCCATTGAATCTGACAGTAGAACGGTCCGAGACATTAATCGTGTTACGGGTTTCGTCACATTATTGGCGGGGTTCGTATCAGTTGGTATCAGAGCACAGTTCTAGTCTCAGGTTTATCATATCTTTTTCGTTTCTGTTCTTATTCGTTTCTTCTGGTTCTGTTCGTATTCGTTTTTGTTTCTCTTCGTTTTCTTATTCGTTCTCGTTTTTGAACCATATATAAAAAAAAAAAAAAAAAAAAGGGTGTTCGATTACGATTTGGAATTTCGTGTTTAGGGTTTGCGAATCTGATCTATGATTTGCTCTTGTTACTTCGTGTTTGTTCATTCTCGTGATCGTTGTTATTGTGGTTTTTTTTCTTCTCGAGAATTAGGGTTTCTGAATCAGATACGTGAACTGTGAAGTCTGCCTGATTAAAAAAAAAAAAAAAAAAAAAAAAAGAGAAAAAAAATAAAATAAATAAAAAAAAAAGAGAAGAAAAGAAAAGAAGAGATCGGTAAGCCGCGATAAAAAAAAAAAAAAAAAAAATTTTACAATATTGGGGGTCTAAGGAGTCCAAATTTGACCTTACTCCATAGTGTGAAAAATTTTTTCCGAAAATTCCATTTTTTTTGTGCTTTTGGAAACCTAGCCATCCGCGTTCGTTTTTAGTCGTGCTTTCAACTTCCAAATTTGATTGGTCTAGTTTGGGTGTGGATTGTTACTGAGAAATTCTGGTCATTGTTTGGTCAGTTTCATAAGAACCGAGTGAGAATTACTACGAGTGGAAAAAGGCAAGAGTGGTGAGCACATAATAGGGTAAAAGCCAAATTTATTTTCAGTTTAAACACGAGTGAACTTGAGTGATACATCCTAGTTGAGTGAAACACGTGAGCGAGAGTTGTGAGGTCCTGTATATTTTTTTTATCTAATCTTTGTTTTGCAGCGAAATATGGCCCATAAAGACCAAATTAATGCCGGGGAGGTTTCGGGAGAGACTGATCAGAAACTACTATTGGAGGCATTAATGGGTGAAATGAGGAGGGTATTGAGGACAGAGATGGAACAAGTTCATGAACGGTTAGATAGAGTAGAGAATGCCCGGGTGGAGCAGCCACAAAACAATGCTCCTCATGGACGTAGAAGAGAGAGAGTTCAACCGAGGGGAGTGAGAGTTGAAGAAGAGGAGTATTTTTGGGGAGACTTTGACGAAGAAAATGATCAGGAGTCAATAGATAATCATAGGAGATATGGTGGTCGGGGTAGAGAAGTTAGGTTTAGAGAAGCTAGGAACCGGGAAGATAATAATTTGGGTAGTATTAAGATGAAGATTCCTTCGTTTCAAGGGAAGAATGATCCGGAAGCCTATCTAGAATGGGAGAAGAAGGTAGAATTAGTATTTGATTGCCACCATTACTCTGAGGCTAAGAAGGTAAAACTTGCTGCCATTGAATTTTCTGATTATGCTATCATTTGGTGGGATCAATTGGTGTTGAATAGGAGAAGAAATAGGGAGCGTCCAATAGAGACATGGGAGAATATGAAAACTGTGATGAGGAAGCGGTTCGTTCCAAGCTATTATTACCGAGAGTTATACAACAAGTTGCAAAGTTTGAGGCAAGGTAATAGGAGTGTGGAAGAATATTATAAGGAGATGGAAGTTGCTATGATTCGAGCGAATGTAGAGGAAGATCGAGAGGCTACAATGGCTAGATTCTTAGTTGGGTTGAATCGGGAAATTGCCAATGCAGTGGAATTGCAACACTATGTTGAGTTGGAGGATATGGTACACATGGCTATTAAAATTGAGAATCAACTCAAGAGGAGGGGCAGCAGCACACGTCCAAGCCAAAATCCAAGCCAAAATTCCAATACATCCGCTTGGAAACCAAATAATTGGAAAAGAGATGAGAAGCAGCCTTTGGTGAAGCCAAAAACTGAGCAAAAACAAGAGGTGGCCAGCCATGGAAATCAAGGTAAATCCGATTCGTCTACTTCTCGGAACCGTGATATTAAGTGTTTTAAGTGCCAAGGTAGGGGACACATAGCTAGCCAATGTCCAAACAAGAGAGTTATGGTGTTACGAGATAATGGTGAGATTGAAACTGAAGATGAAGATGACAACGAATCTGTGCCACCATTGGAGGATGCCGATGATGAAGAGTACGCTGCCCAAGGGGATTTGTTAGTGGCAAGGAGAGCTCTAAACATGCAGGTTAAGGAAGATGATGAGGCACAACGGGAGAACATCTTTCATACGAGATGTCATGTCAAAGATAAGGTGTGTAGTGTGATCATAGATGGGGGGAGTTGCACTAACGTTGCTAGCACAACTTTGGTGGAGAAATTAGGGCTGCCAACAATCAAGCATCCACGACCTTATAAATTGCAATGGCTCAATGATAGTGGTGAAGTAAGGGTAACTAAACAGGTGTTAGTTTCTTTTCGTATTGGGAAATATGAAGATGAAGTTTTGAGTGATGTGGTTCCGATGCAAGCTGGACACTTGTTGTTAGGGAGGCCATGGCAATTTGATCGACGTGTTAAGCATGATGGTTTCACAAATAAATACTCGTTCGTGCTTAATCAAAGGACAATCACCTTAGTGCCTTTGACACCGAAGCAAGTTTATGAAGATCAAGTGAGGTTGCAAAGGGAGAGTGATCAAAAGAAAGAGAGTGCACAAAAGAAAAGGAGTGAGAAAAATGAGAGAGAAAAAGAAAAGAAAAATGCAGCCATTGAGGGAAAATTAGAGGGAAACCAAAAAAAGAATTTTTATGCAAAAGCGAGTGAGATCAAACGAGCATTGTTTTCAAATCAGCCGATGATTGTACTTTTGTACAAAGAGGCATTTTTAAACACTAACCAAATTGACTCATCTTTGCCTAGTTCTGTTGTTTCTCTTTTGCAGGAGTTTGGTGATATCTTTCCCGAGGAGGTTCCACATGGTTTACCCCCTATTCGAGGGATTGAACATCAAATTGATTTCGTGCCCGGTGCTACCATTCCAAACCGACCAGCCTATAGAAGCAATCCTGAGGAGACAAAGGAGCTACAAAAGCAGGTTAGTGAGTTGATGGAAAAGGGGTACGTAAGAGAAAGTATGAGTCCATGCGCTTTACCCTTTTTTCCGAAAAAAATGAGTCCATGCGCCGTTCCGGTGATTTTGGTTCCTAAGAAGGATGGGACGTGGAGAATGTGCGTTGATTGCCGAGCCGTCAACAACATAACGGTAAAGTATCGACACCCTATTCCTCGCTTAGATGATATGTTAGATGAGTTGCATGGTTCTTGTATATTTTCTAAGATTGATTTGAAAAGTGGGTATCATCAAATTAGAATGAAAGAAGGTGATGAATGGAAAACTGCATTTAAAACAAAATATGGTTTGTATGAATGGTTAGTTATGCCTTTTGGATTAACTAATGCTCCTAGTACTTTTATGAGATTGATGAACCATGTTTTGCGTGCTTTCATTGGAAAATTTGTAGTTGTTTATTTTGATGATATCCTGATTTATAGCAAAAACTTGGAAGTGCATTTGAAGCATTTAAAACTTGTGTTAGATGTGCTTAGAAATGAAAAGTTGTTTGCTAACCTAAAGAAGTGCACTTTTTGCACCGATAAGCTTGTGTTTCTTGGGTTTGTTGTGTGTGCACAAGGAATACAGGTTGATGAAGAAAAGATTCGTGCTATCCAAGAATGGCCAAGCCCATCTAGTGTAAGTAATGTGCGAAGTTTTCATGGACTTGCTAGTTTTTACAGGAGGTTCGTGAAAGACTTCAGTAATATAGCTGCACCAATAACCGAAGTCATCAAGAAAAATGTTGGGTTCAAATGGGGGGAAGAGCAAGAGAAGGCATTTCAATTACTCAAGGAGAAGTTAACTCATGCACCTTTACTTGCTTTACCTAACTTTACAAAAACTTTTGAAATTGAATGTGATGCTTCAGGTTTAGGTATTGGCGCCGTGCTTATGCAAGAAGGAAGACCGATTGCATACTTTAGTGAGAAGTTAAGTGGGGCTGCCTTAAACTATCCCACGTATGACAAAGAGATGTATGCATTGGTTCGAGCTTTGGAGACATGGCAGCATTACTTGTGGCCTAAAGAGTTCGTGATTCACACCGATCATGAGTCTTTAAAGCACCTTAAAGTCCAACACAAGCTGAACAAGAGGCATGCACGATGGGTTGAATTCATTGAGACGTTTCCATACGTCATTCGATATAAACAAGGTAAGGAGAACATCGTTGCCGATGCACTTTCTCGAAGGTACATTCTAATCTCTACTCTTGATGCTAAGATTCTTGGTTTTGAGCATATTAAGGAATTGTATCCTTTAGATCTCGATTTTAGTGAAGAATTTGAATCTTGTGAAAAAACAGCCCATAATAAATTCTATAGGCATGATGGGTTTTTATTTCGAGAAAATAAATTGTGCATTCCAACTTGTTCAGTGAGAGAGTTGCTTGTGCGAGAGTCACATGGGGGAGGGTTAATGGGACATTTTGGGGTAGTAAAAACATTAGCCGTTTTACAAGAACACTTCTATTGGCCACGCATGAAACAAGATGTTGAGAGAATTTGTGGTAGATGTGTCACATGTAGGCGAGCGAAATCTAGAGTACAACCCCATGGCTTATACACACCTCTTCCAATTCCTAGTGAACCATGGATTGATATTTCAATGGATTTTGTGTTAGGTTTACCTAGGACTAAACACGGTCGAGACTCAATTTTTGTGGTTGTGGATAGATTTTCCAAGATGGCACATTTTATTCCATGTCACAAAACTGATGATGCTTCACATGTTGCTAATTTGTTCTTTAAGGAGATTGTGAGATTACATGGTATGCCTAGAACCATTGTTTCGGATAGAGATGCTAAATTCTTGAGTTACTTTTGGAAGACCTTGTGGTGTAAGTTGGGGACTAAGTTATTATTTTCTACTACTTGTCATCCACAAACTGATGGTCAAACTGAAGTAGTAAATAGGACTTTATCTACTTTGTTAAGGGCTATTATTAAAAAGAACATCAAAACATGGGAAGAATGTTTACCACATGTTGAGTTTGCTTATAATCGTACTATCCATTCTGCTACTAAATTTTCACCCTTTGAAATTGTGTATGGTTTTAATCCTTTAACTCCTTTGGATTTATCTCCTTTACCTGTGACTGAGCGTGTTAATTTAGATGGAAAAAAGAAAGCAGATTTTGTTAAGCAGATTCATGAGAAAGCAAGGCTCAATATTGAGCGAAGAACGGAGCAATATGCAACGCAAGCTAACAAAGGGCGACGCAATATCATCTTTGAACCCGGAGATTGGGTTTGGGTACACATGCGAAAAGAAAGATTTCCAGCACAAAGGCGTTCTAAATTGCTTCCCCGAGGCGATGGTCCTTTTCAAGTTCTTGAGCGCATCAATGACAATGCCTACAAGCTAGAGTTGCCTGGTGAGTATAATGTTAGTACTACTTTTAATGTTGCTGATTTATCTCCTTTTGATGTAGGTGATGATTTGAGGGCAAATCCTTTTCAAGAGGAGGGGAATGATGAGAACATGGCGGCTAGCACAAGGTGGAATGCGGACCCGAACCACGTGCCAATTGGGCCGGTTACAAGGGCGCGAGCAAAGCGATTCAAGGACAATCTCAATGGGCTGGTTCAACAAATTTGGGTTGAGACTAATCTGAGTGGCCCAAAGGAGGATACTAGTGATCCACAAGGCTGGGTGTCCATGATTCAAGCTCTAGAATAAATTATAGGCTTGCATGCCAACTTAGGGATTTTTTATATTCATTAGTTTCCTTTTATTTTAGTTTTGGGATGAATTATATTGGACCATAATATTTCGTAGGCTTAAAAGGGTCCAACTTTAAGCCTCAGCTATTTAAACAGTTTTAGGGTTTGTAATATTCAGTTTTGATCATTAATAATATTGTGAGAGTTTTCTCTTTGGTTCTTTGAAGAACTATTCGAACTTATCAGATTTACTCTGTGGCGTTCATACCTGGACTTATCAATCGAGTTTTCCATCCTTGATTGTGGCGTCTTCATCCTTTATACCAAGGTTCGCATCTGTTATAGGTGTTGGGTCGCAGTTTCCATTGAATCTGACAGTAGAACGGTCCGAGACATTAATCGTGTTACGGGTTTCGTCACATTATTGGTGGGGTTCGTATCAATGCCTCTAATGGGCGGCAACCCACTCGGCATCTCCTCCGGAAATACATCCTCGAACTCCTGCAACAAAGAAACAGCCAAACTAGGAAGAGATTGGTTAGTTTCATCAAGATTAAGATAACATTCTTTGTAAACAAGAAGAATCACAGGCTGATTTGCTAAAAATGCCCTCTTAACCTCACTCTCTTTTGCATAAAAACTCAATTTTGTCTTTTCTTTTCTCTCTACAGACTCTCTTTCTTTTTTCTCTCTTGACTCCACTCCCTTTTCTTTATTCTCACCCATTAACTATTTTCTTTTTCACTCTCTCTTTTTCTTGAAATTTCTCTCTCACTCTCATTTTTCTTTTCTCTCATGTTTCTTTTTTGCTCAACCTCACTTTTTAGTTTCAGTTGGTCCTCATAGACCTGTTTTGGGGTCAAAGGAGCAAGCTTGATTGTTTTTCCATCTTTTTCAAAGCTATATCGGTTCCTAAACCCTTCATGCATCACTCTCCTATCATACTGCCACAGCCTCCCCAACAAAATATGGCCAGCATGCATAGGAACTACATCACAAAGCACCTCGTCACTATACCTCCCAATAGAGAAGGCCACCAAAACCTGCTTACTAACCTTAACCTCTCCACACTCATTCAACCACTGCAACTTATAAGGTCTAGGATGCTTCAGCAAAGGTAAGTTCAACTTCTCAACTAAAGTGGTACTAGCTACATTGGTGCAACTTCCCCCATCTATAATCATACTACACACCTTGTTATTTACATAGCATCTAGTATGAAATATGTTTTCTCTCTGCTGCTCCATATCATCTACCTTCATTTGTGTATTGAGAGCATGCCTGGCAACAAGAGACTCACCTTCTATGGGGTATTCCAATCCATCATCATCACTAGCATCAGATACTCCATCACTATCGTCTTCACCTTCAGTCATCACCTCCCCATTGTCACGTATAATCATCACCCGCTTGTTTGGACATTGAGACGCTATATGCCCCAAACCCAAACATTTAAAACATTTGATATCTCTATTCCTTGAAGGTTGCAACTCTACCTTGGATTTGTTCTTGCTAGTCCCATCATCTTTTTCTTTAGGTGGTTCAGTCTTTCCCTTTACTACAGCTCGGTCATTCCTTTCCCACTTTGGTTTCCAAGGAGTGCTAGAAACTGAAGTATACCTTGCTGCCCCCTTTCTTTTTAATTGCCTCTCCACCTTCATAGCCATGTGCACCATGTCCTCTACCTCCACATAATGCTGCAACTCAACTACATTGGCTATATCCCTATTCAAACCACTTACAAATCTAGCCATTGTGGCCTCTCGATCCTCTTCTACATTAGCCCGAATCATAGCCACCTCCATCTCCTTATGGTATTCCTCCACACTCCGGGACCCTTGTGAAAGGTTTTGTAACTTTTGGTAGAGGTCTCTGTAGTAGTGGCTAGGTACAAATCGCCTCCTTATGAGAGCTTTCAGCTCACCCCATGCTTCTATAGGTCTTTCATGATTCCTCCTCCTATTGGTCACTAATTGATCCCACCAAATAATTGCATAATCAGTGAATTCAATTACCGCCAGCTTCACCTTCTTCTCCTCTGAGTAGTTGTGACAATCAAAAATCAACTCTATTTTCTTCTCCCACTCTAAATACACTTCAGGGTCATTCCTCCCTTGGAAAGATGGTATTTTCATTTTGATGCTCCCAAGGTTCCTATCTACCCCATCTCGACCCCTTGGATTCCCCCTAGGTCCTCTTCCACGCCTACCTCCTCTAGGTCTACCCATTCCTCCCCTACCAACATCAGATACTACGTCTTCCTCATCTTCTTTGATCTCATACTCATTTTCAACTCTAGGCTCACGTATCCTCCCATCACGCCTACCTTGCAGATTTTGAATCACTACATCTTGTTGATCCATCCTATCCCTTACCTCCCCCAACACCAAATTTAACCGTTCAAACTGTCGTTGCATGGCCTGCAACATAAAGGTTGTGTTATCTGCCTCCCCTCTAGGTGTTGAGTCATCCATTTTAATGTGCTGCAAAACAAGAATATTAGTGGTAAAACCTCACACACTCCCTTACGTGTTTACGCTAAAAAATTGTCACTCCACACGTGTTTCACTCTGATTGGCTTTTTCTCGAAATTAGTCTCACACACTCTTGCCTTTTACCTCAATTGTTTTCCCTTTCAAGTTCTTTCAAGAACTAATTGAACTAAATCAAGACACAACCTTGTTTTATCCCAGCCAGCAATAGATTCTAGAAACAAGGAAGTAATTCACCCAAGAAAGCCAACAATCAAGTCACAGGGATGATCTAGACCCGTTGAAATCCTATTTCAAGAACCCAGATTTGGGTTGAACGCCACAAAAGGAATGCCTTTGATAAGTTCGGATTGTTCAATCAAGAACAAGCAAAGAAAACTGAATAGCTCTCCAGAAAATAAATTTCATTCACGTTCTATATCTCAAAGCTGCTACAAAGTTCTTTCTTTTAATCCCTTCTAAGAAACCCTTGGGCCAAAAAGGCCTTCAACGAAAATAAAAGACATGGGCTAAATACTCAAGCCCAAAACAACTTAAACTGCATGTTTAAAGCTAAATAAATGTCTACTAAAAAAAATAAAATAGGCCCACATGCCAAAACCATAGAAACATAAAAAATTAAAGTCTTATAAAACCCAATAAGCTATTCCACCCCTTCTGTAGCTTGTATCACATGAACTAGAACTGATTTGTCTTCCTTCAAGCCCATGTTAAATGTTGGGGCCTTGCATTATAAGTTTATGAGCTTTGCCCAAGTGGATTGCACCAGTCCTTGCATTGCTTCGTTGATCTTCTTAGCTCTTGACCTTGTGATTGGCCCATCTGGAACTTGCAAATGATCATCTTTAAACTTTGGTCCACTATGGTTCCCATCAGAACCTGAAGAAACCATTCCAAATTCAAGACTTTATTCAATATGAATGGTGCAAAATTCTTGTAATACAATGCAGATGAGGTTGATTACTTTGCTAGGAATTCATAATCTTTTGCAATTGCGATGCAATAAATTTCCATGAATGCTTTCAAATATTTCGTATTGCCAAAATCTCTTTCAAAAATGCATTAAAAGGATCAAAACAGGGCAACCATTGGGTTCCGGGACCAAATGGGGCATCAAAAGGGGCAAAAACAAGCGAATCTAGCAAAATTGAGCTGAGGGCCACGCTGCCCTGGGGGACTGCCACTACGGCACTCAGCCTCTTATGCATGCTTTTGACTTCTCATTTGCATTCATTTTTGAATTTTGGGGCTTTTCTCTCCAAGAATGCTCCCTTGACTTCATTTCTCTCTCTAAAAGCTTAAGTTTAAATCACCTTCATTTTGTTTTCATTTTCAAAAACTCTCATTTACAGATTTGGATCGACATCAAAATCAAGGCTTTGAACATCAAATTCCAACATGTCATCTTTAAGTTCTTCCTTCAACAGTGAGGATGAACGTCCATTCCCTCTCAAAACTCGAGAGGGAAAACGCTCCTACTGACCCTTTTCTAACAATTTCCCTCCTGAATTACTCCTTAGAGATTTGGATTGACATCTATCATTCCATGCTAGAAAAGGATGGGTAAGCTAAAAACTTCCTCACTTTAATTCCATTTTTTGTCCTTTTTTTTTTCCTTCTTTCAATGCAAATGCTATGCTCTATGAATCTAATGCATGCCTATGAATGATTGTATGCTTTAATTATCATCTATATCATGTTTGATGCAAAAATGGGGTAGAATCAACTTTCTACCATGCTTATTTCAAAGTGCTCTAAAAATGTGCTTTTTTTTTTTTTTTTTTTCGGAAAAATGGTAAATTTTATAACCGAAAAGGGCCAAGCCCCAGGATATTACAAAGAAGCTCAAAAACATGCTAAGAAAGAAAGAACAAATAGACAAATAAACGCACAAACAAGCAATCTTAGCGACCTGGAAACATGGGAGGGGAGCAAATACAAGACTCCCTCAACCTACAACCTTAACCAAAGACCATCAAGAGCGATGCCGACCTTTCGGCCGACTTCTGCTAAATTGCATCTTTGCCTCCTTCTTAGCTTGTCTAGCTGACATAGGCCCCAATGGAGAAGTCCTAATGGCATGATCTGTCTGTTCATCAAGAGCTACCTCAGTTTCATCTTGAGACTGATCATCCTCCTGCAAATCATACTCATACGGGATCAATCCATTAAACGAGTTACTGATTGAGATATGCCTTGAATCAAAAGAAGTGGAGCCATTGACCATAGTCTGAGACTTAGAGCTCGTTGGAATTGAGGTCTTGTGCGTCCCGGATCCGTAAGCTTCCATTGAGCCTGCCGACTTGTTATTACACTTAGAGTGTGTTGGAAGAGAGCCATCGCCCATAGTTTCCTTAGGAGTAACCTGCTCCGCCGTAGGAACCACCGCTTTTCCTTTCCTTTTTCGTCTAACGTCAGTCCATAGCCCTTTATCAAGAGGGTCTGTTGCAGGATTAGCAATCGAGTGTTGGCTTGAGGTCGTTTGATTGGCGGGAACCCACCTTTGCGAAGTGTTGGGAGCCTTCACATAGGTAGGAATAGAATGCTTAATAGCTTGACAGTCATGTCCAAAACACTTACACTCCTTGCATTTAGTGGGAGTCCATTGATATTCAACCTTGATGGAAATCGGTTTTATCCCTTCAGTAGCTTCTAACTCAAACTCAGTTAGCCACTCCTCAGTGGCTTCAACTTCAATGCAGATACGAGCATAGGTAATTCGTCTCCTCGTAGCTGTCGTCTTATCAACGTGTAGAGGCTTCCCAATCATACTGGCAATGTAACTGAGGCCTTCTGGGGTCCAGTATTCAAGAGGAATATTAAAGAAATGGACCCAGATCGGAATCGAGGTAACTTTATCCTTCTCAATTGAGAGATGTGGTTCCCATTTGCGGAGAATGATGGGTCTGCCTGCAAAATACCAAGGGCCTCCTTCCAGGACAGCTTCAAGAGAAAAATGATTGTCAAACATAAAGAAAAAGGTACCCTGATCAGAAGCAAGGGTATCCACAAGGCCAGCATTACCCCAGAATTTTGTTGCAGCTGGGACCACAAGAGAGTAGGGTAACTTCCGGTCAAGAAAGAAACCCACCAACGTATTGTGCCACTCCTGCCTACCACGTTCTATAACTGTAGTAGAAACAAAAAGTTTATTTCCTTGTCTGCATGATTCAAGTTGGACGTGAGTAAGTAGAAAATCTGGAGTAGGGGTAGTAAGTAAACCCGCCCATGTTTTGACAGTCTCTGCATGTTTACTTTCTTGTAAAAGGGGCTTGAGAGGCAGATCCAATCCGTGGATGTCAACTTTGGTCCTACCATGAGCATGCTGCTGGTTATCCAAGTGCAAATCATCCCCATTTGCACGAATGTGTTGATCCCCCAAATGGACACTGGATCCACATTGATAAGGGGTGGGATTAATGTCCTTGGAGGCATCTATGTTCTCGGTGGGCCCGATTATGTGTGTCGCATTACCCTCTTGCTTTTCTGTAAAGGCTTCAACACCTTCAAGTGGCAGCATGCTTATCGTACCATTCAGTCCATTCCTCACTGAAGGACCCGTGGCATCTAATGGGAAAGCTCCAAATTCAAAATCAGTCGATAAACTCACTGTAGCCGGGCCCACAGTGGCACGCAACATGCCTAGCACCGAAGATTCAGAAACGGGATTGGTCTCTGTTGCTTTATGTTGTGCAGCCTTGCTAATAGCCAACAACTCTGTGGTCCCCACAACGGTGTGATTCAAACGAGACTGACCCGTGTCTACTTTCTCACTGCCATGCATAGCTCCGGCTTGCGTGTAATGGGAAAGGAGATCATCTTTACCGTGAACATCATGGGCTACGTGTTGATGGGGTCCACCACATAGCATGGACTTATTTTCAAGATCTGCTTCAACCTCGTTAGTACGTGGTAACCCAACAAAACCAAGGTCATAAGCCTCTGGGCCCACGAAGACATTAAGTGCCTTATCATGTACACCATTAGCAGAAACACTTGGATCAACAAGAGGCCCAGCAAGCATGGGCGTGACGCAGACACTCCCAGAAAGTGAGGACCCAACAGGTTGGTAAGCATCCGCAACTGGGCCCGGTGTGGGCTGCACATGCGTAGGCATAGAAGTGTGAGGCCCACTTACTTCAAAGCAATCCAAGGGAGTGGGCCGCACATGCGAAATCATGTGCTCAGCATGTTGGGCACTCAAACCAGACGCTTCATATGTTGTAAGCCCAATATGACAATTGGCATCAACATGGCCACGTGGACCAAGGTTAATACCATCTCCTAACAGTGTACCAATTTGCTGCACAGGACCGATAAAAGATGAGTGGTCTGCGTTGCCACGGGCCCCACGGGCTGAAACATTGGTTAACACACTTGAGTCATCTTCAAAAGAGTGTTGAACACTCAATCTACAAGTTGCTGTTGTCTCAACGTCACAAGACAGGCTGGTCACGTGGGTATCAGCATCAAAAACAGTAGCATTTGAGGTGGAAAGGGTGCTGCCATTTAATGAGTCAGCTTTATGTAGTTCCAAAGCTGCTGCTTTTTGACCGTTGGGTACACAAGATTGTAAAAATACACTTTGGTCCTTGCTCACAAACACATCGGAAGTCGTAGGTGGGCTAATGTTTGGATCAAAAACATCACCTTTCACATGATAAATTCCAGCTTTAAGCATGGTGTCCTGCTGTCCTTTATGACCGTTGTAACTAGGCGACTGAAAAGAGGGCAGAGCGTGGGAGTCACATGCTAAAACCTCCTCGAATTTCTGATTATATGAAACTTTAGGATCAAAAGGTGTGTCCTGGCCAGTTTTTGGGCTATGAAGCCCCACAGTCAAAGAAACATCCTCACTTAAAGAGGACTCAGAACTAGCTTTGTGTTGAACCTCAGACAAAGCTATCTTTTTTCTTTTCAGTAGCTCATTGGAGTCTTGGAGAGATTTGAAGGTAGAACCTTCCTCGTACCTTAAAGAAGCTGCATTACTTTGATTGAAGGGATCTTTCTTCCAATCTTCAGACACCACCTTTTGGATAGAACAGACACCACCTGTTGGGGATGTAACAGACACCACCTTTTGGTTATGAGAACTAATCTGTAATGATTCTTCACCATGATCAGCTGCATTAGGAACAGACTTCAAGGCCCCATTATCCAAAAGATCTTCAGCCACAACGTCCTCCTCATCACTGCTAACATAATTTAACGCCCACTGCACTAATGGGTCTTCATCCCCCTCCTGAAGATCAGTGGGAGGAGTAGACAACTTAACAACTCTCTTAGCTTGGTTGTTGTGCAGCTCGAGTTTATACAGGGATCATCATCTTGTCATGCTAGCACCAGAGCAGCACCAGAGCCTAGGCGACGGTCCACCTCTCATCGAATGATCATTAAGGAGGACGATGCTACTGACTTAGATCAGGCACCTCTGAGGAGAACCCATCAAGTTCATAGGGGGAACAGTCATCCACGAGACTAGACTTTCACATTGGTAGATACTCTTTTTTTTTTTTTTTTTTTTTTTTTTCGGAAAATGGTAAATAGATTCCAAAAAAAGGATGTGCAAAATGTACAGGGGGGCATACCCCAGGATAAACATTGAACTCAAAACATGATGGGAGAAACACAACCATCAAAAAACAAAACAAAGGAAGTCCCTCAAGCACACAACCAAAAGGGAGGCAACCATGATGGCAAACCAACAAGTGACAAAACTTGTAACAAGGGAGCAACAAACAATCAAGACATGGTCGCCCAATCAACAACAACAAAGGCAACAATCAAAATAACTAACCCTAGTATCAAGAGCAATAGAACTAATTACTAATTATAGTATCAATATTACTATGATGCTTCCATCTAACCCTAATGAGAGCATTAATTTGTGAGATCAGGTTCTAAAGGGTGATTCTTGGAGGGCAAAAAGTTGTATGAAAGTTCTGTTGTTCCGTTCTTTCCATAAGCCATAGACTTTTTTTTTTCGGAAAATGGGTTAATCAAAATAAGCCATAGACAGCCACTCGCAAACACAGTTTAGGTATCACATGGTGTATTTGGTTTCCTTTCAGGTGCTGAGCCATCCAAAGAAGAGTATTACCCCAGCAATGCCCATGCCATGTCAATCCACATCTAGCCATAAGATCCTGCCAAATAAAAGAGGAGTACGGGCAGGAAAAAAACAAGTGATCATGGGTTTCCATTTGAGAATGGCAAAACACACATGCAAGGGGACCAGGAGTAAACATAGAAATTCTATCATGGGTAGAAAGCTTAAACTGGGAAGCTAACCAAAGGATAAAACTCTGTCTAGGTATACCACCTTGGAGCCAAACTAAGTTATGCCATGGAACAATGGGGGACTGTGGTCTCAGGTGGTCCCAAATGAGGGTTGTATTGAAGGCACCATTCAGGGTGACCTTCCAACTTACACTATCCATTGAGTTAGAGGGCTTATAGAAGGTAGATAATATAGATCTAACCGCATCCAGCTCAATGGTGTGTGAACTAGGCCAAGCCCAATCCCAATCTCTAATAATGGCACAAACCTTAGCATTGATGTCAACAGCTGCATCATAGATAATTCTATGAGAAAAATTATCCAACAAAGGGCCTAAAGGGAGCCAATGATCAAACCAAAGGGAAGTATGTTCACCATTACCAATTTTATGGATAAGTAACTGCTTAGCAACTTGTCTAAGGTTTAAAAGTTTTCTCCAATACCAAGAGCATTGGGCCGGAGGTTTGACCTGCCAAAAACTTTTATTTTTAAGCATATACATATGGACCCACTTTTTCCATAGAGATTGATTAGACGGGTCTAAGAGGCTCCCTATATGTTTAAGGTTCATGACAATATTAGTTAAGTAAATATCTTTAAATCCCAATCCTCCTTCCTTCTTGGGTCTACAAACTTTATCCCAAGCAATCTTGGATCCATGAGAACTGTCAGTGTTTCCAGTTCAAAGGAATCTGGACACAATTTGAACCACTTGTTTGAGGACACCTTTAAGGAGAACAAACATACCAGACCAGTAAAGTTGGATACCTGCCAAAACAGAATTAATTAGTTGAGCTCTACCAGCATAAGAAAGGAATTTGGATTTCCAGGAAGTAACTCTAGAGCACATTTTATTAACCAAGTCTTCACAATCTTGTTTTTTGAGCTTAGAAGTGATCAGTGGTACCCCAAGATACCTTATAGGCAGATTGCCTTTAACGAAATTGAGATTGGTTAAAATATTATCAACAACATCTCCTTCCACATTAGAGAAAAAAAAAGGCAACTTTTAGCATTATTAACTTGGAGACCAGTGAAAAGGAAAAACTGGTCGAGGGTATGCCTGACCAAATTGGCACTTTCCTCATCTCCGCCAAAAAAGATGAGAAGGACATCAGCAAAGCACAGGTGAAAGAAATGTAATTTGTCACATTTCTAGTGGTATTGAAAAGGCCATGCACTGATATTGTGATGGAGTAATTGGCTAAGGGTATCCATAACAAGGACAAACAAATACAGAGACATAGGATCCCCTTGTCTAATACCCTTGGCACCATCAAAGAATCCCACAGATTCCCCATTAAAATTAATAGAGTATTTGGGGGTGGTAACACAAGCTCTTATTCATTTCTTTAAATTAGGGGGAAATTCAAGAACATCTAAAATGTCAAAGAGGAACTCCCAACTAACAGTATCATAGGCCTTCATAATATCCACTTTAGCTGCTACTCAGGGTCTACCCACTGGTTTATGGTAGTCCCTAAGTAGGTCTTGGGCCAACAAGATATTATCACTGATCTTCCGACCTTTAATAAAAGCAGATTGAGCTTGATCCACCATATCAGGGAGGATCAGCTTAACCCTATTAGCAATAATTTTAGATATGCACTTGTAAATGGTATTGCAACAGGAGATAGGCCTAAAGTCACTCATCTTTGTTGGGTTAGGCACTTTAGGTATCAATGCAATAAGAGTGGTATTAGATTCCCTAAGTAACTCACCATTTAGAAAAAAAAATTTAATAGCAGTCAGGGTGGAGGGGCCTATAATGGCCCAAGAATACTCAAAGAAAAAAGAATTAAAACCATCTGGGCCAGGGGCCTTGTTACTATGCATACTAAAGAAAGCATTTTTAATTTCAATGTCAGAGGGGGTCCTATCTAACTCTGCCAGAAGATCCATAGGAACTTTCTTATGAACAAAACTCCTAAGAGCTTCTTTCCCAAGGTAAGCATGTTGGGAAGGGGTGCCAAGAAGATTTTTAAAATACCTAATGGTTTCCTCTTTAGCTTCATCACAGTTGGAAGTAAAGCTACCATCAGGTTTCTCAAGGATAAAAATTCTTTTCATATTCCTTCTAGATTTAATAGACATGTGGAAATATCTAGTATTTTTGTCACCGGCCTCAAGCCATTGTAATCTGGATTTTTGCTTAAGGACCTCTTCTTCAATCCAGATGGCTTCCTGGAAAGTTTTTAAATAACTCTGATACTTATCAACCAAGGAAGGACTGGAAGGATCATGAGTTAAGGCAGATTGAACAGTTTTTAATTCCTCTCTAGCTTTATCAGCATTAACTCTCTGTTGGCCAAGAGTATGCTTACCAAACTTTTTGAGATCTTTTTTAAGATTTCTAAGCTTTTGGCAGATTTGGTATTGGGCAGTGCCTTCAACAGGTTGATTCTAGGCATTATTAACAGTGTCCTCATAGTGGGCTAATTTAGTCCAAAAGTTATAGAATTTAAACGCCCTACCTTTCCTTTGCTGGCTCTTATCAATATGAACAACAATAGGAGTGTGATCAGAGATACCTGAGGGATGGAAATGGGCAAAAGACTCTGTGAAATTATCAATCCAAGTTTGATTAACAAGAGCTCTATCAAGTTTCCTCTAAGTAAAATCCTCTTTACCTGAAGGTCTGGAATCCTGAAGGTCTTAGCTTCATTGCTAGTGCCATTGGTAAACCCCTACATGTCCACAGGATGACTGCTTCATGTCAACGGATTGACTATGCTAGAATGTGTGTGGAAGTTGATGCAGAATTTGACCTGGTTAAGGAGTTTGACATCGAAGTTGAGGACTCAGACTATGGAGGAGTGAATTTGATCACCATCAAAGTCGATTACCATTGGATCCCCATTCGCTGTGCAAAATGCAAGACATTTGGTCATGATTGCAATAGAGTTCTTAGACCACAACCTGGCCATAAGAACTCTGCTGATTCTCTTAAGCAGGTTTCTAATGATCAATCTACTGGTGTTTGGATGACTAAAGGGAAGGGTAAGATCACTGCTGAGGTGGATTCTTCTAATTGTTCTTCCCCATCTACTGAAACTATAATCACTCAACTTGTTGATAATACTCAAAGGCTGAATCCTCAACAATCGGAGGTCCGTGGGACTACTGAAGGACTTCCCCATTCAGGTACAGAGAGAACTATTGTTAGCAACCAATTCTTAGTGCTGGAGGCTGTTGAGAGTGAACCTAGAAATGATATACATCCTAATGCTCATACATACCCCAAAGTAGCAAATCAAACTCCTGATGCTATTGTTTTGGACACCAATAACACTGCCCAAGTGAAGGAACATCATGAGGAGCTTGTTACTCACACCCCTCAAGGGGTTGATACTTCTATTAACCAAGGTACTTGTGTGAATACTGGAACACATAAAGAACTGGATGACATCAACTTACAAGTTTCAAAGGTCCCCACTAGCCCCACTAGCCCCATGGACCATATGATACAGGATATAAATCCCGGGGCCATACACTCTCAGATTGGGTACTCCAATTCTTTTTTCAAGATCCCACCCTCAAATGAGGCCTCAAGTGATGATGAAGATCAATCAGTCCAGGTGCCTTCTCTAAAGAAGTATTTGGAACCGACTAGTCCTAAGATCTCTCCAGGTCATTCTAATAAGTAGAAGAACAAATCCGGGGGTTCTTCAGGTAAGAAAAAGCACAACTCTAAACGTCGTTAATGATTATTAGTTGCTGGAATATTAGAGGGCTTAATCAGGCCATTAAACAACAAGAGATTTCTAAGATTGTTTTTACACACAAAATTGATGTTATGGGTATTGTTGAAACCAAAGTGAGAATGCCCAATCAAGATCAAATTCAAAGGACCATGCTTCCTAATTGGTCCTTTATTACTAACAGCCAACCGGATTCTGTGGATAGAATCTGGGTTGGCTGGAACCCTAATAAAGTCATCTTAACTGTTTTACAATGTACTAGGCAAATTATCCATGTTAAAGTTGAATCCCTCGACCAAGTGCAGTCTTTTGAAGCTTCTTTTATTTATGGCTCTAACACCATCCAAGGTAGGAGGCCACTTTGGTCTACCTTGCGAAATATTGCAGCTACTATGGGTGATATTCCTTGGATTAGCCTTGGGGATTTCAACGCCGTCTTAAATTCTAATGAAATCTTTGAGGGTAATCCAGGGAGAGACCAAGGAGCTGTTGAATTTAATGATCTTGTGAATGCTACTTGTCTTGTAGACCTTAGATTTACAGGTATCTTTTTTCTCCTGGTGCAACCGGCAATTTGACTCAGTTCATTTTACCAAAAGAAAGTTGGACAGAGCTCTTGTTAATCCTAGATGGCTGGACTTGTTTCCCTTAGCTTATGCAGATTTTCTCCCCTCTGGTATCTCTGACCACTCTCCTATTATTGTCAATATTTCTCCTCCTGCTGAACGGAAAGGTAAACCTTTTAAGTTTTACAATTATTGGACTGAGTTGGAGAAATTTAAAGATACCGTCAACACTTCTTGGGCCAGACATATTGATGGTACTTTCCAATTTCAATTATTCCACAGCTTAAAGAACCTTAAAGGAGCTCTTAAAACTTTAACTAAGGATTCCTTAGGTAAGGAGAGAATTTTAGCTAATAAAGCTAGGGAAGACCTTTGGTTTTGTCAAAGGGAGCTTGATGATAAACCAAGTGACACTTCCCTTAGAATCCTTGAAAAAGATCTTATGCAAGTTTTCTTAAAAGCCATTCATATTGAAGAAGAGATAATTAGGCAAAAATCTAGAATTCAATGGCATGATGCAGGGGATAAGAACACTTCTTATTTTCACAATTCTGTTAAAAATAGAAGGAACCACAAACGCATTGTGTCACTTGTCAAACCTGATGGTACCAAGACCACTAATGAAGAGGAAGCTAAAATTGAAGCGATTAGATATTTTAAATCCTTGCTTGGCACCTCTGCGGCTAACCTCTACCCTGGTATTGGTGAATTGAGAAAGGTCATCCATAAGCGTATCCCTACGGAGTTATCTAACAGTATGGATGATATCCCTAGTGATGATGAGATTAAGGAAGCCCTCCTAAGTATCCACAGTAATAAAGCTCCGGGTCCTGATGGTTACAATGCTCATTTCTTTAAGAAAACTTGGACAACTACCGGACCTTTAGTTACTAAAGCTATCAAAGAATTTTTTACTTCGGGCCAACTGTTAACTGAATCAAATGCTACACTTATTGCTCTTATTCCCAAGATCCCCAATCCTTCTAAGATGAGTGAATTTAGGCCTATATCGTGTTGTAATACAGTCTACAAATGCATCTCCAAAATTATATCCAAGCGGCTTCAAAAAGTTTTACCTATTCTGATTGACAATGCCCAATCTGCTTTTATAAAAGGTAGGAAAATTAGTGATAATGTTCTTCTCGCTCAGGATCTTATGAGGGACTATCATAAGTCTTCAGGCCATCCTAGAGCTGCGGCTAAGGTCGACCTTATGAAAGCTTATGATAGTGTGAATTGGGAGTTTTTACTTGATCTCCTTGATGTTCTTGGTTTTCCACCTAGGATGAAAGGGTGGATTAGAGCCTGTATTACTAGTCCTAAGTACTCTATTAATTTTAATGGCGAATCTGTTGGGTATTTTGAGGGTGCTAAAGGTCTTAGACAAGGTGATCCTATGTCACCTTATCTTTTTGTTCTTGTCATGGATACCCTTAGCCAATTGATTCAACTTAACATCCAAAGCTCCCCTCATTTTAAATATCATTGGAGATGTGATAAACTTAAAATCTCTCACCTTTGTTTTGCTGATGACCTGCTGTTATTTTTCAATGGTGATGAACACTCTGCAACTGTTATGAAAAATTCCTTAGATCAATTTTATAACTTTACTGGCATGCAAGCTAATGCTAACAAGAGCTGTCTGTTTATTTCAGGAATGGAGGAGAGCACTTCCAATGCTATTTGTCTGAATCTCCCATTTACTCTTGGTTCCCTCCCTATGAAGTACCTTGGTGTCCCTTTGATCACCACTAGACTTAAGAAGGGAGACTGTGATGACCTCATCCAGAAAATCACATCTAGAATTACCTCTTGGACCTCTAAATTTCTCTCTTATGCCGGCAGACTCCAACTTATCCAATCGGTTCTTGTTGGTATTCAGAACTATTGGGCTGCCATGTTTATTCTTCCTAAAAGTGTCCTTAAGCATATTGATAGCTTAATGTGTAGATTCCTTTGGACCGGAGGAATTTGGAAAACTCATGGTGCTAAAGTTGCTTGGGATGTTGTCTGTAGACCTAAGAAGGAAGGGGGTCTTGGCCTTAAAAACCTTACTCAATTGAATTCTATCTTAAATCTTAAACATATTTGGGCCATTTTTACTTCTAAAAACAAGTCCCTTTGGGTGGATTGGATACACACCTACATGTTGAAAGGAAAAAGTTTTTGGGAAATCAAGACCCCTTCCCAATGCTCCTGGTATTGGCGAAAGCTCCTTAAACTTAGACCTATGGCTAGACCAATGCTTAGACATAGAATTGGTAATGGTTGTGGTACCTTTCTCTGGTATGATAATTGGCATCCTATGGGTCCTATCTTGGTCAATGTCGGGATGCGTGTCCAATATGATGCCGCCATCCCTTTAAATGCCAAAGTTTCCGATGTTATTGATGGGAGTGCATGGAATTGGCCGCTTACAAACACTTTGGAATTAATTGAAATTAGAGACCAACTTCATTCCTTACCTCTTCCTACTACATCTAGTGATGTGGTTCAGTGGCTGCCCTCCCCTAATAATGAGTTCTCTTCTGCCAACACTTGGGATCATGTCCGTATTCATTATCCCAAAGTCCCTTGGTATGGCCTTACTAGGTTCCCGGGTAATATCCCTCGTTATAGTTTTATCCTGTGGTTGGCTATTCTCCATAGATTAGCCACGCATGATATAATTTATACATACACACCAGGACCACTTGCTTGCGTTTTTTGTCACAAAAGTTTGGAATCCCATGACCATTTATTCTTTAATTGCTCTTACACTTCTTATGTGTGGCAGGAAGTTCTCAATAGGTTGGAAGTCACCTATTCTGCCCCCTCTTGGGATGTTCTTGTGGACTGGGCAGCGAAGAAGTGGAAAGGGAAGAACCCACGACACATTGTCCCTAAAATGTGCATTGGGTTGGTTGTCTATAGCATTTGGAAAGAAAGAAATGCTCGGAGTTTCAAACTTGAAGTGAGGACTAAGGAAAGAATCTTACAAGATATTTGCCTTCAGGTTTCCTTACAAATACAAACTACATGGAAGAATGATCCCCAGCTCCCTCATTATATTGATAGATGGGCCGTTACTACATAGAGAGGAAAGCTTGCATTGGCCCTGTTATTTGTCTTGAATGATTTTTCCTTGATGTTTTTCTTGCTCCTCTGTGTTTTGTGATGTGGTAGGAGCATTGTTTTATTTGGATGGGTTTTTTCTAGGTTTGCCTTAGTTAATTCCCCTTTTTGTTGCATTGTCTGGATGCATTTTTTCTTGTGCTTATTGTATATCCTGGGGTATACCCCTTGTATTTTGTACAGTGCCATTTTGGCTTTTTTCGTTTAAATTAACCCTTTTTCCGAAAAAAAAAAATCCTCTTTACCATATCTTCTATTAAACCAAGTAAATTGCTCGCCAATGTATCTGAGATCCACTAAACAACACTCATTAGTGGCTTTAACAAAGTCCCTCATGTCATTGTTCCAACCAAAGTTGGCATTAGAAACTTCCTGAGGGCATAAGGTCACATTAAAGTCACCTAAAGTAATAAATTTAGTAGATTGAGTACCCAAAGAAATATTCCTAAGATCAGACCAAAGAGACATTCTTTCATGTCCAGTATTATGGCCATAAATGAAAGATGCTTCACAAACCTGAGACATATCCTCCTTCATAATTCTAACATGGATAAGTTGAGAAGAGGTCTTTAAAATAGTCAAAGAAAATTTGTCTGAATTCCAGCCAACCCAAATTCTCCCAACAGAATTGGGGTTGCTGTTAGTAACAAAGTTCCAGTGCTTAAAACATTTTTTCTTGATAAGGTCTTCATTAACTTGTCTCACTTTAGTTTGAGTAATCCCTAGCACATCAATTTTATGTTCATAAATGAATTTAGCAACTTCAGATTGCCTAGTGGGCTCATTTTGGCCCATTATATTCTAACCGCTGATTAACATTAAAGACTTTGGGGAGGTTGAGAATACTTACCTGAAGAACTTAAAGGAGAGTTTTGCTTAATCTTCGTACCAGAAATAGGAGACCCATTGACTAGATTTTGCTCAGTAAACTGAAGGGGACTGACATCTTCAGTCTTGTTCTTCTGGCCAGATAAAGGAGGCTGCTTGGAACAGGGACCTGATGGGCTAGGATCTAACTGCTGGCTCTGGACAGGTTGTTGAGAACCAGCAGAGTTCCCTTTCACACAGTCTGTGGGATCCTTCTCTAGCATAGCAAACTGATTTTCCTCTTGTAAGGCACTACCTTGATTCCGTAGAGCAAATACAAGAGATGCATCAATAGTATTAACAATGGACCCAGTATGGGTTGAAGCATTTATAGTGGGTTGAACTATACTCTTCCCTTGATCTGAGGATTGAGGATTGGAAGAATTCTTTGAGGAAGGTAAGGTGGTCACAGTGGCCTCAAGATCCTCACTAGATGACTATATGACATTAGATCGGATTTGATTCATAGATTTTCTATTTCCTTATTATTTTTCTTTTGGACCTCTATTTGGCTTATACGGACCCTCCGGGGGACTTTTATAACACTTATGACTCTTTTATGCATGGGACTAGATGGATTTAATTCACTCTATGACATCTTAATCCACTTAAAAAAAATACTTTTCAAGAAGGAAAACAACGCAATTGGCTTGATCGGAAAAATCTACAAAAATGCAACCAGAAACGAACGAAAATAGGAATTAATTGTCTAGGGCCATAGTGGCACTGGACATAGCCCTTCGGAGTACTGTGTAGCTGTCAGGTGAGTGCCACTATGGCACTCAGACCATTTTTGCAAATTTTGACATTTTTTGGAAGTTTTTGACACCTATTCGACTTTGAACTTCCTAATATGACCCAAAATTGACCTAAGACCTTATTGATAGTCTGAAAACTCCCACAACTCTTCCATAACCTCAAAGAAAACTCTCTTTTGATGGAGAACATGATGATGGAGGCTCTCCTTCCATGGATGGATACATTCCATGGCTTGAATAGTCTCTTCTCTCTTCATCAAGTAAGACTAAATAAGGACTTCATAGTGGCTGCAATATCTTATTGAGATTTTAAGTACAATGTATTCAGATTCAATCGTGAAGAACTATGCCTGACCTTCGAAGAATTTTCAACTATGCTTGGCTACAATCCAAAATCTGAACCAGTGCTTCCTTCTCACCACTCTAGGTTTACCTCTTTTCTTTCAACCTTAAGCAGGCTACCTCTAATCGAGTGTAGTGAATTGACCATGGGAATTTTTTTTGGGAATTGGTGAATGAATAAAAAAAAAAAAGCCAAACGGCACTATACAAAATACAAGGGGCATACCCCAGGATATACAACAAGCGCAAGAAGCATCCAAATGATGCAAAATAGGGAGGACAACTTCCAAGGCCAGCAACCAAAGAAAAGACCTTCCCTAACCAAGAATCAATGAGCTATGAAAACGGAGATGGGGGAACCCTAAACAAAACAGAAACAAAACAAGCAATAATGCCCAAAGGCCCCTCTCACTGAATTGACCATGGGAATTGTGTCAAGCTGCTTCCTATAATCAAGCTAATCTCTTCAAATGATCCTTCTATCACTCGTGAACACAAGTAAGGCATTCTTGCTCTGTGTATGATGGGACTATCACTACGGATGTGCAACTCATCACCATGCCTCTGGATGTAGGCAAGGGCAAGAATCTTAAGATGATGTGCATGGCTGAGACATTAATTGGCCTACACAATGCCTCAACAAGTTCTCTTAAAAACTTCTGTGGATCCATGATCATGCTGTAGGTATGGCTATACGAGCGAACGCGACTCTTGACCCCTCATAAGAATCCTTCTATGTATGCTTCTTTTAACCATGCTCGGGTGGTTCATACCAATTTTTCAACCAAAGCCATGCAAAAAGAGAAGAGGTGGCATAGGAAGCGACAAGGGGAATGAAAGATGACTCCGACTCCACTTTATACCAATAGTCTTTAGAATAACATAGTCTTTTTCATATTTTTAGGATTTTTATTTTCCAACTCTTCATTATAGTGAATAAAACTTTATCCATAAAATCTTTAGTTATGAGAATTCTCCTTATTTAGTCTACTTTCGATTCTTCACTTGGGCTTTGTTATGCCTTTCTTATCATGCTTGACTTATTGATTAAAGAATGTGTCATTTTATTCTTGTGAATGCATGCCTAAATCTTTTCCCTGAAATCTACATTAATGTTTGGTTCAAAAGCGGGCCTAGCCCTTTTTAAAGAAGGGTTAGGCTCTAAGGCGGGGGTTGCCCCTAGCGTAGGGACAGACAAGAAAAATTAAAATTAGAAGGGCTTGCACCTAGTGTATCAAATGAATGAGAATGGCTTAAGGACATGGACCAAACCAGTTGCCAGGCTACCTACATATCCCCTAGTAAGAATCAGGTCCATTTACATAGTTCGGGTAGGATGTGCACAGGTGAGCTATGCATAGTACTTCTTGAGGCAATCAAGATTAATAGGTTCTTTGAATTCAAGGCCATCAAGGTCTGTTAGGGAGGTTGTTCCCCCCTTGAGAATGGTTTGAACTAGGTAGGGTCCAACCCAATTGGGCTTAAAATTCCCCCTTGGATCAAAAACTGGCGCTCTCAATTCTTTCAAGACCAAGTCACCCTCAATAATTTTCCTTGGCTGAACTTTCTAGTTATAGGCTCTAGCTATCCTTTGTTGGTATTCACAAACATAGTTCAGTGCCTCCAACCTCTTCTCATCCATCAATGCTTGCTCCTCATACCTCTCTCTCAACTATTAGGATTCCTTCACTTCACATTCAGCCATTACCGTTAAGGATGGTATCTCAACCTTTATCGGAAAGACTGACTCCATTCCATACACCAGCAAATATGGTCTGGCTCCAGTGGATGTCCTCAAGGATGTTCTATAACCCCATAATGCGAATGGTAGCTTCTCATGCCAATCCTTATATGTGTCTGCCATCTTTTGCAATGTCGCCTTCACATTCTTGTTTGCAGCTTCTACTACCTCATTGGTCTGTGGCCTGTAGGGTGATGACTTATGGTGGGTAATTTTGTATTCCTCCAGGAGTATTAGTACCTCAACTTTAAAGTGCAACCCATTATCAGATATTATCTCATGAGGAACACCATACCTATAGATGATGTTGATGAATCTGGCTATATCTTTGGCATCTAACTTGGTGTTGGATGTTGCTTCTACCCACTCTGTGAAATAATCAATAGCCACCAGGATGTATCTATTCCCATTCGACGACTTCAGTATCACCTTTCCAATTATATCAATTCCCTAAACTGAGAATGGCCATGGTGTAGTGAGATTATAGAGTTCCGATGGTGTAGTGTGCATAAATTTGCGTGGATTTGACAACGGTGACATCTGCTCACATACTTACAAAAAATCATGCTCCATAGTTGTCTCACTGTCTTTTTAGCTAGCATATATGTCAAATCATGTGGGGACCACACACCTCAGCATGAATCTCCTCCATCATCTTCTTGGCCTTACCCTTAACAAGGCATAGCAAGTTCTTCCCTATGTGTGACCTTTTGTATAACTCTCCTCCATGGATGAAAAACTAGGCCAACAACCTACTTATTGCTCTCTTATCTTTCTTCGTGACTCTCTCAGGGTATTTCTGCTTGTTTATGAATCTCCAAATATCACTATACCACGGTATAACTATTCTTTATCTTCAAGGTTTGCAACGGCGTAACAATACAAAGGCTTCTCTCTCCTTTCTATAACTAGGGGTCTCATGGCTACTCTTACAGGTATCTTAATCATTTAGGCTAAAGTGGTTAAGGCATCGGCGAATTGATTTTTGTCTTAAGGTAGGTAGAAGAAGGTGATCTCCTCAAATTTTGCTTATAAATTTTCCAAGTACTCATGATAAGGCTTCAATCTCTCCTCTTTTACCTTCCAATCTTTGCTAGCCTGCGAGATTATCAAATTGGAATTCTCGAATACCTTGACTCTCCTTATCCCTAGTCCTAGGGCCATCTCCAATCCAATTATGCAAGCTTCGTATTCACTAACATTATTGGTGATAGTGAAATTTAGCTTGATGCAAACGTTACATGAGCACCATTAGAGATACTAGCACTATTCTAACTCTGTATCCTTTCTAGTTAGCAGCTCTGTCAAAGTACACCTTCCATATATCTTGTGTAATAGTCATGAGATCCTCATTGGAGAACAAAAATTTTCTAGCATCATCCCCACCGACTACCTAGTCAGCTAGGAATTCTGCTATCACTCTTCCTTTGACAGATTTCCTCACGATATACTTCAAATCAAATTCAGCAAGCATCAAGGTCCAACGGGCCATTCGTCCTATTAACGTAGGTTTCTCAAATAAGTACTTTAGAGGATCCATTCGAACTATAATAGACATCGAAAAAGATAATATATAGTGCCGAAGAGAAGCTCAAACCAAGGCCTAATACATTTTCTATGATGGCGCGTATCTGAGTTCATATCTTACTCAGGTAATATATGGCTTTCTCCACACGACCCTCATCATCCTTTTGAGCTAGCATACATCCCATGGCGTCTTCGGTTACTGACAAGTATAAGATCAAGGGTTTGCCTTTAACATGCGGCGACAGGATAGGCAGGTTTTGTAAGTAGGTCTGGATATTTTTAAAAGCTTTTTGGGAAGGTTCACTCCACTCAAACTTCTCCTCCTTCTTTAACAATTTAAATAAAGGCTCACAAGTAGTGGTAAACTTTGGAATGAAGCGACTTATGAATTGGATCTTCCCTAAGAAACTCCTTATGTCCTTTTTCGACTTATGTGGCCTCATTTCCAGGATAGCTTTGATCTTAGTCGGGTCTACTTCTATGCCTCTCTTGGTGATCAGGAATCCTAACAACTTCCCCATAGTTACTCCAAACATATACTTCTTCGGATTCAACCTTATCCTAAAGTCCCTTAATCTTTCAAAGAATTTTCTTAGGATTCCCAGGTAATCCTCTCTCTCCTTTGCTTTTACTATCATGTCATTGACGTATACTTCTACCTCCTTGTGAATCATATCATGCAATAGTGTGGTTACAGGTCTTTGATATGTGGCCCTGGCATTCTTGAGCCTGATGGCATCACTCTATAGCAGAATGTGCCCTAGTGTGTGATAAAGATGGTCTTTTCTCTTTTCTTTGGTGCCATGAGTATCTGATTGTATCCTAAAAACCCATCCATAAATGATAGTAGTGCATATTCGGTAGTATTGTTAACTAAGACGTCTATATATGGGAGTGGGAAGCTGTCTTTTGGACTAGTCTTACTCAGATCTCAGAAGTCCACACACACATGCACCCTTCCATCATTCTTAAGCACAGGGACGATATTGGCTACCCACTCTAGATAATCAGTCACTATTAGGAAACCCGCTTACAATTGTTTTTTCAACTCTTCTTTAATTTTGAGCGCCAGCTCGGGTCTCATTCGCATTAACTTCTGTTTTATGGGTTTGGATTCAAGAAAAAGCTAGATTTTATATTAGACAATTTCAGGGTCGATTCCAGGCATGTCCTCATATGACCAAGCAAAAACATCTTTAAATACTTTAAGTAAAGCAGTTAATTTTTGCTTTAACATTGATTAAGTGTTGAACCAATTTGGACCTTTGGGTGATGAGAACATGGCGGTTAGCACAAGGTGGAATGCGGACCCGAACCACGTGCCAATTGGGCCGGTTACAAGGGCGCGAGCAAAGCGATTCAAGGACAATCTCAATGGGCTGGTTCAACAAATTTGGGTTGAGACTAATCTGAGTGGCCCAAAGGAGGATACTAGTGATCCACAAGGCTGGGTGTCCATGATTCAAGCTCTAGAATAAATTATAGGCTTGCATGCCAACTTAGGGACTTTTTATATTCATTAGTTTCCTTTTATTTTAGTTTGGGGTGAATTATATTGGACCATAATATTTCGTAGGCTTAAAAGGGCCCAACTTTAAGCCTCAGCTATTTAAACAGTTTTAGGGTTTGTAATATTCAGTTTTGATCATTAATAATATTGTGAGAGTTTTCTCTTTGGTTCTTTGAAGAACTATTCGAACTTATCAGATTTACTCTGTGGCGTTCATACCTGGACTTATCAATCGAGTTTTCCATCCTTGATTGTGGCGTCTTCATCCTTTATACCAAGGTTCGCATCTGTTATAGGTGTTGGGTCGCGGTTTCCATTGAATCTGACAGTAGAACGGTCCGAGACATTAATCGTGTTACGGGTTTCGTCGCATTATTGGCGGGGTTCGTATCAGTTGGTATCAGAGCACAGTTCTAGTCTCAGGTTTATCATATCTTTTTCGTTTCTGTTCTTATTCGTTTCTTCTGGTTCTGTTCTTATTCGTTTTTGTTTCTGTTCGTTTTCTTATTCATTCTCGTTTCTGAACCGTATAAAAAGGTGTTCGATTACGATCTGGAATTTTGTGTTTAGGGTTTGCGAATCTGATCTGTGATTTGCCCTTGTTACTTCGTGTTTGTTCATTCTCGTGATCGTTGTTATTCTGGGTTTTTTTTTTCTTCTTGGAATTAGGGTTCCTGAATCAGATACGTGAACTGTGAAGTCTGTCTGATTATTCAAGAAAAAAAAAATACAAAAAAAAAAAAAAAGAGAAAAAAAAAAAAAAAAAAAAAAAAAGAAGAAAAAAAAAAAAAAAAAAGAAAAGAAGAGAAGAGAAGAGATCTGTAGGGGAGGAAAAAAAAAAAAAAAAAAACCGAGTGATATTTTATTTTTGTTTTGTGATATTTGGGGTCTAAGGAGTCCGAATCTGACCTTACTCCATAGTGAAAATTTTTTTTTTTCCGAAAATTCCATTTTTTTGTGCTTTTGGAAACCTAGCCATTCGCGTTCGTTTTTAGTCGTACTTTCAGCGTCCAAATTTGATTGGTCTAGTTTGGGTATGGATTGTTACTGAGAAATTCTAGTCATTGTTTGAGCAGTTTCATAAGAACCGAGTGAGAATTACTACGAGTGGAAAAAGGCAAGAGTGGTGAGCACATAAGAGGGTAAAAGCCAAATTGATTTTCAGTTTAAACACGAGTGAACTTGAGTGATACATCCTAGTTGAGTGAAACACGTGAGCGAGAGTTGTGAGGTCCTGTATATTTTTTTTATCTAATCTTTGTTTTGCAGCGAAATATGGCCCATAAAGACGAAATTAATGCCGGGGAGGTTTCGGGAGAGACTGATCAGAAACTACTATTGGAGGCATTAATGGGTGAAATGAGGAGGGTATTGAGGACAGAGATGGAACAAGTTCATGAACGGATAGATAGAGTAGAGAATGCACGTGTGGAGCAGCCACAAAACAATGCTCCTCATGGACGTAGAAGAGAGAGAGTTCAACCGAGGGGAGTGAGAGTTGAAGAAGAGGAGTATTTTTGGGGAGACTTTGACGAAGAAAATGATCAGGAGTCAATAGATAATCATAGGAGATATGGTGGTCGGGGTAGAGAAGTTAGGTTTAGAGAAGCTAGGAACCGGGAAGATAATAATTTGGGTAGTATTAAGATGAAGATTCCTTCGTTTCAAGGGAAGAATGATCCGGAAGCCTATCTAGAATGGGAGAAGAAGGTAGAATTAGTATTTGATTGCCACCATTACTCTGAGGCTAAGAAGGTAAAACTTGCTGCCATTGAATTTTCTGATTATGCTATCATTTGGTGGGATCAATTGGTGTTGAATAGGAGAAGAAATAGGGAGCGTCCAATAGAGACATGGGAGGATATGAAAACTATGATGAGGAAGCGGTTCGTTCCAATCTATTATTTTTTTTTTTTTCGGAAAAAAGGGTAAATATAACCAAAAAAGGGATGTACAAAATGTACAAGGGGCATACCCCAGGATAATACAATGAGCTCAAATCATGAGGACATGAAGCTAAACAGCAACAAACAGATAAAACATTGGCAATTTAAGCCGAAACAAAAACAATCAGGTGGTCACCCTTAGGTGAGGCATTTTAAGTCCAATTACAAAGAATCCTATCAATATTAGCTTGATATTTCCATTTCATCCTAATTTGTGCATTAATGTGAGTGATGAGGTTCTTCAACAGGATCTCTTTAGGAACTGAAATTTTCTTGAAAGTTCTATAATTCCTTTCTTTCCAAAGGCCATAGACAGAGACTCTAAGACAAATTTTTGGTATCACATTTTGTATGGTCTTTCCTTTTAGGTTTTGAGCCATCCAATCCACTGTGCCTGCCCACGTGTTCCATTGCCAAGCGATTCCACACCGGATCATGAGTTCCTGCCACACAAACGAAGAAAAAGGGCAATTAAAAAACAAGTGGTCATGTGTTTCCATATTTGACTGGCAAAACATACAAGCAAGAGGACCACTAGTGAATCTATAAATTCTATCATGTGTAGATAATCGATTCTGGACAGCTAACCAGAGAACAAAACTCTGTCTTGGAATACTCCCAGAGAACCACACAAGGTTATACCATGGAACCATTGGAGCATGGTTCCTCAGGTGGTCCCAAATGAGAGAAGTGCTAAATTTACCATTTGGGGTGGTACTCCATTTTATAGCATCTTGGCTATTGCTTGGGTTATAGAAAGTGGATAGGGCAATTCTGATTTCGTTGAGCTCAATGGTGTTGGTACCTGGCCAATTCCATTCATAATGTCTAATAATACTATTTACCTTAGCATTTATATTGATTGCAGCATCATAAGCAATTCTTTCAGAGTATCTGTCAACCAATGGCCCTAAAGGAAGCCAATTATCAAACCAAAGAAAAGTATGATCACCGTTACCAACTCTATGAGTTAGTAACGGTTTAGCAACTTCTCTAAGCTTTAATAACTTTCTCCAATACCAGGAACATTGGGAGGGGAATCTGGCCTGCCAAAAGCTCTTACCTTTCAACATATACTGATGAATCCATTGATTCCAAAGGGACGAGTTAGAAGGGTCCAACACATTCCCTATATGTTTCAAATTTAAGACATTATTAATCAAGAAAATATCCTTAAATCCCAAGCCCCCTTCTTGTTTAGGTCTACACACTAAATCCCAAGCTACTTTGGCTCCTGAACATGTATCTGTCTTGCCCGACCACAGGAATCTAGCCATAGCTTGGTTCACTTGCTTGAGGATGCCCTTAGGAAGCACAAACATACCTGACCAATAGAGCTGAATACCTGTCAGAACAGAACTAATGAGTTGAGCTCTCCCAGCATAAGATAAGGATTTAGATTTCCAAGAATTTACCCTAGCACATATTTTTTTTTTCGGAAAATGGTAAATATATTCCAAAAAAGGATGTACAAACAAGTACAAGGGGCATACCCCAGGATAAACAGTAAGATCAAATCATGAGGACATGAAGCAAAGCAAACAACCTAAGGACTGAAGAAGTCCCCTGAAAAGCAAAAACAAGAAGGAGACAACACAAATCAAAAACAAAAAATCAAAAACAAAAAGGCCTCTATCTCCAATTACAGGTAAATCTTTCTAAATGTGCATGGTGTTTCCACTTAACTCGGATTTGAGCATTCACTTGAGAGATAAGGTTCTTTAGGAGACTTTCTTTGGTGTGGGAGGTATTCTTGAAAGTTCTATTATTTCTCTCTTTCCATAAGCTATAGACTGTCACTCCAAGGCACATCTTGGGAAGCACGTGTTGAAAAGTCTTTCCTTTTAGCCTTTGAGCCATCCACTCCAAGCTATCAATCCAATTCTGACCTTGCCAGATTAAGCCGCATCGAAGCATCAAATCCTGCCAAATAAAAGATGAGTAAGAACAGGCAAAAAAAAGGTGGTCATGAGTTTCCATATGCTTATGGCAAAGCATACAAGCTAAAGGACCAGAAGTAAAACTAAAGATTCTATCATGAGTAGAGAGTCTATTCTGAGTAGCTAGCCAGAGGGTGAAGCTTTGTCTAGGAATTCTCCCTGAAAACCACACAATATTATACCAAGGGACCACAGGGTGATGAGTTCTCAGATGGTTCCATATAAGGGAAGTGTTGAACATACCATTAGGGGTAGGAATCCACTGCACAGAATCAATGCAACTACTAGGTTGGTAGAAATAGGATAAAACATTTCTAACTTCATTAAGCTCAATAGAGTTGGAGCTAGGCCAATTCCATTCCGTCCCTCTTATGATGCTACTAACCTTGGCATCAATATTAATAGCCGCATCATAAACAATTCTATCAGAAAATTTATCCAGCAAGGGGCCCATTGGGAGCCAATTATCAAACCACAAAGACGTGTTATTGCCATTACCTATACGATGAATCAGTAAGGGTTTAGCACACCTCGGAGCTTTAATAATTTTCTCCAGTACCAAGAGCACTGGGAAGGGATCTTGGCTTGCCAGAAACTCTTACCTTTCAGCATATACTGGTGGATCCATTTATTCCAGAGAGACATATTGGAAGGATCCAATATATTTCCAATATGTTTAAGGTTCAAGATAGAGTTAATTAAAAAAATATCTTTAAAACCCAACCCCCCTTCCTTAATTGGCCTACACACTTTATCCCAAGCAACTTTAGCCCCAGAAATTTTATCAGTCTTGCCAGTCCACAGAAATCTAGCCATAGCTTGGGACACTTGTTTGAGGACACCTTTGGGAAGCATAAACATACCAGACCAATAGAGTTGTATCCCTGTCAACACAGAGCTAATTAGTTGGGCTCTTCCTGCATAAGATAAGAAGTTAGATTTCCAAGAATTAACCCTAGCACAAATTTTATTCACCAAACCATCGCAATCAACTCTCTTGAGTTTAGAAGTGATAAGCGGAATACCAAGGTATTTAATGGGAAGATTTCCTTTTTCAAAGTGGAGAATATTTAAAATTTCTTCAATCTTTTCAGGTTCAACATTCGAAAAGAAAAGACAACTCTTAGAATTGTTAGCTTGAAGGCCAGTTAACTCATAAAATTGGTTGAGGGTTAGACGAACCATTTTGGCAGAATCCACATCCCCATTAAAAAGAATAAGAAGATCATCTGCAAAGCATAGATGAGAAATGTTCAACTTATCACATTTCCAATGATAAGTAAAACGTTCCCTTTGGATATTATGAATCAATAGTTGACTCAAAGAATCCATAATGATCACAAATAAATAGGGAGATATGGGATCTCCTTGTCTTAACCCTCGAGCACCATCAAAATAACCCACTGATTCTCCATTGAAGTTAATAGAGTATCTGGGCGTAGTGATACAAGCAATGATCCATTTCTTAAGGTTAGGGGGAAAACAAATCACATCCAATAAATCAATAATAAATTCCCAACTAATACTATCATAGGCCTTCATGATATCCACTTTAGCAGCTGCTCTAGGCTTACCCATCTGTTTATGATAATCTCTGAGAAGATCTTGGGCAAGAAGAACATTATCACTAATCTTCCTACCTTTAACAAAAGCAGATTGGGCTTGATCAATAAAATTAGGGAGGATAGTTTGTAATCTGCTAGCAATAATCTTAGAGATGCATTTATAAACAGTATTGCAGCAAGAAATAGGTCTAAAATCGCCCATCTTAGAAGGATTAGGGACCTTAGGGATCAAAGCAATAAGAGTAGTATTAGATTCTCTCAGTAATTCCCCATTCTGAAAGAATTCTTTAACAGCTCCTAAGAGAGAGGGGCCAACAGTATCCCAAGAGTCCTTAAAGAAAAAAGCATTATAGCCATCAGGGACCGGAGCTTTGTTGCTATGTATGTTAAAAAGAGCCTTCTTAATCTCATCATCTGAGGGAATACGATCCAAATCAACCTTAAGCTCTTCTGGGATTCTTTTATGAACAAAAGATCTAATGACATCTTTACCAGGGTAATTGTGATTAGAAGGGGTACCAAGTAAGGAGGTGAAATATCTAACAGCTTCTCCCTTAGCCTCATTACAGGTGGTGGTGAAAGTACCATCAGGTTTTTCAAGGACAATAATTCTCTTAAAATTCCTTCTTTCTTTGATGGAAAGGTGAAAGTATTTAGAATTTTTATCACCCACCTCAAGCCATTGAAGTCTAGATTTCTGTTTAAGAATTTCTTCTTCAATCCAAATAGCTTCATAAAAGTTTTTTAAACAGAGATTATGGTGCTCAATAAGATTTGGATTGTTAGGGTCATCGAGTAAGGATGTCTGAATAGAATTAAGAGCCTGTCTAGCGCTATCCGCATTAACCTTTTCTAAACCAATGGAACTCTTACCAAATTTCTTAAGATCCTGTTTAAGGTTCCTAAGTTTATGACAGATTTGGTACTGAGCAGTCCCTTCAACAGTATGGCTCCAAGCGTTATTAACTATATTAGAGTAGTTATCCAATTTGGTCCAATAGTTATAAAATTTGAAAGTCCTACCTTTTCTCCTTTGATTTTTATCAATATGAACAATAATAGGAGAGTGATCAGATATACCTGGGGCCGCGAAATGAGCAAAAGAATCTGTTAAATTATCAAGCCATATTTGGTTGACCAAAGCCCTATCAAGCTTCCTTTGAGTAAAGTCTGGCCTACCATATCTTCTGTTGCACCAGGTGAACAAATCTCCTACATATCTCAAATCCACTAGACAACAGTCATTAGTAACATTTTTGAAATCATACATGTCAGAATCCCAACCATGGTTAGAATCTGAAATTTCTTCTGGGCACAAGGTGACATTGAAATCACCAAGAGTAATATAATTAATGGTATCAGTGCTAGCAGAAATAGTTCTCAAATCGGACCAAAGCTCCTTTCTAGCCTGACCAGTATTAAGACCATAGACAAACGAAGTTTCCAAGTAAATGGTTTTCTCATCATTCTCAATGCTAACATGAATGAGTTGGGATGTGATTTTAAGAATTTTAAGACAAAATTTATCAGAATTCCAACCAATCCATATCCTACCAGTGGAGGTAGGACTGCTATTTGAGATAAAATCCCATTGTTTGAAAATTTTCCTTCTGATAGCATCCTCATTAGATTGTTTAGCTTGCGAGGAATCTCCTTTAACAATATCCTGTTCCATATTAAGAGGTTTGGCAATATCAACAGTGTCAGTAAGGTTGTGTAGTTGGTCACCCTTCAAAATGAGCCCTTTTAGCCCTCCTGCATCTTGTTCCTTTTGTTCCCTTTCCATCTCCAAGGGAAGAGCCTGAGATAGGGCAGATTGTTCTTCATCGTCACTGGAATCCTGGTTAGATGTGGAAATCTTAAAGAAGGAATTAGCATACACAATTTGTCCGGAGCAAGGTTCCACTTTGGATGGAGAAACGGATTCCTGAAGATCCCATTGTTGCTTCAAATTCTCCTTTATAACCCCTGTCCCTGGTTCATGGTACTGAATATGCCCAATTGGCTGCACATCCCCAACCATACCATTCTGTACAGACAGGGTTTGAGGATCAAAAATGGGATCCTTCTGGATATTAAGCAAGAAATCATCCCCCGTAGGGGCATTTGGAGGGACTTTCTGTTCTTCAATGGCAATTGTATCAACTTTATCATGACCAGCAAGCACTGTGTGAGACTCTGGTAAAACAAGGTCAGTTGAAGGTTCGACATTAACAGCAGCTTGGTTGTCCCTTCTTGGATCCGGGCCCTCATTAGCAGCTTGATCATTCATTAAAACAGAGAATTGGTTCCTCTCTTGAGCACCCTTTGAGACGGTAAAATAATTAGGCTTCTGGGTATGCAACTCCTTGAAAACAGTCTTCGGGGCCAACTCCTCACTTCCAATGGGAGGATTGATAGAGGTGCTAGTGGCAGCCACTGTTTTGCCCTTGTCTTTCGTCTTCCAAGCATTATCATCAGAGTGGTTGTTAGCAGTAGGAATAAACATAACAGGAGCCTTCATATTAGGGAGGGAAGCACAATTATGTCCAAAGCGTTTGCATTTTGCACATCTAATGGGGTTCCATTGGTACTCAACAGTGAGGTGAATTCTATTGAGTTCGCCACTTATAGGGTCTTCAACTTCAATGTCAAATCCCTTGACCAGTTCATCTTGAGCATTGAACTCAATGCAAATCCTAGCATAAGAAATTCTGCGACAATTGGCTGTCATCCTATCCACATGGAGAGGTCTGCCCAACACACTCGCAATATGACTTAAACCATCTGAAGTCCAATATTCCAAGGGAATGTTGAAAATATGGACCCAAATAGGTACTGTGGAAATAGCTTCTTTAGACAAGGTAAGACCAAATTGCCAGCTACGGAGGATTATTGGCTGCCCTGCAACATGCCATGGACCTCCCTCAAGGATAGAAACACTCTCATCCTTGCTATTAAATTTGAAGAAGTAGAAACCCGAGTCAGTAGCCAACATATCACAAAGTCCCAGCTTAGACCAGTGCTTGGAGGTAGAGGATTTAACAAGAGAGTAAGGAAGCTTTTTCCCAATAAAATAGCCCACAAGAGTGTTTTCCCAAGCAAAACTCCCTTCCTTTGCAATGTCCAAAGACAACTTAAGGGTAGTCCTATCAGTACCTGTTGGTGGCCTTTTGTAGCTAAGTTGGATCCCAGGCTGCGCTTGTTTTTTCACAAGGAATGCCCAACTGGGCACAGGACTAGGAGTAGTTACAAGAACCCCAGAGCCAGGGGTAGATGTAACCGAAGCTTCATTAACTTTTATAGGAGCAGTAGCTAATCCTTTGGTAGCATTTTTAGCAATAGAGACATAAGACGTGGTAGTTTGGTGTAACTGACTAGCTTTAACAGCTTGATTTGTGGAACAGGGGCCCACATGAACATTCAAAGAAGCATTACTAATGAAAGGGGCAGAACAAGCACCCACATGGTCCCTACTATTTTCCATAGTGCTGCGTAAAGGCACATTGGTTAAATTGTGGATGACCGGGAAGGGAGTTGTCACGTGGGGATCAGTCCCAATGAGTCCTGTGTCATGCAAAGGCAAGGAACCTGAAAATCCGGAGAAGCCTGCTGGACCCATGTGACTCTCATCAACGTGTGGCCCACGGGTTACTTGTAAATTAGGCGAGTTACCTTTGCGTATGGGGCTGGCCACAGACAAGGCGCTGTGAAAATCGGGAAAAGAGGACCTTTCCATGTGACTGTCCTCAGCCTTTTGAAAATTTAAAATATTTGTACCACTACTAATATGACCGTTAGGAACACACGAGGTAGGCGCGTGAGAAGCACTTATAGGAAACACATTGGTATCTTGAATTTCCTTACTTTTTGGATCAAAACAGGTACCTTTATCCTTTACATACTGCCCTTTACACAAAAAGGAAGTGTTCTTGCTCGGACAGAAACTTGGGATATCAGAATCGGATTTACTGCCATTACTCTTACCTATCCACTCATTGATGCCAACATTTGGAATTTCACCTTCCTCATAATCTGAAATGGACTTTGCCATGCCAAATTCGGAACCGGATTTAGCCATGCCAACATTTGGGGATTGTTTGTAGGTCTTGAGCTCCAAAATCTCTGACTGAAGTTGCCGAATCAAGCCCTGTGCAACCTCCAGGGCATGAGATGCTGGGGCCTGGGATTTCCGTTTGAGAAGTTCATTAGAGTCTTGGAGTTTTAGGAACTGAGTTGTCTTACTAGGACCCCTATCCTCCATATCATCTTGACTTGTGAGCTCTTCCCATTCCTCTGGTATTTCTATATCGTCTTCCGAGAGTTCATAGTAATTGGCCTTAGAAAGATCAGTAACTCCTTCATTTCCAACACCATACACAACAGACTTGGATGGATTTGAGATGATAAAACCCTTGCCTCCAAGTTCTAAAGCAGATTCCCCCTTGACAGGAATAGAAGTAGAGCTATCCAAGGCTTGAGTAATTTTGGCAGAAGAAGCCCTTGCAGGGATAGCATCCATAACATGATTATTCAAAGAACTTGTGGATCTATCGATTTTGGATTGAATAGCAGTATCAATGGCCCATTTTAGAGATGGGTCACTGTTGCTATAATCATAAACAGATTTCTTGAGACACCCAGAACCTACTAATTGATTCCTTTTCTTCCTAGAAGAACCCATAACATACTCACATTAACAAAAGAAGAAAGAACACTCAGAATGAAAAAGAACCACACAAATATTGACCAAACCCTCACAATCTTGCTTTTTGAGCTTTGTGGTAATTAAGGGAACTCCCAGATATTTAACGGGGAGGCTACCTTTGATAAATTGAAGAGCTTGCAAAATTTCTTCCTTCAATTCATCCTCGATGTTAGAGAAGAAAATGCAACTTTTACTATTATTGGCTTGTAACCCACTAAGATTAAAGAACTGATTGAGGGTGGTCCTTATAAGTTTGGCAGATTTCACATCCCCATTGAACAAAATTAGGAGATCATCTGCAAAGCAGAGATGTGAAATCTCCAGCTTGTCACATTTCCAATGGTAAGTAAAAGCATCTCTCTGGATATTATGTTTCAAAAGTTGACTAAGGGCATCCATGATAATAACAAATAGATAAGGAGAAATTGGATCCCCTTGTCTTAACCCTCTGGCCCCATCAAAATAGCCCACAGATTCCCCATTAAAATTAATAGAATACCTAGGTGTAGTGACACATGCAATAATCCACTTTTTCAAGTTAGGAGGGAAGCAAAGCACATCCAACAAATCAATAAGAAACTCCCAACTAACACTATCATATGCCTTCATAATGTCTACCTTAGCTGTTGCTCTAGGTTTACCAGAATGTTTGTGATAGTCTCTAAGTAGATCCTGGGCCAGGAGTACGTTATCACAAATTCGTCTACCTTTCACAAAAGCTGACTGGGCTTGATCAATGAGATTAGGTAGAATCACTTGAAGTCTACATGCAATAATCTTGGAAATGCATTTATAAACAGTATTACAGCATGAAATTGGTCTAAAATCACCCATCTTAGTAGGATTAGGGACTTTGGGGATTAAAGCAATAAGAGTAGTGTTCCAAGCTATTATTACCGAGAGTTGTACAACAAGTTGCAAAGTTTGAGGCAAGGTAATAGGAGTGTGGAAGAATATTATAAGGAGATGGAAGTTGCTATGATTCGAGCGAATGTAGAGGAAGATCGAGAGGCTACAATGGCTAGATTCTTAGTTGGGTTGAATCGGGAAATTGCCAATGCAGTGGAATTGCAACACTATGTTGAGTTGGAGGATATGGTACACATGGCTATTAAAATTGAGAATCAACTCAAGAGGAGGGGCAGCAACACACGTCCAAGCCAAAATCCAAGCCAAAATTCCAGTACATCCGCTTGGAAACCAAATAATTGGAAAAGAGATGAGAAGCAGCCTTTGGTGAAGCCAAAAACTGAGCAAAAACAAGAGGTGGCCAGCCATGGAAATCAAGGTAAATCCGATTCGTCTACTTCTCGGAACCGTGATATTAAGTGTTTTAAGTGCCAGGGTAGGGGACACATAGCTAGCCAATGTCCAAACAAGAGAGTTATGGTGTTACGAGATAATGGTGAGATTGAAACCGAAGATGAAGATGACAACGAATCTGTGCCACCATTGGAGGATGCCGATGATGAAGAGTACGCTGCCCAAGGGGATTTGTTAGTGGCAAGGAGAGCTCTAAACATGCAGGTTAAGGAAGATGATGAGGCACAACGGGAGAACATCTTTCATACGAGATGTCATGTCAAAGATAAGGTGTGTAGTGTGATCATAGATGGGGGGAGTTGCACTAACGTTGCTAGCACAACTTTGGTGGAGAAATTAGGGCTGCCAACAATCAAGCATCCACGACCTTATAAATTGCAATGGCTCAATGATAGTGGAGAAGTAAGGGTAACTAAACAGGTGTTAGTTTCTTTTCGTATTGGGAAATATGAAGATGAAGTTTTGAGTGATGTGGTTCCGATGCAAGCTGGACACTTGTTGTTAGGGAGGCCATGGCAATTTGATCGACGTGTTAAGCATGATGGTTTCACAAATAAATACTCGTTCGTGCTTAATCAAAGGACAATCACCTTAGTGCCTTTGACACCGAAGCAAGTTTATGAAGATCAAGTGAGGTTGCAAAGGGAGAGTGAACAAAAGAGAAAGAGTGAGAAAAATGAGAGAGAAAAAGAAAAGAAAAATGCAGCCATTGAGGGAAAATTAGAGGGAAACCAAAAAAAGAATTTTTATGCAAAAGCGAGTGAGATCAAACGAGCGTTGTTTTCAAATCAGCCTATGATTGTACTTTTGTACAAAGAGGCATTTTTAAACACTAACCAAATTGACTCATCTTTGCCTAGTTCTGTTGTTTCTCTTTTGCAGGAGTTTGGTGATATCTTTCCCGAGGAGGTTCCACATGGTTTACCCCCTATTCGAGGGATTGAACATCAAATTGATTTCGTGCCCGGTGCTACCATTCCAAACCGACCAGCCTATAGAAGCAATCCTGAGGAGACAAAGGAGCTACAAAAGCAGGTTAGGGAGTTGATGGAAAAGGGGTACGTAAGAGAAAGTATGAGTCCATGCGCCGTTCCGGTGATTTTGGTTCCTAAGAAGGATGGGACGTGGAGAATGTGCGTTGATTGCCGAGCCGTCAACAACATAACGGTAAAGTATCGACACCCTATTCCTCGCTTAGATGATATGTTAGATGAGTTGCATGGTTCTTGTATATTTTCTAAGATTGATTTGAAAAGTGGGTATCATCAAATTAGAATGAAAGAAGGTGATGAATGGAAAACTGCATTTAAAACAAAATATGGTTTGTATGAATGGTTAGTTATGCCTTTTGGATTAACTAATGCTCCTAGTACTTTTATGAGATTGATGAACCATGTTTTGCGTGCTTTCATTGGAAAATTTGTAGTTGTTTATTTTGATGATATCCTGATTTATAGCAAAAACTTGGAAGAGCATTTGAAGCATTTAAAACTTGTGTTAGATGTGCTTAGAAATGAAAAGTTGTTTGCTAACCTAAAGAAGTGCACTTTTTGCACCGATAAGCTTGTGTTTCTTGGTTTTGTTGTGTGTGCACAAGGAATACAGGTTGATGAAGAAAAGATTCATGCTATCCAAGAATGGCCAAGCCCATCTAGTGTAAGTAATGTGCGAAGTTTTCATGGACTTGCTAGTTTTTACAGGAGGTTCGTGAAAGACTTCAGTAATATAGCTGCACCGATAACCGAAGTCATCAAGAAAAATGTTGGGTTCAAATGGGGGGAAGAGCAAGAGAAGGCATTTCAATTACTCAAGGAGAAGTTAACTCATGCACCTTTACTTGCTTTACCTAACTTTACAAAAACTTTTGAAATTGAATGTGATGCTTCAGGTTTAGGTATTGGCGCCGTGCTTATGCAAGAAGGAAGACCGATTGCATACTTTAGTGAGAAGTTAAGTGGGGCTGCCTTAAACTATCCCACGTATGACAAAGAGATGTATGCATTGGTTCGAGCTTTGGAGACATGGCAGCATTACTTGTGGCCTAAAGAGTTCGTGATTCACACCGATCATGAGTCTTTAAAGCACCTTAAAGTCCAACACAAGCTGAACAAGAGACATGCACGATGGGTTGAATTCATTGAGACGTTTCCATACGTCATTCGATATAAACAAGGTAAGGAGAACATCGTTGCCATTGCACTTTCTCGAAGGTACATTCTAATCTCTACTCTTGATGCTAAGATTCTTGGTTTTGAGCATATTAAGGAATTGTATCCTTTAGATCTCGATTTTAGTGAAGAATTTGAATCTTGTGAAAAAACAGCCCATAATAAATTCTATAGGCATGAGGGGTTTTTATTTCGAGAAAATAAATTGTGCATTCCAACTTGTTCAGTGAGAGAGTTGCTTGTGCGAGAGTCACATGGGGGAGGGTTAATGGGACATTTTGGGGTAGTAAAAACATTAGCCGTTTTACAAGAACACTTCTATTGGCCACGCATGAAACAAGATGTTGAGAGAATTTGTGGTAGATGTGTCACATGTAGGCGAGCGAAATCTAGAGTACAACCCCATGGCTTATACACACCTCTTCCAATTCCTAGTGAACCATGGATTGATATTTCAATGGATTTTGTGTTAGGTTTACCTAGGACTAAACACGGTCGAGACTCAATTTTTGTGGTTGTGGATAGATTTTCCAAGATGGCACATTTTATTCCATGTCACAAAACTGATGATGCTTCACATGTTGCTAATTTGTTCTTTAAGGAGATTGTGAGGTTACATGGTATGCCTAGAACCATTGTTTCGGATAGAGATGCTAAATTCTTGAGTTACTTTTGGAAGACCTTGTGGTGTAAGTTGGGGACTAAGTTATTATTTTCTACTACTTGTCATCCACAAACTGATGGTCAAACTGAAGTAGTAAATAGGACTTTATCTACTTTGTTAAGGGCTATTATTAAAAAGAACATCAAAACATGGGAAGAATGTTTACCACATGTTGAGTTTGCTTATAATCGTACTATCCATTCTGCTACTAAATTTTCACCCTTTGAAATTGTGTATGGTTTTAATCCTTTAACTCCTTTGGATTTATCTCCTTTACCTGTGACTGAGCGTGTTAATTTAGATGAAAAAAAGAAAGCAGATTTTGTTAAGCAGATTCATGAGAAAGCAAGGCTCAATATTGAGCGAAGAACGGAGCAATATGCAACGCAAGCTAACAAAGGGCGACGCAATATCATCTTTGAACCCGGAGATTGGGTTTGGGTACACATGCGAAAAGAAAGATTTCCAGCACAAAGGCGTTCTAAATTGCTTCCCCGAGGCGATGGTCCTTTTCAAGTTCTTGAGCGCATCAATGACAATGCCTACAAGCTAGAGTTGCCTGGTGAGTATAATGTTAGTACTACTTTTAATGTTGCTGATTTATCTCCTTTTGATGTAGGTGATGATTTGAGGGCAAATCCTTTTCAAGAGGAGGGGAATGATGAGAACATGGCGGCTAGCACAAGGTGGAATGCGGACCCGAACCACGTGCCAATTGGGCCGGTTACAAGGGCGCGAGCAAAGCAATTCAAGGACAATCTCAATGGGCTGGTTCAACAAATTTGGGTTGAGACTAATCTTTTTTTTTTTTCCGGGAAAGGGCGAATCAATAAAAGAAAAAGCCAACCGGCACTATACAAAAAATCAAGGGGCATACCCCAGGGTAAACAATCAGCGCAAACAAAAGAATCAATACAAAGCAACGACGGATGGGAGGCATTCTGAGGCTAAGAACCAAGAAAACGACCCACCCAATCAAGTGAAATCCCCTAAAAGAAAGACAGGAAAAGCAGGGGCACACGCAAAAACAGCAACACTAGCCAGACCTCCATACACAGACGAGGGGCCAAGCTGAGCTTAAATTATAATAGATACAAATTAATTCCATCTAGCAACGTAGGTAGGTAGATGAGGATCATTTCTAATCTGAGTGGCCCAAAGGAGGATACTAGTGATCCACAAGGCTGGGTGTCCATGATTCAAGCTCTAGAATAAATTATAGGCTTGCATGCCAACTTAGGGACTTTTTATATTCATTAGTTTCCTTTTATTTTAGTTTGGGGTGAATTATATTGGACCATAATATTTCGTAGGCTTAAAAGGGCCCAACTTTAAGCCTCAGCTATTTAAACAGTTTTAGGGTTTGTAATATTCAGTTTTGATCATTAATAATATTGTGAGAGTTTTCTCTTTGGTTCTTTGAAGAACTATTCGAACTTATCAGATTTACTCTGTGGCGTTCATACCTGGACTTATCAATCGAGTTTTCCATCCTTGATTGTGGCGTCTTCATCCTTTATACCAACGTTCGCATCTGTTATAGGTGTTGGGTCGCGATTTCCATTGAATCTGACAGTAGAACGGTCCGAGACATTAATCGTGTTACGGGTTTCGTCGCATTATTGGCGGGGTTCGTATCATTGGGGATCCTCCTCAGTACCAGATTTATTGACAAAGTATCTTCCACCACTTTTTAAGCTGGTTCGATTTCATCCTTTTCAATTAAGCGTTTTAAATCACTGGGAACTTCATCATTTTCATTAAGATCTATGCATTCAGAATTAGACACATCGAAGTAAGAAGAATCAAAGTTCATTTTATTAAAAACTGGGAAATTTTTAACAGACTCAATAGTAGACTTGACACCAAACTTACCAAACTCACATACTTCTTACCCCTAGTAACTAACTCATAAATAGAATGAAAGATAACTTCTCGTCCACTAATAGGTGTGGATCCGATTACAGACTCAAAGAACTTAGAAAAGTCCCCCTTTGGGTGCAGTGCATCCTCGTACTTCCAATTCTTGAGCTCCTCCTTAGCTTTCCCAATTAATTTGGAGACATCTACCTTGTTGCTTTACAGTGCCATCACCTCTTGGTCCTCATCACTAGGTCCATCCCCCAAAAAACAACTTTATAGACCCTCAGTCCATGTTCTCAGCCCAATAATCTTGAACAGTCTTCTTGGCTTGTCTCTCTTCCATAGCTTAGCACCAGTGTTCCTCTCCTAAAGGCTCACTATTAAAGAAAATCTCAAAATCGGGGATCCTCTTCTTCGTATCATATTCATACTAAGGCTCTGGGAAGCCGTAGTAGTAGAAATCATCCCCTTCCTTAACAAAAGAGCCATTGAGAGTCGTCTTGAAAGACCCGGCACTCTTGGACTTGCTTGTTCCTTCTTTCTTCGGTGTATACCCCAAACCATTCTTGATCTTATGAAGGCCTATAGTGTGAGTTGGGAGTTTTTACTAGATTTACTTGATACTTTTGGGTTCCCTCCTAGACTGATTAAATGGGTCAAAGCCTGTTTTACTACTCCAAGATTCTCCATTAATTTTAATGGTGAATCCGTGGGATATTTTGAAGGTGCCAAAGGTCTTAGACAAGGTGATCCTATATCCCCTTATTTGTTTGTTCTTGTTATGGAGGCTTTAAGCCAATTACTTCACTATAATAGTCAGCATGAGCCCTTCACATTTCATTGGAAATGTGATGTTTTAAAAATAAATCACCTTTGTTTTGCGAATGATTTAATTATTTTGTTTAATGGTGATATTGACTCTACAAAGATGGTTCGTAAAACTTTAAATCAATTCTATGACTTCTCTGGGCTTCAAGCCAATAATTCTAAAAGTTATGTGTTTTTCTCTGGGATTGGTGATAATTTAGCTAATGAGTTGCTTATGGAACTCCAATTTACAAAGGGTTCGCTCCCTATGAGGTATCTAGGTGTTCCATTAATTACTACTAAACTGAAGAAAAGCCATTGTGAAGAGCTAGTGAATAAAATTTGCTCTCGAATTAATTCTTGGAAGTCTAAGTTTTTGTCTTTTGCAGGTAGGGCTCAACTAATCCAATCTGTCTTATCGGGGATCCAACAGTATTGGTCTGGAATGTTTATACTGCCTAAAAGTGTTCTTAAACAGGTTGATCAAGCTATTATGATATTCATTTGGACTGGAACCACTGAAAAGGGGAGGGGAGCAAAAATTGCTTGGGTCAATGTTTGTAAGCCTAAGAAGGAGGGTGGTCTGGGGTTCAAAGACATCTATCTTACTAATACTATATTGAATTTAAAGCATATAGGGAGTCTCCTGGATCCTAAAAATGACTCCTTGTGGAAGAATTGGGTGCATAAATACATGATAAAATCTAATAGTTTTTAGGAAATTAAGGGTCCAGGACAGTGTTCCTGGTATTGGAGAAAACTATTGAAACTTAGGGAGGTTGTCAGACCTTTACTTTTTCACAAAATTGGTAATGGTCAACAAACTTCTCTTTGGTTCGATAATTGGCTCCCTTGTGATCCTCTTTTTGAAAAGTACACAAATAGGATTGCTTATGATGCTGCTATTGACGCTAAAGCAAAAGTGGCAACTATCATAAGTAATAATGATTGGAACTGGCCTTCTTCTAATTCTATAGGATTAAATGAGGTTAGAATCCTCTTATCTAATTTGTATAAACCTACAGGTTTGAGTGATAGTATCTTTTGGACGGTATCATCTAAGGGGAACTATAATCTTGCTCAAGTTTGGGAGCATTTTCGAGAAGTTTCCCCTGTCGTCCCTTGGAATAAATTGGTTTGGTTCAATGGGTGTACTCCTAGACAGAACTTCGTATTATTGTTTGCTGTTCTTAATAGGCTAGCAACGCATGATAGAATCTATTCTTTCACTCCTGGACCATTGGCTTGTGTGCTTTGTTATAGCCAAATGGAATCTCATAATCACTTATTTTTTGAATGTAGTTATGCTACTTTTGTTTGGCAGGATTTGATGCAAAGATGTGACTTAAGATGGAATAGGACTGACTGGAACTCTACTGTACAGTGGATGACTCAGAATTGGACAGGCAATAAATTTCAACATGCCATCCCTAAAACTTGCTTAGGAGTTGCAGTCTATGGTCTATGGAGAGAAAGGAACAACAGGGCGTTTCAGGGCTCTTTCATCCCAAAGGAGCAGGTGCTTCAAAACTTGATTTCCCAAATCAACATTCAGATAAGAACTAAATGGAATCATCATCCCCAACTTGCAGATTACTTACGTAATTGGAGTTAAGGACATGCCCCTTATGTGTACCCTGTTATGCTCTATTGTACTTTTTTGTGCGTATGAATTTGACTATTTTGCTCTATTAGGGTTTTGTAAGTGGCTTTAACACTAGTCTTTTTCCTTTGCCCTACTTGTTTGCTAGGGTGTTGCCCTCGTTTTGGCTCATGGTGCCAGTTTTGAGATGTTTGTTGTTTTCCTTCTTCTAGTCCTCCTTCTGTGCCTTTTTGTCTATCCTGGGGTATGCCCCTTGTACATTTGTACTTATTTGTTTGGAATCTATTTACCAATTTCTGAAAAAAAAAAAAAAAAAAAAAAAAGAAAATTCAGCTATCCCTTATTGTCTTCAACCTAGACCCATGCCCGGGAAGAACTTCATCTTATTCATAATAGGAGCTATCATAGGATTTGCATAATCATCAAGGTACGGTACAACTTTCCCTATCGGTTCTTCCATTCCCAAGGCATTAATCTTGTCAAGTTTAAACCCACCAAGAGAAGGTTCTTGCTTAGGCAATTGTATTTCCAATGCTACTCCATACTACTATTCGATCCTCCACAACCATCTTGATCTTTTGGTGAAGGATTGAGGGCACAGCCCACATGTTGATGAGAATCAAGGAAGCACTTAATGGGTTGAATTGGGCTGATTATAAAATGGATAATCCAAGAAGATCAAGGTGGCATTTTTTTTGGGTTGATCTTATTAATTGGGCATAAATTTGAAGAAGATAGGACTGATTATATTTCCTAATCATATTTATGCATGTGGAAGAATAATGGGCTGAATATAACTTCCAAGATATGGCTATTTATGTTTTATATATAGTAGTTGGGAGTTTGTTCATGTTTCTATGTGCATTTAATGAGTTAAACTACTTTTTTGTATTAGTCTATGTTTAAAAACGTGGTAGCTTTATTTCCTATGGTTGGAGGGTTGTTCCAACAACTTGCATTTATTTCCTATGGTTGGAGGGTTGTTCCAACAACTTGTATTTATTCCTATGGTTGGAGGGTTGTTCCAAGCCTATATATATCCTTTTGTATGGGCAGATTTAAATATAATGGATTAAACACAATTCTGAAGTTGAGCTTTGCTCATCCCCCTTGTTCTTCACAGAACACAATTTTTGACTTATCAATCAGCCTTTCGCATCTGATTGTGGCGTCTTCACACACCATGACTTATCAATCAGCCTTCCGCATCTGATTGTGGCGTCTTCACTAATCTTTGGAATACCCGTGGTTTGCGTCTCTTTATAGGCGTTGGGTCACGGGTTCACTATCACAACAATCTAATTTTAGCTTTTCTGGGTAAACATGTCAATTTTGTTGTTGGGTCTCATTGCTAGTCTATTGAGGTTCGCATCACATGTCATGCAACCAGGGCCTCCCTAATAGTAAGTTGAAAGAGGCAGCTATGTTAATTACTTGAAACTCTACGTTCCCACTTGCGGGTCCAATAATAACTTATAAGATTTAACGCCCCAACTACCTTCCTTTGAGTATTATCATAGGCACAGATAGACTGACCTAAGGTTTGCAGCTTATTCATCAGAACACCAGAGCTTGTAAGGTTTGCAACGGACAAACATTAAGCATGGAACCATCATCAACCATAACCACCAAAACTCTCATCCCTGAAGTCTGAACAGTAATGTGGAGTGATTTATTATGACAAGGCCCTTCAGGAGGAAGGTCTTCATTAGTGAAGGATATGATCGGAGTCTCCACCATGGGCTTGGTTAAAGCTACCAATTGCTCGGGAGTGGTATCTATAGGCACATCATGACGGTTCAATGCTTCAAGCACTGCCTACTTGTGGTTTAAAGAAGTCATGAGCAAACTCTAGATGGACATGTTAGCATGAGTCCTCTTGAGTTGCTTGAGCACTTTGTCTTCTTCTTGTGCCATACTCACTGTCTTTCCTTTTCCTTTGTCCACCTCTGTCCCTGGATGATCTTCGTCTAGTTGTGGTGGCTTGAAATGTTTACCTGCCCTAGTTAAGTATTGAACATCACCTTTTCCCCATATGCATTCCGAAACTCCCTCGTTGATCTCAACGCCATCCTAAATGGAGTCATCAGACGGCTGACCATCCTACCATTTCACCTCTCCAAGGCTCAAGGTCTAACTTCTCTAGGTAGAATAGATTATGAATCTCAGGGTCTTCATCCACCAAAAATTCCTCATCATCATCTAAAAAGTAAGTCTCAAATTCCTCTGAGAGGACCACCACGAGTTCGAGTTTGATCAAGGCGGTGATGTATATGGTTAGGTCATAAGAGAGTGGGGTCAGGCTAAGGTGGTTGATATTTAATGGTGGAGGAACGACATGGTGATTAAGTAATGAGTTACGGGTAACATTTAGTAGAGTTGGGGGTATAATGACCCTGTTATCAAGGAAGTCTTGGATCTCATGGTGGAGGCGGGTGCAACGGTTGGTATCATGGCCATGTTCTTTATAGAAGGCATAGTATTTGGTAGGGTCATATCTCTGTGGGAGAGGATCTGGAGTCAGACTTGCATTAAAGGGATTGAGGTGGCCTTTTTGGATGAGGCGAGTCAATATGGAGGATAATGGTAGGCTAAGAGCAATGAACTTTCTTAGCTTAGAGTGGTTATTTCTTGGGTAAGATGGGCCGGCATTTTGGTTATCACTCAAGACATTGACATCAGGCGCAACATATTTGTTTAAGTATTTTCCTCCCGTGGTTCTCCTCCTTAGGTTATTCTCTTCATTCTTGATATTTGCATCCCTTAAGGCATCCTCTATCTTGGTTCCTACATTGAATTGCTGTTCAAAGGTAATGATTGGCATAAAGCACATGCGTTTGTTATAGGTGGGTTGCGAATTCTTAATGATCATATGGACCTGCTCCTCGATTGGCCTATTTTCCATCTCAGCGTCCTTCTTCCTCTAAAGGGTTAGAAATTTAGCAAAGGATTCTCTGTTATCTTGCCTAGTGGTCTCAAGGTCCCGGATAGTAACATCGAGCTCGGTGTTGTAGGTAAACTGCTTCACAAATTCAGTCACAATATCCTCCTATAGTCTGGTCTTAGAGGATTCAAGGGCTAGGAACCATTGTAGGGCTGCCCCAGATAGGTATCGTGAAAATAGTTGGGTCAGGTTCTCATTCCCTAATCCCATAGGCCTGAGGGCAGTGACATACATCTTTAAATGGCTCTCAGGATTCTCGGTCCCATCAAACTTCTCTAGCTCAGGCATCTTAAACTTGTCAGGTATTTTGAGCTTTGAGGGTTCGAAGAAACCCTCGAGGACTAATAGGTAATCATCGACTCCACGGGAATTCCTTACTACAATTTCTTCACGGTCCAATTTATCTTTCATTATCTTTTCAAAATCCCCATGTACACCGTCATCGAACCATTCCTCTTCCTTGATAGGATTTGGATCAACGGGGTTCTTAGGTACGATAGGCAGAGGAGGTTGTATGAGTGGATCAACAATAGGCACTCCTTGCAGGTGGATGGTGGTTCATCCCAAACGGTCTATGATCAACAATCGGCCATAGGTATCCCAGTACTTGTAGCTCAAACTAATCTTCCTGAACCAAGGGGACGGACCCAAGAAGGTGTGCTTACAGTCTTCTTTGGAGCTATCTCTAGACAGTCTGCATACCTATATGTGCCCGATTTAGGAAAACTATTTTTATCTTTTTCATTTTGGGTTCTCTCGGTGCTATGCGTGCTCATGAGAAGGAAAATAGATCGAACAACCATCAAATTACATATAGCCATGTAAGTCCTAGTCGCATCATCAACTATTCCTTCTTATCCAATGGCCACCATAATCAGAAACTCATTATGTGACAAGGTTTGATAGCGTAGGTCTAATTAGGGCTAGCTCTAACGAATAGGACACAAACAAGGTTATGATTCATTGTCCTACAGACTCGTGGCACATAATCCTAGTGTAGCACCTAAGCACACCATCCTCATGTCATGTGGTGAGCATTTCATTTGGGCAGAGTGCTTTTAGTGTTAGACAAGGCTATGTATCACATGTCGTATAGGATTCCTTATCATGTCACATAATCCCAACGGGCAAATAAGATGTATATGCACACATTGTCATAACAATTCAAAAGGATTGGGATCTATGGCTACTATATGCATCAAGGTGGATAGACTCCAAGGGTCCCCTAGCAAGATGTCCAATATACCCCCCATTACATGATTTGGAATGGTACATGGACATGCTTTTGATATCCATAGGTATGTGCTAGGCAAGGGAAGTCCTCCACGGGGATGGTCTGGTGATGTTACAGGCCCCAGCTTTGGTCTGCCCAAGCTTTCTAAAACTAATGCACATGCAATCCTCATAATATAGAGTCAAAGAACCTTGAAAAAGTTTTGGAGTCTAATCCTCTTAGTCTGTCCCAAGCAGAGTCGCCAATTGTGGGTACCCGAACCAAGTCTAGGGCCTAGAAGGATTAAGCCCACTTGATTGATCCCATTACATTCCTCATGTCAACAACCACGAGTAAGGTTCACCACCTTTCATTAGCCTTTTATTCGAGCTGACCAATTTGGATTACTCATATTGGATTCCATGGGGCTTTATATCTGACTTGAGGCAACATCGATGCCCATCATCCATATCTGAGAGTAATCCAATGTATATCCCACAAGGTTAAATTTGAAGAAATCCTCGCTAATAGAGTCACCACTTGGTTTGATAAAGGAAACAAAAAAAACTAAATCTCTCAAGTCCAATGGATTGAGAGCACTGCCCTGTTGTCACCAAAGAACTTAGTTTAGGAACTATGATCATCCCACCAATGTTGGAAGTTTTAGAGAGAGAATGTCTACCTTCTCTCTAGAATTCTGATCTCCTATCTATGGATAAACATAAGGCAGTTAGATTCATTAACACTGTATATCCATCATCCTCCCCAGCACTTAATGCAACTAGTCCTCTCATAGATATTAATGATCTACTATCTACATGTACTGAAGATCCCAAGATCACAAATGCTGGTTCAAATATGAGTACTACTACTCAAGTCCATGATACTGGTTCTAAATCTCATGTTATTGTGGGCCTGCCCTCTAAGAACTCTCCTACAATCTCAAATGAATTTCTGAAAACTAATCCAGATTCAATCTCCATCAATGCTACTGATAGTACCTTGAAGGGGGTTGAATCTCATGTTACTTCTGGGGAACCAAAGGGTAAGGGGTTAGTACTTAGCAAGCCTAGTTCATACCATGATGAAGATGATGAAGATGATGGTGCTTTGCCTTTGGATCACCCATTCAAAGTGGGCTATGAAGCCTCGCTTAGAATCAACTCTAAATTGGTTGATGAGAATACACAACTTCGATCATTGCTTGTTGAAATGAAGGAAAAGCAGGGAGAGGTACTTCTCACCCCACCATTTCAAGGCTATACTCGGGTAGGAACCTCACTTGCTGGTAGAACACCATACCGATCTACTAATAACAGAGGTGGTAGAGGGAACACTCGAAGAGATCTGAGTTGGAGAGAGAGCCAGTTTGAGACCTTTGATATCTGCCCAGGTGCTCCCCTGAGTCCTCTCCCAACCCATAATATTACCGAAAATGCTAGGGTTCCCACCGACATTGAAGGTTTTTCAAGAATTCCAAATACTCCTCAGTTTGATCCCCATTCTATTTCCAACACTAAACCCAATGTGTTCGTGGTACGTGCGAACTCCCCTTGTCTTATCCAAGTCCCTAATACTCCTTTACAGCATACTGGAAAGCACATGGTAAGTCCAATTTTACCCGCAAAACCCGGCACTAAGTCCAATCAGTGCACTGTAAACCCTGCAACTGATGCGTGTAAGGGTAGTTCTCCTAGAGCCAATGGACCCAACGGTCATATTTATCTCTCCACTCACGCAGGTGCGACGGACGTACATGCACACCAGAATGTAGAAAGTGGGGCCATTGGTTCCACGTGTTCAGTCTCCCTCGGGCTTAGCATGCAGCCTCTTTTTCCGCCTAAAGCTGCCGAAAGTCACATGCATGGCAACTAGCTTACCCCGATTTCAAGGGATATGTTGGGATTTGTCTCTGCAAGTAACCAAACTGCTCCAAGCAGTGAAGCTACGTGTCATTTGGTTAACTCATCAAGTAACAACTCATCCCATCCCAATGTGTCTTTACCACCCACAAATATTATTTTAAATTCTGGCCATTCCGTATCCCAGCCTAACACTTTGGAGAATGAGACTTTTATTTCTAAATTACCTAACCTTCCTTGTTCGGCTGGTAGTCAGGGGGGTCCCCACGCAACTAAGTCTTGGGCTTCCTTAGTTACAAAGCAGAGCCCCCTTGGCTTTAAGCTTAACTATATTAAACCTAAGGAAGATCCTAGAAGACAACACCTAAATATCCCTAAGGATGTTTTTGTTCAGGGTAGCCATGCATGGTGTAACACATTGGTTGGCTATTTTTTAGGCAAGAAACTGCCTTTTTCGTTTGTGAAGAATGCTACCTCCAGGTTATGGGGAAAACATGGGTTGCATGATATGGTGGCAACTGACTCAGGGTTTTCTTTTTCAAGTTCAACAGTGAAGAGGAGAGTATGGCAATTCTTGAAGGAGGCCCTTGGCATGTTAGTGGGCAGCCAATTATTCTGAGAAAATGGCAATCAGGCCTTACCCTTTCCAGAGAATCTATCTCCACAGTCCCAGTTTGGGTTCACATTTCAAATGTTCCTCTTGAATTATGGAATCCTCTGGGCTTGAGTCACATAGCAAGTGCCATTGGGAAACCACTACATGTTGCCAAAGTTACGGCAGAAGGTAGAAGAATCTCGTATGCCAGGATTTGCATTGAATTGAATGCCAATCAGGAGTTACTTAAAGAGCTTGTGATTAACTTTGAGGATCCAATCACTGGAGAGATTGAACCTATTTACCTCCCAATCGAATACCAATGGACTCCAATTCGGTGTGCTAAATGTAAAAGGTTTGGGCATGATTGTGCCAAAATGTCTAAAGCTCCTAATCCTGTCCAGCATATTCCTATAAGCACCCAAAGCACTGAGGATGGAACATGGAAAACCAAGGATAGAGGTAAGTTTATCAACTCTGATGTTCATAATACTACTGTGAGCTCTTCCAGCTTGGATGAGTCTAGAGTTGATCCTAATCTAGGATATAAGCCTAGGAAGAATTTAGTCAATCTCAACAATCCTCCACCTAAGGCAGTCATTATCAATAGAAATAAATTCTCAGCTTTAAAAATATCTGAGGGTGATGAAGAAGTTCCTAGAGTCCATCCCACTTCTTTGAAGGAGAGTGGTAAACATCAAGAGGTTAAATCCTTAAATGGGAAGTCAAATTCTGTGGCAATGGAAAACCTCAATACATTCTCTAATCTTGAGCCAAGGGAAGAGGGGGAAATCTTGATTGTTCAGGATGGATGTCCTAACTTAGACAATCCAGTTCCATATGAGAACGAAAATTTAGTTATACCAGTGGAAATAGAAGAAGAGGATTCAGAAAAGCTATCCGAGCCCTACTTGCCCCCTCAGCTTCCCAATCCCGAACAGGATATCGTGCAAAGAGATTCCCAGCAAATTGTCCCTCCTTCTCCAAGCTCATCTATATCTCCCAGGATGTCACCCATTCAGAGGAAACAAAAGGTAAAGAAGAACTCCCATTCTAGTTCTTCAGGTAAGAATAAGCACTCCCGTCGACGTACTTAATGATTTTTTGTTGTTGGAATATCCGAGGCCTTAATTTGGTCTCTAAGCAAATAGAGGTTGCTAAGTTTATCCTTGAGAATAATATAGACGTTTTATGTATTGTTGAAACAAAAGTTAAACAAGCTAATGAGGATCCTATTAGGAGGAAAATTTTCAAACGATGGGAATTTTTCTCGAATAGTAGTCCTAATACTACTGGTAGAATTTGGATTGGTTGGAATGCAGATAAGTTTTGTCTCAAAATTCTTAAAAGTACCTCCCAACTCATTCATGTTAGTATTGAGAACGATGAGAAAACCAATTACTTGGAAGCTTCTTTTGTTTATGGTTTTAACACTGGTCAGGCTAGACAGGTATTGTGGTCAGACTTACGGGCCATTTCTGCTAGAACAGATGCTATTAATTATATTACCCTTGGTGATTTCAATGTCACCTTATGCCCAGAGGAAATTTCAGACTCTCACCATGGGTGGGATACTGACATGAAGGATTTCAATAAGGTTACTAATGATTGTTGTTTAGTGGATCTTAGATATGTAGGAGACTTTTTCACATGGTGCAATAGAAGATACGGTAGGCCAGACTTTACTCAGAGGAAGCTTGATAGAGCTCTGGTCAACTAGTTATGGCTTGATAATTTCTCTGATTCTTTTGCCCACTTCCCAGCTCCAGGTATATCTGATCATTCTCCTATTATTGTGCATATAGATAAAAATCAAAGGAAAAAAGGTAGGGCTTTCAAGTTTTATAACTATTGGACTAAATTGGATAACTATTCAAATATTGTAAGTAATTCTTGGAACCACAGTGTAGCAGGAACTGCTCAGTATCAAGTCTGCCATAAACTCAGAAATCTCAAACAGGATCTAAAGAAATTTGGTAGGAGGTCTATTGGTTTTGAGAAGGTTAATGCTAACACAGCTAGACAGGCCCTTAAAGCTATACAATCTTCTCTAATTAACGATCCTAACAACCAAAATCTCATTGAGCAAAATCAAATTTGTTTGAAAAATTTTCATGAAGCCATTTGGATCGAAGAAGAGACTCTTAAACAAAAATCTAGACTTCAGTGGCTTGAGGTTGGGGATAGAAACTCTAGATATTTTCATAGCTCCATCAAAGAGAGAAGGAATTTTAAGAGAATTATTGCGCTTGAAAAACCAAATGGTACTTTTACTACCAACTGCAATGAGGCTAAGGATGAAGCAGTTAGATACTTCACCTCCTTACTTAGCACCCCCACCTCACACAATTACCCTGGCAAAGATATCATTAGATCATTTGTTCATAAAAGAATCCTAGATGAATTAAAGCCAGATTTGGATAGAATTCCCACAGAAGAGGAGATTAAGAAGGCTTTTTTTTAGCCTGCATATAGTAATAAAGCTCCTGGCCCTGATGGTTTCAATGCATTTTTCTTTAAGGACTCTTGGGATACAATTGGCCTGTCTATTGTAGGAGCCATTAAGGAGTTCTTTCAGAATGGGGAATTATTGAGAGAGTCAAACACTACTCTTATTGCCCTGATCCCCAAAATCCCTAACCCAACTAAGATGGGTGATTTTAGACCTATATCCTGCTGCAATACTGTTTATAAATGCATATCTAAGATTATTGCAAGCAGACTCCAAACAATCCTTCCCAATCTTATTGATCAAGCCCAATCGGCATTTGTTAAGGGTAGGAAGATTAGTGATAATATCCTTCTTGCCCAAGATCTAATCAGAGATTATCATAAACAAAAGGGCAAACCTAGAGCAACTGCTAAAGTGGATATTATGAAGGCGTATGATAGTGTAAGTTGGGAGTTTCTTACTGACTTATTGGATGTGCTAAGTTTCCCACCTAATCTTAAGAAATGGATCATTGCTTGTGTAACCACCCCTAGATACTCTCTTAATTTTAATGGTGAATCAGTGGGTTACTTTGATGGTGCCAAAGGTTTAAGACAAGGTGACCCGATTTCCCCATATTTGTTTGTTATCATTATAGATACCCTTAGTCAACTTTTGACTCATAATATCCATAGGGAGCCTTTTACTTTTCATTGGAAATGTGATAAACTGAAAATTTCTCATCTCTGCTTTGCTGATGATCTTCTTATTTTATTTAATGGGGATTTTGACTCTGCCAAAATGGTTCGACTTACCCTTAATAAGTTTTATGATTTAACTGGGTTGCAAGCCAATAATGCAAAGAGTTGCATTTTCTTTTCAAATGTTGAACCTAGTAAGATGGAAGATATTTTAAATATCCTCCACTTTGAGAAAGGAAGTCTCCCTGTTAAATACCTTGGCGTTCCTCTTGTCACGTGAAAACTCAAGAAAGTAGATTGTGAAGGTTTGGTTAATAAAATTTGTGCTAGGGTTAATTCTTGGAAATCTAAATTTTTATCTTATGCAGGAAGAGCCCAGCTTATCAGCTCTGTTTTGACAGGAATACAACTATTTTGGTCTGGTATGTTTATGCTCCCCAAGGGTGTTCTTAAGCAAGTTTCCCAAGCTATGGCCAGGTTTATTTGGTCTGGCAAAACTGATAAAATCTCTGGAGCTAAAGTTGCTTGGGACAAAGTGTGCAGACCAAAGAAGGAAGGAGGGTTGGGATTTAAAGATATTTTGTTGGTTAACTCAATTTTGAATCTTAAACACATTGGAAATTTGTTGGACACCTCCAATTTATCTCTCTGGTATAAATGGATTCACCACTATATGTTGAAAGGTAAAAGTTTTTGGCAAGTCAAAGTCCCTTCCCAGTGCTCATGGTATTGGAGAAAGTTGTTAAAACTCAGAAATGTTGCTAAACCCTTACTTATTCATCGTATAGGTAATGGAAATAATACTTCTCTTTGGTTTGATAATTGGCTTCCTATGGGTCCCTTGTTGGATTACTTTTTTGATAGAATTATTTATGATGCAGCGATTCATATTGATGCCAAGGTTTGTAGTATTATAAGAGGGGAAGAATGGAATTGGCCAGGCTCCATCTCTATTGAACTTAATGAAGTTAGAAATGTGCTATCTAATTTCTATAATCCTAGTAATTGTTTTGATTCAGTGAAGTGGATTCCTACTCCTAATGGTATGTTCAATACTTCTTTTATCTGGGACTTCCTTAGGGAACATCACCCTGCCGTCCCCTGGTATAATTTGGTATGGTTTTCAAGTGGAATACCGAGACAAAGCTGCATACTTTGGTTGGCTGCTCAGAATAGACTTTCTACATATGATAGAATTTTTAGTTTCACTTATGGACCTCTTGTTTGCATGCTCTGCCATAAACATATGGAAACTCATGATCATTTGTTTTTTAACTGTCCTTTCTCCTCTTTTGTCTGGCAGGATATGATGCGCCGATGCGATTTACATTGGCAAGGTCAGAGTTGGAATGACAGCTTGGAGCGGATGGCTCAAAGGTTGATAGGAAAGACATATCAACATGTGATTCCCAAGATGTGCCTTGGAGTGACAGTCTATGGCTTATGGAAAGAAAGGAATAATAGATCTTTCAAGAACACCTCCAGCACCAAAGAAATTTTACTTAAGAACTTAATCTCTCAAGTGAATGACCAAATCAGGGTCAAGTGGAAACACCATACAAATTTTGATAGGATAATATGTAACTGGAATTAGAAGCCGAACTAGTGGTTTTGTTTCCCTCTGCTGACCTGCTAATTTGATTGGCTTTCATTAGGATTCAGGGAGGTTGTCCCTAAGTTGGTTGCTTTGCTTCATGTCCTCCTGCTTTGAGCTTATTGTCTATCCTGGGGTATGCCCCTTGTACATTTTGTACATCTCTTTTTGGAATATATTTACCATTTTCCGAAAAAAAAAAAGAACTTAGTTTGGGGGTTATGGTACGAGAGAGGAAGGAGCTAGATCGTGCTAAAACACCCCCTCTTGCCCCATTGTGAGATAGGCCCCTACTTAGCTTTCTAGGTGTTTGACTAGAGATTATGAAGACCGTTTCATTTATTTCTAATGCAATCTAAATTCAATTTACAAATAGCTAAAAAAAAAAGAAAGCCATGCAAGAGACCATACATATACCACACAATGCATATGCTAAAATAGTAATTCGGGGACTAAACGTATAACTATGCTTCCCTATGCATGCAAAAGAAAATCAAAAGGAAAGTAAACATGTAAATCACACTCAAACCCTTAAAAAAAATAAGAATTCTAAGCACAAGCAGCATATAAGGAAATTTAACCATTTTTATCCCCCTAATTATGCTTCTAGGTGATCTAGGAAAACAATAAATAAGGCAAGTATGACTTACCCAGGATAGTGCAGCATTCCTTTACCCTTGGTTCCCTCCCAATGAAGTACCTTGGTGTTCCTTTGATCACCACTAGGCTCAAGAAGGGAGACTGTGATGATCTCATCCAGAAAATCTCCTCAAGAATCACTTCTTGGACCTCTAAATTCCTTTCTTATGCTGGCAGACTCCAACTTATCCAATCAGTTCTTCCAGGGGTTCAAAATTATTGGGCTGCCATGTTCATTCTTCCCAAAAGTGTCCTTAAGCATATTGATAGATTAATGTGTAGATTCCTTTGGACCGGAGGAACTGAAAAAGCCCATGGGGCTAAAGTTGCTTGGGACTTAGTCTGTAGGCCTAGGAAGGAATGGGGTCTTGGCCTGAAAAACCTAACTCAATTGAATTCTATTTTAAATCTCAAACATATCTGGGCCATATTTACTTCTAAAAATAAATCACTTTGGGTGGATTGGATACATACTTACATGTTGAAAAGGAAAAGTTTTTGGGAAGCCAAGACCCCTTCCCAATGCTCTTGGTATTGGCGAAAGCTCCTTAAACTTAGGCCTATGGCTAGACCAATGATTAGGCATAAAATTGGTAATGGGTGTAGTACTTTTCTCTGGTACGATAATTGGCATCCTATGGGTCCTATTTTGGACAGAGTCGGAATGCGTGTCCAATATAATGCCGCCATCCCCCTAACTGCCAAAGTCTCTAAGGTTATTGATGGAAGTGAATGGAATTGGCCCCGTAACACTATTGAATTTTTTTTTTCCGGAAAATTGGTAAATTAAACGAAAAAAGAGAGAACAAAAGTACAAGGGGCATACCCCAGGAAATACAATGAGCACAGGAAACATGTGGTAATCACCACGAAGGACCACAAAACAAGAGGGCAAAAAGCAAAAGCAACCTCACTTCACAACCATGGTCAAAGGGCACAAACGACAACCTAAGAGGCACAAACAACAAACCACAACAAGCCTCAACAAATCATATCCACCAAATCATAACAACAAAACCAAAGAAAAAGCCACAACACTTCTAATGTGAGCCGCGGCTTGGCTTCCCAAGATTATATTATTGGTGGGACCCGAAATGACATTAAATTGGTTGGGTCTTGTCCAAATGTTGCTGATATGAAAGTGGTAGGTAAGAGGGTGAGCCATGAGGGGTGTTCTCACGAGAACCCTGGCGGGGCCCTCGCTTTGGCCAACACGCAATGTCCTGAGTTTGCTGCCCGAGACGCTTTTTGCCCTCAAATGGTTCCTATTTTGTCAATGCCTCTTGTCCTTCTTATGATCTGCCAAGTGTTAATCACATACAAGGATTTGATGAGATTAAAGATCCGTTTGGTCAACTCTCGGATGTGGGCCCTGTGGCCTGCGCAAATCCTGCTCACCCGAATGATCACGTGCTTGCTGCTACTCAAGACAAAACTTCTCCCTATGATGTCAATACGGCAATTAATGCCTCTTGCCTCAGTCATATTAACGGTCTAATTGAGAATGAGCTATGCACTGTAAAGCCTAAAAATCCGGACAAAGCAGCACTTAATCACATGGAGGTTACGCAAGGTCAGGTGCACAATGTAACTGGTGGGGCCCAACGTAAATCATGGGCTGGGTTATTCAAATCTGAGGGTCAGAATGGCAGTTTGGCCCAAACTGAGCTGGGCTCAGAGGTGGAAATTGATTACAGAACCACAGTATGTAGCAAGGAATTTAATTTGGAGTTTGTGGACCATGGAGGGATCGAAGATAATCTTGTCCTTAAAATTCCAAAGGATTTAACTGTAGCTGGGAAAGACGAATGGACTGCTACCTTGGTTGGCCGTTTTCTTGGCAGGAAGCTTCCGTTTTCCCTAGTCACTAACGTTAATGATCGACTATGGGCTAATGAGGGCCTTATTGATACGTTGGCCACTGATTCTGAATGTTACTTTTTTTCATTCTCTAGTACGGAAGCTAGGGATGCAATTTTAGAAGGAGGACCATGGTTTGTGGCAGGTCAACCTCTCCTTCTTCGGCCGTGGAAGCCACATTTCTCCTTTGAAAACGAGGAGGTTCACTCCATCCCAATCTGGGTAAACTTATTTTCCTAGAGAGAGAATGTCCACCTTCTCTCTAGAAACCTTAATCTGAGTTCTTCATTTCTCCATTTCTAATGGGGTCAAATAAGAAAAAAAGGAATCATATTGCTAGTCATGGAAAAGCTGATTCTCCATCATCCAAACCAATCTCCAAGCATCAAAGTCCCCAAGGCTCTCTAGTTAAGGGGGCTATTGAAGTGAGCTCCTCCAAGTACACTAAGTCTATTAGCAAATCTGTTCTTTCCCCTGATCTAACGAGCAAATATTTGCTTAAAGGAGATGGGTCGGTTCAAATTAGAGATGGCCATAACAATGGTGACACCCAACCTAAAGGGGTAGTTCATGTTCTGAATGTAGCTAAATCTGAGAGTGGGTTCCTTCCCAACATGGTTAGCCCCCCCAAATCTGCTGAGTCTGGTTTTACTACTAATTTGGATAATATTTCCCCAACTGTCTTGCAAAGTTCTCATGGGTTCTCTGATGAGGAACTTGAGCTTGATAAGTTTTGGGAAGGCCAGGATGTTTGTGAGGATGATAGATCAGTCAAACATCTTCATTTCAAAACACTTCAAGACTCAAATGAAATCCTCAAAAAGAAAAAGCATGCTGCTAATTTAATTGAGGTCTCTGAGATTACTGAGCTAGATTCGGATAAGTTGGTGGAAAACCATGTTATTAACCAGATGGCTGATATTAACGATGAAGATCTCAATCAAGAGCTAAGGAACACTTCTCCATCTAGCTCTAATCTAATGGTTATTGAAACTAGTGCTCATCATGAGGAGTCCCTAAGGCGTATAAAGGAGTTGGAGAATGAAATATTAAAGCTTCGAAGGGAGTCTGCTCATGGGATCCGAGAAGAAAGGGAGTTTGTGCATGCTAACCCTAATCCGAATATGGAAAAGTTCAAGCTTGAAGTTGATGCAGCCTCCCTTTTTGATCCAAATGGTGATTGTATTTCAAAAACCAAAGTGTTCTTGGACTGTGGGTCCCACGCACCTCTCTCTGAACCCAACGGTCAAGAAGGACATCCTCCTTTACTGCATAAAGCTGAATCCCACGTGGGCAGCAAGGCTATTCCCATTAAACTCGGCGGGTTGTCTTTAAATGTAGGGACTGGTTTGATGAGCCCTATTGGATCTAAGGGGTTGAATGCTGAACATGTGACTATGCCCAGTATTGAGGGCCCCACAACAGTTACTTCCATGCAAGTGAAAGTCAATACCCACTTGGGCAACAGATCTGATTCATTAGAAATCGGTGAGGTGTCTCACACACTTAAACCCTTTTTGTCTCCTGCGGAATTGAATAGAGTGCATGCTACCCACGTGGTTGCGCCTCTACATGACAGCACTACTTCTATCCAATTAGAGGAAGACACGTCCGTGCCACCTCATGATGTGGGCTTCAAAGCTACGAATTCTGGTCCTTCAAAGTTAAAGGAGAAACCAAGTGTCTCCAACCATGCTCTTTCCTCTAACATTGAGCCTATTACCGACATTTCCACAAAGACGACTTCATGGGCTTCTTTAATTAAGAAACAAGAGACACCAGCCTTCAAGCTCAACCTCATTAAATCTGTTGAAGATGCTAATAGCAATATTATCCGAATGCCAATGTCTTTGGCAGCTGAAGGAAGCAGAGAATGGGAAAACACCTTAGTGGGTTACTTTATAGGTAAGAAACTTCCGTATTCCTTTGTTAAGAATGCTTCTACAAGATTATGGGCTAAACATGGCCTTATGGACATGCTGGCCACAGACTCTGGTTATTTCTTTTTCAAGTTTGATAGTAAAGAGGAGAGTGATATAGTCCTAGAAGGGGGACCATGGTATTTTGCTGGCCAACCTATTCTGCTCAAATATTGGCATACTGGTCTTATGCTTGCCAAGGAAAGCCCCCCCACAATTCCTGTATGGGTTCACATATACAATATTCCCCTAGAGTATTGGAATCCTGAAGGGTTGAGCCATATTGCTAGTGCTTTGGGGAAACCACTACATGTTGACAAGCTCACGGCCACTTGTAGACGGATATCTTATGCTAGGATATGTATTGAAGTTAGTGCTTCCAATGAATTCAAGAAATTTCTGGAACTACAAGCTGAAGACCCTAGCAGTGGTGAAGTGGACAGAATCCATCTCAGGGTGGAATACCAGTGGACACCTATAAGATGTGCCAAGTGTAAGAAGTTTGGTCATGACTGTGCAAGGCTCCCAAATGCTCAGAAGGTTACTCAAGTCTCTAGACCCTCTTCTTCCTCTAATCGTCAACAGGAAGATGGTGTTTGGATGGTTGTAACCAATGGTAAGTCGGTGATTGATCAAAACCAGGAGGTTATTCCCAATTTATCTCCCAAGGAAAAAGATAAGCCTTTGGTAGGGAGTAAGTCCAATCCTGCCAATACTACTGGTTCTGCTGTTGAGGCAAGTGAAGTTGGAATCCTGGACTCTAATGGTACTAAAACTCAAAATTGTCCCGAGGAGCTGGATACTGAGACGTCCAAACATAAGAAGATTGAATTCCTTAATCCTACCAAAGATCCCCTCAGATCAACAGGCTCCTTGGTCACTTCTATTGACGGATCAATGTGCTATGGTATTCAGAAACAGGGTACTGGTGTGATGGGCAAAAATCAGTTTGCTATCCTTGATGAGGAAATCCATGAAGTTGAAGGTATTGCTACTATGGAAGGGAAGAATGGAGATCAAACGATTGACAAAATCTTATCTCCAAATTCATCTTCTCAACAATATCCCTCAGGTCAGATTAGTGATAAGAGGAAGGGTGCATCCTCAGGTAATCTTCAAAGCCCCCATATTATGTTTTAATGATTATTTGCAATTGGAATATTAGAGGGCTCAATCAGGCCCACAAACAAAGAGATTTAAAGAAGTTCATCATTGAGAATGATATTCAAGTTATGGGCATTACTGAAACTAAAGTTAAGATTAATAATCTTGCCAGTATTCAAGTCTCTTTATTGCCTCAGTGGAACTTTGTTTCTAATTCCCAAAATGATTTTACTGGTAGAATTTGGGTTGCCTGGAATCCGGACAGAGTCTCTGTGGATGTCCTTTTTTCAAATCCCCAAATGATTCATGTTAAAATTGCTAGTGACGATAAGAAAATTTACTTTGAAGCCTCCTTTATCTATGCATTTAACACTAGTGTTCAAAGAATTCAACTCTGGGATTCTATCAAATCTCTAGCTCGAGGCATGGGATCTACCCCCTGGATTACTTTTGGGGACTTTAATGTCACCTTGCACTCTGATGAGATCCAGGGATTAGATAAAGGTAATGACCAGGACAGGGAGGATCTTTGTAAATGTTTTAATGACTCTTGTCTTGTTGATCTCAGATATATTGGCATTTTTTTCACTTGGTGTAATAGAAGGTTTGGAAAACCCGACTTCACTGAAAGGAAGCTGGATAGGGCAGTAGTTAACAAAGAGTGGCTTGATACTTTCCCTTTTTCCTATGCTAATTTCAAGCCAGCAGGTATTTCTGACCATTCTCCTATTATTATTAATATCGATCATGCTAAGAAGCGTAAAGGTAGGCAGTTTAAATTTTTTAATTTCTTGACGTCTCTTGAGAATTTTAACCCTACTGTTCAAAATTCTTGGAACCATCATATTGAAGGCAACTCTCAGTTTCAACTTTGTCATAAGCTCAGAAAATTAAAATTTGATTTGAAGAGGATCTCCAAGGATATTATTGGTAGAGAAAAAATTAATCTAGATAGAGCTAGGGAGGAGCTCTTGCAATGTCAACAGGATAGAAATAGTAACCCTCTGGATGTGGACTTAATGATTAGAGAAAAGGATAAACTCAAGTCTTTCTATGAAGCCTCTAGGATTGAAGAGGATATAGCTAGACAGAAATCTAGAATCCAGTGGCTGGAAGGAGGAGACAGAAACTCTAAGTATTTTCATAACTCCATTAAACAAAGAAGAAATACGAAAAGGATTATCTCTTTGGTTAGACCTGATGGGTCTATCACTAGAGATGAGGATGAAGCTAAATCTGAGGCCATTAGATTTTACCAAGGATTATTGGGTTCTGCTGCTACTCATAGGTATCCTGGTATTAGGGAGCTTAAAAAGATTATCTCTAAATTTTTACATCCTGACCAAATTAGAGCTATGGAAAATATTCCTACTGAAGTAGACATTAAAGATACTTTGTTTAGTCTCCATAGCAACAAAGCTCCAGGCCCTGATGGGTACAATGCTCACTTCTTCAAAGCTACCTGGGATATTACTGGGCCCTCTGTAGTTGCAGCTATCCAAGAGTTCTTTATGTCTGGGGAACTTCTTGCTGAAACCAATGCCACTCTTCTAGCTTTGATTCCTAAAGTGCCTAATCCTTCATCCATGGGGGACTTTAGACCCATTTCGTGCTGCAATACTATATATAAATGTATTTCTAAGATTCTTGCTAATAGAATTCAAAGGATCCTTCCTAGCATTGTTGATCATGCTCAATCTGCTTTTATCAAAGGTAGGAAGATAAGTGACAATATTTTACTTGCTCAAGATTTAATGAAAGACTATCATAAGTCCAATGGTACTCCTAGAGCCTCTGCTAAAGTGGACTTAATGAAAGCTTATGACAGTGTTAGTTGGACTTTTCTCTTTGACCTTCTCGAAGTGTTGGGATTTCCCCCAAATTTTATAAAATGGGTCAAGGCGTGTGTTACTTCTCCTAGATACTCTATTTGTTTCAATGGTGAGTCTGTTAGGTATTTTGAGGGAGCGAGGAGTCTAAGACAAGGGGATCCCATCTCCCCCTATCTGTTTGTGTTAGTTATGGATGCTCTTAGTCAGATGCTTCATTTTAATACTTCTAATTCTCAGCATTTTAGATTTCATTGGAGATGTGACAAAACTAACACTGACCATCTTTGTTTTGCTGATGATCTTATGCTTTTCTTTCATGGAGATTGTCATTCTGCTAGGATCATAAAAAATACCCTGACTCAATTTCATGAATTTTCTGGGCTCAGTGCTAATAATTCTAAAAGTTGTATTTTCTTGACAGGTGTCACTGAGGAGGTGGGAGACTCTATTAAGCAGATTCTCCAATTTCCTCTGGGATCTCTTCCGCTTAAATACCTTGGTGTTCCCCTTATCACAACTAGACTCAGAAAGAGAGATTGTAAAGAGTTAATCATGAAAATTACCAACAGGATTCAGTCCTGGACCTCCAAATTCTTATCTTACGCAGGCAGAGTGCAGTTGATTAACTCCGTTATTATGGGCATTCACAATTATTGGGCTGGGACCTTTGTCCTCCCTAAAGGTCTTCTTAAAGATATTGAACAAATAATTAGAAGATTCTTATGGTCTGGTGATATTGCTAATTCTTATGGTTCCAAAGTAGCTTGGGATAGAGTTTGCTTACCTAAAACGGAAGGAGGTTTGGGTATTAAGCCATTGGTGGAATTGAACTATGTTCAAAATTTAAAACATGTTTGGAACCTCATGTCTCCTAATATCTGCTCTATTTAGAAAAATTGGATCCAGGTTTATATGCTAAAAGATCTTAGTTTCTGGTCTGTTAAACCTCCTTCTCAATGCTCTTGGTATTGGAGGAAGCTTCTCAAGCTCAGAGATAAGGCAAAAAATTTGGTTAAGTATAAAATTGGCAATGGCAATGACACTTTTCTTTGGCAAGACCCATGGCTCCCCTTTGGATCTATTCTTGATAAATATGGTCCTTGTGTTGTCTCTTACACTGGTATTCCCCTGGACTCTAAAGTTCATTCTATTATTGATGGGAACCGCTGGGCTTGGCCAGTTACCACATCTTGGGAATTAATTGAAATTAAAGCCGCTACTACTTTACTTCCTTCTCCTTCACAGGTTAAAGACTCTGTCTCTTGGATCCCTTCTCCTAGTGGGAGATTTACTACATTCCAAACTTGGGATTTTTTGAGAGAAGCCCACCCTCGGGTTCCCTGGTACCATTTGGTTTAGTTCCCTGGGAACTTTCCTAGATTTAGCTTTATTCTGTGGCTTGCTATGCTTAACAAGTTACCCACTCAAGATAGGATCTGGACGTTTACTCCGGGCCCTCTTGCTTGTGTTTTTTGCCAGAAAAATCTGGAGTCGCATGACCATTTGTTTTTTACTTGTTCATTTTCTTCTTTTATTTGGCAGGAAATTATGAGCAGGTTCAACATGAACGGGTCCCCTCTGAACTGGAACTCCCTTATTTTGTGGGCTGCTAGTAAATGGAAGTCAAAGAAGCCTATAGATATTATGCCTCGTTTGTGTATTGGGGCTTCCATCTACGCTATTTGGAGAGAAAGGAATGCCAGAATCTTCAGACAAGAAGGGAAGTCTAGAGAAAGGATTGCAAAAGATATAGTTATCATTATCCATGCCCAAGTTCATATTCGGTGGGCTAGAGACCCTAAGGTTCAGGACTATCTTGATTTATGGGGTTAGTTTGGTTGCTTGTTAAGCTTGATGTTTGCTCTTCTTTTGTTGTAATTAGAGAGATTTTGTCCTTCATGCTTAGCTGAATTGGTCTCATTTGGTCTCCATTGGAGTGTTTGTTTGATTGTTAGGTTGGTTCCCTTTTTAGGATTTTCCTTTAAAAGGGAGCCTTCCACCGTCGCTTAGGTTCTCTCCTTTGATTGTCTTGTGCTTATTGTTTATCCTGGGGTATGCCCCTTGAATTTTGTTAGTGCAGCTTGGCTTTTTTCGTTAATTGGTTATATTCCAAAAAAAAAAAAATCTGGGTAAACTTCTATGGTATACCGCTTGAATACTGGAATCCGAAGGGACTCAGTTTTATCTCTAGTTTCATTGTGAAACCAATTCGAGTTGATCGCATAACTGCAAGTAGAAGGCGTATAACCTATGCTCGTGTTTGCATTGAAGTTTTTGCAGATTTTGAATTCTTCAATGAATTCCACATTGAAGCAGAAGATGAGGAGACTGGAAATACTATTAGAACAAAAATCAATTTGGAATATCAATGGACCCCGGTTCGATGCAAAAAGTGCTCCCAGTTTGGTCATGATTGTTCTCGGACTGCGTCTCCAGGTCTGAGCCATCCAGATCGCCACCCTCTAAAGAGGAACGGTAAGGATAAGGGGACCTGGCAAGTTGTTTCAGGCAAAGATAGAGGAAAAAAGACTGTTGCTAACCACACTTCTGACCGCCCTAAAAGCACGAATGGCTCGGATACTCCGCTAGCGAAGGGTAACCGATTTGGTGCCCTTTCTCAGCTTTTGGAAGATCATGACCCTAATCCTGTCAAAGTTGATACCATTGTTTCTCCATCCGCCCGGACATCTTGTCCCGAAGCTAGCTCTTCCTACCATACAGATGTTCCTCGAGGTGAGACCAGAGAGGAAACCACCTCCCCCTTTAGTGTGGATGACATTGATGACTGTGTTAGTGATTTTGGCCAAGCTAGTGAGGTCGGGACCCCTACAAGGGGTAGTCCCCTCTCCAACAGACAGAAAAAGAAGGAAGCTAAGATGAAATTCAGCGGGAGTCGACCGAAGGGACGACAACGATCCTGAGGAGGCCCTTGCTTTGGGTAGTTGGGTTGTCTCATGTGTTTGGTACATTCCATGTTGCTATGTTTGTTTGCTTGTTGCTCTTTGTTTCAAATGTTTGGTCTGGCTCTCGTAGCATGATATTTGCGCTTTTTGTAATATCCTAGGGTATGGCCCTTTTTTGGAATCGATTAACCTTTTTTCCGAAAAAAAAAAAAGAAAAAGCCACAAGAGGCCATTAACACCAGTTACAAAGATATCTATCTATGTTAATATGATTTTTCCACTTCACCCTGATTTGTGCTGTAATTTGAGAAACAATTTGCTTCTGAAGACTGCTTGGGGGAGTGAAGATCTTCTTAAAAGTTCTGGTGTTTCTCTCTTTCCATAACCCATAAACAGTCACTCCAAGGCATATCTTGGGAATCACTTGTTGAAAAGCTTTTCCTTTTAATCTTTGGTCCATCCATTCCAAAGTAGCAGTCCAATTTTGACTTTGCCATATGATGTCACACCTTTTCATTAGTTCCTTCCACACAAAACAAGAGTAAGGGCATTCAAAGAACAAATGATCATGAGTTTCCATATTATTCTGGCAAAGTAAACATACTAAAGGTCCAGGAGTAAAGCTATAAATTCTATCATGTATGGATAGACGATTCTGGGCAGCAAGCCAAAGCACAAAAATTTGTCGGGGGCTACATCCAGACAACCAAACAGAGTTGTACCACGGAACTTCAGTCTCATGATCCCTCAAACTGTCCCAAGTAAGGAAAGTATTGAACTTTCCGTTAGGAGAAGTAGTCCATTTAACAGAATCTATGCAATTATTGGGGGGATAGAAATTTGATAACACATGTCTAACCTCATTAAGCTCTAAAGAGTTTGAGCCAGGCCAATGCCACTCCATACCTCTGACAATGCTTCTAACCTTAGCGTCAATATATTTTTTTTCGGAAACCTGGTTAATTAATCCAAAAAAAGAGAACAAAATTACAAGGGGCATACCCCAGGATATACAATAAGCGCATAGAAAAATGGCGGCGAAACACCCACCAACAAAAAATAAGGGTATGGCAGAAAATCTACATGGCAGCACAAGAAAAAGGTCATTCCCTTGAGATCAAAAGAGAACAGTTGCTCCAAAAGGAAACAAAAGAAAAAATGGGCAAAAACAAGGACCCAACACATGTTACATGGCACATGGCACCTAAATTAAAACAAGCCGAGAAAAGACCAAAAAAAATATCAATCCCACATGGACAAGTAGTCATGGACTTTAGGGTCCTTAAACCATTTTATCTGAATTTGGTCCCGGATGCTACATGTAATATCCTTGATGATCTTGTCTCGAGGTATACACTTATGCTGGAATATGCGGGCATTCCTTTCTCTCCATATAGTGTAGACCATAGTACCAAGACACATACGTGGCATGATATGAAGGGGCTTTTTAGATTTCCACTTATTAGCAACCCAATTGGTGATGGAGCTCCAGTCAAGAGGGCACCCGGTCAAATTGAATTTGCTCATGATCACCTGCCAAACAAAAGATGAAAAGTCACAAGTAAAGAAAAGGTGGTCATGGGAATCCATATTTCTATTGCATAAGACACAAGCCAGGGGGCCTTGAGTGAAAGTCCATATCCTATCCTGAGTAGAGAGTTTCTGATGGAGGGCAGCCCAGACAATGAAGTTGTGTCTAGGGATGCTACTGGGAAACCAAACCAGGTGGGACCAGGGAACTCTGGGACAAGCCTCCCTTAAAAACTCCCAAGTTTGATAAAAGTTATAGGACCCATTCGAAGAGGGTTTCCACTTAACCACATCATTAAGATTTGAAGGTTTAGGGGATAATAAAGTAGCATTTTTTATTTGTATCAGTTCCCACGAAGAGGCTATGGGCCAATTCCACTCATTGCCCAGAATAACAGCTTGGACTTTAGAGTTAGTAGAGATAGCAGAATCATAAATGACCCTTGGTCCATATTTAGTATAAAGGGAACCACAAGGTAGCCAAGGGTCATGCCAGAGAAAAGTACTAGACCCATTGCCAATCTTGTACTGAACCAGAGTAATAGCAATGCGTCTAAGTTTTAGGAGTTTCCTCCAATACCAAGAACACTTTGAGGGAGTTTTAACAAACCAAAAACTTTGGCCCTTTAACATGTAAGTTTGAATCCATCTCTTCCAATTTGAAGTATTGGAATTAGACAGGAGGTTCCAAATATGTTTGAGGTTTAGGATAGCATTCATTTGCACTAAAGGTTTAATACCCAAACCACCCTCCTTTTTGGGAAGACAGACAATGTCCCAAGACACTTTAGAACCATATGAGGTCTCTATACCACCAGACCATAAAAATCTCCTCAAAATTTTTTCCACTTCTTTAAGAATGCCTTTAGGGAGAATGAACATGCTAGACCAGTAGTTGTGAATTCCCATAATAACAGAGTTTATCAATTGAGCCCTACCAGCATAGGATAAAAATTTAGAGTTCCATGACTGTATACGTTTGGTGATTTTCTTAATGTGCTCAAGGCAATCAGTTCTTTTAAGTCTGGTGGTAATAAGAGGAATACCCAAGTATTTAAGTGGGAGAGACCCCATAGTGAATTGGAACAGGTTTCTAATAGCCTCAGCCATATCTGGCTCAATTCCAGCAACAAACAAACAACTTTTAGAAGGATTACCTCTCAGACCTGTAAATTCAGAGAATTGTTCAATAGAAGTCTTGATAATCTTGGCAGAATTGATATCACCATGAAACAAAAGCATCAAATCATCCGCAAAGCATAAGTGGGAAATATTAAGTTTATCACATCTCCAATGGTACTTAAAGCTCTTATCTTTATGAATATTATAATGAAGTAATTGACTAAGAGTTTCCATTATGAGGACAAAAAGATACGGAGACATGGGGTCACCTTGTCTCAAACCTCTAGTGATGGGAACCATAGTGGACCAAAGCTTAAAGATGATCATTTGCAAGTTCCAGATGGGCCAATCACAAGGTCAAGAGCTAAGAAGATCAACGAAGCAATGCAAGGACTGGTGCAATCCACTTGGGAAAAGTTCAGAAACTTATTATGCAGGGCCCCAACATTTAACATGGGCTTGAAGGAAGAAGAATCAGTTCTAGTTCATGTGATACAAGCTACAGAAGGGGTGGAATAGCTTATTGGGTTTTTATAGACTTTAATTTTTATGTTTCTATGGTTTTGGCATGTGGGCCTATTTTACCTTTTAAGTAGGCATTTATTTAGCTTTAAACATGCAGTTTAAGTTGTTTTGGGCTTGAGTATTTAGTCCATCTTTTATTTTCGTTGAAGGCCTTTTTGGCCCAAGGGTTTCTTAGAAGTGATTAAAAGAAAGAACTTTGTAGCAGCTTGAGACAGAACGTTAATGAAATTTATTTTCTGGAGAGCTATTCAGTTTTCTCTGCTTGTTCTTGATTGAACAATTCGAACTTATCAAAGGCATTTCCTTTGTGGCGTTCACCAAATCTGGGTTCTTGAAACAGGATTTCAACGGGTCTAGATCATCCCTGTGACTTGATTGTTGGCTTTCTTGGGTGAATTACAATCTGATCGTGGGTTCAAGGAATATCAATTCCACGGGTTCACATCATTTGGTATCAAAGCCAGGTTCCAAATCAGGTCTGATTTATCCATTTTATTTCGTGTTCTTGTTTCTGTTTCATTTTTTTTCTGTTCTGTTATTTTCGTGATCTTGTTTCGTCTCGTCTTTCTATTCAATTCGTGTTCTATTCTTTTAGTGTTCTTGTTTTCGTTCGTGTTCGTGTTCGTGTTCGTGTTCGTGTTCGCATTCGTGTTCTTGATTACGATCTGGAATTTCGTGTTTAGGGTACGAATCTGATCTGCGATTTTTTTGTTTTGTCTCTTGCTACTTCGTGTTCGTTCATCCTCGTGATTTAGGGTTACGAACGTGAACTGTGAAGTCGCCCTAATTATTCAAAAAAAAAAAAAAAAAAAAAACAAAAGCAAAGAAAAGAGGAGAAAAAAAAAAAAAAAAAAAAAAAGAAAGGGAAGAGAAGAGATCGGTAAGCCGAGATAAAAAAAAAAAAAAAAAATTGGCTTAAATTTTTTTGTTCGTTTTGCATTGTCCATGGTCTAAGGAGTCCGAAACTGATCTTACTCCATAGTGTGAAAAAAATTTCCGAAAAAATTCGGTTTTTGTGCTGTTCGAAACCTATCTTCTGTGATCGCTGTTTCTTGGGATAAACTTTGTTTCCATCTTCAATTGGCTCATATTCAAAAAAAAAAATATATATATATATATATATTCGTGATTTTGTTTTTTTTTTATTATTCCTCTCGAAATCTGATTTCTTGTTTCGTTTGCCCTCGTCGTATATTTTCTTGAGATCCGTGTCATTTTTTTTTTCTATTACTTCCTTGTTTCTAGAATCTATTGCTGGCTGGGATAAAACAAGGTTGTGTCTTGATTTAGTTCAATTAGTTCTTGAAAGAACTTGAAAGGGAAAACAATTGAGGTAAAAGGCAAGAGTGTGTGAGACTAATTTCGGGAAAAAGCCAATCAGAGTGAAACACGAGTGGAGTGACAATTTTTGAGCGTAAACACGTAAGGGAGTGTGTGAGGTTTTACCACTAATATTCTTGTTTTGCCGCACATTAAAATGGATGACTCAATACCTAGAGGGGAGGCAGATAACACAACCTTTATGTTGCAGGCCATGCAACAACAGTTTGAACGGTTAAATTTGGTGTTGGGGGAGGTAAGGGATAGGATGGATCAACAAGATGTAGTGATTCAAAATCTGCAAGGTGGGCGTGATGGGAGGAGGCGTGAGCCTAGAGTTGAAAATGAGTATGAGATTGAAGAAGATGAAGAGGATGAGGAAGATGTAGTATCTGATGTTGGTAGGGGAGGAATGGGTAGACCTAGAGGAGGTAGGCGTGGAAGAGGACCTAGGGGGAATCCAAGGGGTCGAGATGGGGTAGATAGGTACCTTGGGAGCATCAAAATGAAAATACCATCTTTCCAAGGGAGGAATGACCCTGAAGTGTATTTAGAGTGGGAAAAGAAAATAGAGTTGATTTTTGATTGTCACAACTACTCAGAGGAGAAGAAGGTGAAGCTGGCAGTAATTGAATTCACTGATTATGCAATTATTTGGTGGGATCAATTAGTGACCAATAGGAGGAGGAATCATGAAAGACCTGTAGAAACATGGGGTGAGCTGAAAGCTCTCATGAGGAAGCGTTTTGTACCTAGCCACTACTACAGAGACCTCTACCAAAAGTTACAAAACCTTTCACAAGGGTCCCGGAGTGTGGAGGAATACCATAAGGAGATGGAGGTGGCTATGATTCGGGCTAATGTAGAGGAGGATCGAGAGGCCACAATGGCTAGATTTTTAAGTGGTTTGAATAGGGATATAGCCAATGTAGTTGAGTTGCAGCATTATGTGGAGGTAGAGGACATGGTGCACATGGCTATGAAGGTGGAGAGGCAATTAAAAAGAAAGGGGGCAGCAAGGTATACTTCAGTTTCTAGCACTCCTTGGAAACCAAAGTGGGAAAGGAATGACCGAGCTGTAGTAAAGGGAAAGACCGAACCACCTAAAGAAAAAGATGAGGGGACTAGCAAGAACAAATCCAAGGTAGAGTTGCAACCTTCAAGGAATAGAGATATCAAATGTTTTAAATGTTTGGGTTTGGGGCATATAGCATCTCAATGTCCAAACAAGCGGGTGATGATTATGCATGACAATGGGGAGGTGATGACTGAAGGTGAAGACGATAGTGATGGAGTATCTGATGCTAGTGATGATGATGGATTGGAATACCCCGTAGAAGGTGAGTCTCTTGTTGCCAGGCGTGCTCTCAATACACAAATGAAGGTAGATGATATGGAGCAGCAGAGAGAAAATATATTTCATACTAGATGCTATGTAAATAACAAGGTGTGTAGTATGATTATAGACGGGGGAAGTTGCACCAACGTAGCTAGTACCACTTTAGTTGAGAAGTTGAACTTACCTTTGCTGAAGCATCCTAGACCTTATAAGTTGCAGTGGTTGAATGAGTGTGGAGAGGTTAAGGTCAGTAAGCAGGTCTTGGTGGCCTTCTCTATTGGGAGGTATAGTGACGAGGTGCTTTGTGATGTAGTTCCTATGCATGCTGGCCATATTTTGTTGGGGAGGCCATGGCAGTATGATAGGAGAGTGATGCATGATGGGTTTAGGAACCGATATAGCTTTGAAAAAGATGGGAAAACAATCAAGCTTGCTCCTTTAACCCCAAAACAGGTCTATGAGGACCAACTGAAACTAAAAAGTGAGGTTGAGCAAAAAAGAAACATGAGAGAAAAGAAAAATGAGAGTGAGAGAGAAATTTCAAGAAAAAGAGAGAGTGAAAAAGAAACTAGAGAAATAGGTGAGAATAAAGAAAAGGGAGTGGAGTCAAGAGAGAAAAAAGAAAGAGAGTCTATAGAGAGAAAAGAAAAGACAAAATTGAGTTTTTATGCCAAAGAGAGTGAGGTTAAGAGGGCATTTTTAGCAAATCAGCCTGTGATTCTTCTTGTTTACAAAGAATGTTATCTTAATCTTGATGAAACTAACCAATCTCTTCCTAGTTTGGCTGTTTCTTTGTTGCAGGAGTTTGAGGATGTATTTCCAGAGGAGATGCCGAGTGGGTTGCCGCCCATTCGAGGCATTGAGCATCAAATTGATTTGGTACCCGGGGCTGTTATTCCAAACCGACCAGCCTATAGGAGCAATCCGGAGGAGACAAAGGAGCTTCAAAGGCAAGTTGAAGATTTGATGAGCAAAGGGTACGTAAAAGAGAGCATGAGCCCATGTGCAGTACCAGTGCTACTAGTGCCAAAGAAGGATGGGACTTGGAGGATGTGCGTTGATTGCAGAGCTGTCAATAATATCACGGTAAAGTATCGCCATCCCATTCCTCGTTTAGATGATATGCTTGATGAATTGCATGGTTCATGTATTTTCAGTAAAATAGATCTTAAAAGTGGATACCATCAAATAAGAATGAAAGAGGGAGATGAGTGGAAAACTGCATTTAAGACTAAATATGGACTTTATGAATGGTTAGTTATGCCATTTGGACTTACAAATGCGCCTAGTACTTTCATGCGGTTAATGAACCATGTATTACGTGCATTCATAGGCAAATTTGTAGTCGTCTATTTTGATGATATCCTAGTGTACAGCAAGAACTTAAATGAACATATTGAACATTTGAGATGTGTGTTTGGTGTGTTGAAATCTGAAAAGTTGTATGCTAATTTTAAGAAATGTACTTTTTGCATGGAAAAAGTTGTTTTTCTTGGATATGTTGTTAGCACAGAAGGTATTGAGGTGGATGCAGAGAAAGTCAAGGCCATCAGGGAGTGGCCAACGCCTAAAGGTATCACTGAGGTAAGAAGCTTTCATGGTTTAGCTAGCTTTTATAGGCGTTTTGTTAAGGATTTTAGTACACTTGCTGCACCACTCACTGAAATCATTAAGAAGAATGTTGGGTTTCATTGGGGAACTGAACAAGAGAATGCTTTTGCTACTATTAAAGAAAGGCTATGTTCTGCACCTGTGTTAGCATTACCTGACTTTAACAAAACTTTTGAGATTGAATGTGATGCTTCAGGTATAGGGATTGGAGCCATTTTGATGCAGGATAGGAGGCCCATAGCCTTCTTCAGTGAAAAACTAAGTGGGGCTGCCCTAAATTACCCTACTTATGACAAGGAACTTTATGCTCTTGTTCGCTCTCTAGAGACATGGCAGCACTACCTTTGGCCTAAGGAGTTTGTGATCCACACTGATCATGAATCATTGAAGCATCTTAAGGGACAAGGTAAATTAAATAAGAGGCATGCTAGATGGATGGAATACATTGAGACTTTTCCTTATGTCATTCGTTACAAGCAAGGTAAGGAAAACATTGTTGCTGATGCTTTATCTCGACGGCATGTACTTCTTACTTCTATGAGTGCTAAAATGCTTGGGTTTGAATATGTGAAAGATATGTATGCCAGTGATGCTGATTTTTCTAATGTGTATTTGGCATGTGATAAAGCGGCATTTGGTAAGTTTTTTAAGCATGATGGTTATTTGTTTAAAGAAAGTAAATTGTGTGTGCCTCATTGTTCAATGCGAGAATTGTTGGTGCGAGAGGCACATGGTGGGGGCTTAATGGGACACTTTGGTGTTAGGAAAACCTTAGAAATTTTACATGAACATTTCTTTTGGCGTAGGATGCGACGAGATGTCATTAGAATCTGTGGTCGGTGCATTACATGTAGAAGGGCCAAATCTAAGGTTTTACCACATGGGTTGTATACACCCTTACCCGTCCCTAGTGAGCCGTGGGTAGACATATCTATGGACTTTGTTTTGGGGCTGCCTAGGACAAAAAGAGGTAGAGATTCTATTTTTGTGGTGGTGGATAGATTTAGTAAGATGGCACATTTCATCCCATGCCATAAAACAGATGATGCCACAAACATCGCTGATTTGTTTTTCAAGGAGATAGTACGACTCCATGGTATGCCTAGGAGTATTGTTTCGGATAGGGATGTCAAATTCCTCAGCTACTTTTGGAAGGTTTTGTGGGGAAAATTGGGTACCAAACTTTTATTTTCCACTACTTGTCACCCACAAACTGACGGACAAACTGAAGTAGTCAATAGGACTCTAACTCAACTCCTACGCACTATCATTCAAAAGAATTTGAAAACTTGGGAGGACTGTTTACCATTTATCGAATTTGCTTATAATAGGAGCATGCATACTACTACTTCTCATTCTCCCTTTGAAATTGTTTATGGTTTTAATCCACTTACTCCTTTAGATTTAATGCCTTTACCTGTTGATGTCAGGAGTAGTTTGGATGGACACCAAAAGGCTGAATTGGTGAAGTCAATTCATGAGAGAGTACGACTTCAAATTGCACAAAAAAATGAAAAGTTTGCTTCCCAAGCCAATAAAGGGAGAAAACGTGTCACCTTTGAACCCGGAGACTGGATGTGGGTTCATCTGCGCAAAGAAAGGTTCCCAGCTCATAGACGGACTAAATTGCATCCTCGAGGGGATGGACCTTTCCAAATCCTTGAGAAAATTAATGATAATGCCTATAAAGTTGATCTTCCAGGTGAGTATAATGTTTCTGCAAGTTTCAATGTTTCTGACCTTTCTCCTTTTGATGTAGGTGATGATTCGAGGTCGAATCCTTTTGAGGAGAGGGGGAATGATGGGAACCATAGTGGACCAAAGCTTAAAGATGATCATTTGCAAGTTCCAGATGGGCCAATCACAAGGTCAAGAGCTAAGAAGATCAACGAAGCAATGCAAGGACTGGTGCAATCCACTTGGGAAAAGTTCAGAAACTTATTATGCAGGGCCCCAACATTTAACATGGGCTTGAAGGAAGAAGAATCAGTTCTAGTTCATGTGATACAAGCTACAGAAGGGGTGGAATAGCTTATTGGGTTTTTATAGACTTTAATTTTTATGTTTCTATGGTTTTGGCATGTGGGCCTATTTTACCTTTTAAGTAGACATTTATTTAGCTTTAAACATGCAGTTTAAGTTGTTTTGGGCTTGAGTATTTAGTCCATCTTTTATTTTCGTTGAAGGCCTTTTTTGGCCCAAGGGTTTCTTAGAAGTGATTAAAAGAAAGAACTTTGTAGCAGCTTGAGACAGAACGTTAATGAAATTTATTTTCTGGAGAGCTATTCAGTTTTCTCTGCTTGTTCTTGATTGAACAATTCGAACTTATCAAAGGCATTTCCTTTGTGGCGTTCACCAAATCTGGGTTCTTGAAACAGGATTTCAACGGGTCTAGATCATCCCTGTGACTTGATTGTTGGCTTTCTTGGGTGAATTACAATCTGATCGTGGGTTCAAGGAATATCAATTCCACGGGTTCACATCATCTAGCCCCCTCAAAATACCCCACAAATTCACCATTAAAGTTAATAGAGTATTTTGGGGAAGTCACACAAGCTTTGATCCACATGATCATTTTGGGAGGGAATCCCAAGATTTCAAGAAGGTCAAATAAGAAGACCCAACTGAAACTATCGTAGGCCTTCATTAAGTCAACTTTCACCATTGCTCTGGGAGGACCATTAGAAGAATGATAATCTTTCATAAGGTCTTGAGCAAGCAGAATATTATCACTAATCTTTCTCCTTTTAACAAAGGCAGATTGCGATTGGTCAACAAGACTAGGGAGAACAGTTTGGATTCTACTTGCAATAATTTTTGAAATACACTTGTAAATGGTGTTGCAACAAGAGATAGGTCTAAAATCCCCCATAGCAGAGGGGTTCGGTACTTTGGGAATTAAGGCTAAAAGGGTAGCATTAGATTCCACAAGCATCTCACCAGAGGTAAAAAATTCTCTAATAGCTGCAAGAACAGAGGGTCCTATGATATTCCAAGTCTCTTTGAAGAAAAAGGCATTGTACCCATCAGGCCCAGGAGCTTTATTGCTATGGAGACTAAAAAGAGTGCTTTTAATAACTTCATCCGTGGGGATAGTGTCCATAGTACTACTTTGATCAGGGGATAAAGTTTTTGAAAAATATTTTCTAAGCTCCTAAATGCCAGGGTAGTTATGGTTAGCAGACGTCCCAAGCATAGCTTGGAAGTATCTAATAGCCTCTGATTTTGCCTCATCTTCATCATTGGTGGTGGTATTATCGGGTCTAACAAGAGAGAATCCGTTTCTTATTTCTCCGAATTTTAATAGAGTTACGGAAAAATCTAGAATTTTTATCTCCACATTCTAACCATTGAATCCTAGATTTTTTGTCTTAAGATTTCCTCCTCTATTCTCGCAGCTTCAAAGAATTTTTTCATAGCCTCTTTTTCTTCCAAGATGAGGTTATTATCCATGGGATTAGCCTTTAAATTATTTTGACTTTGAAAAAGTTCCTCCCTAGCATTGTTCAATCTAATTTTCTCTCTGCCAATAACATCTTTAGATAGCACTTTAAGTTCCTTCTTTAAGTTCCTAAGTTTATGGCATAGTTGGAACTGGGCAGTTCCTTCAATTCTATGCTCCCAAGAGTTCTGGACAGTTTGAGAGAATTTATCAAGAGAGGTCAGAAAATTATAGAATTTTATGGGTCTTCCTTTACGTTTCCTAGTATTATCAATGTTAACAATAATAGGGGAGTGATCAGACATACCTGCCGGCTTGAAATCAGCAAGGGAAACAGGGAAGTGATCCAGCCATTCCTGATTAACAACTACCCTGTCCAGCTTTTGCTGAGTAAAGTCAGGTTTTCCAAATCTTCTATTACACCAAGAAAAAAACACTCCAATATATCTAAGGTCCACAAGACAAGCATCATTAATACATTTAGAAAATTCTTCTCTCTCTACTTCGCTTCCCCTATCAGTTCCTTGGATTTCATTGGAACTAAGAGTAGCATTGAAGTCTCCCAAAGTAATCCAAGGATTAGGACCCATAGAGTTTGTAATGGTTCTAATGGAGTTCCATAGACTAATTCTTTGGGTCCCAGTATTATAAGCATAGACAAAAGAGGCCTCAAAAGAGAATTTGTTATCATCACTAGTGATCTTGGTGTGGATAACTTGAGGATTAGAGAACAAAATATCCACTTTAACAATATCAGGATTCCAAGCAATCCATATCCTACCATAACTATCAGATTGGGTGTTTGTAACAAATCGCCAATGAGGCATGATATTATTTTGAACAATCACCTCATTAATTTGTTTAACTTTAGTTTCAGTTATTCCCATAACAGAAATATCATTATCATATATGAATTTTTTCAGTTCCTTTTGTTTATAGGGCTGGTTAAGCCCCCTTATATTCCAATTACAGATAATCATTAAATACCAATGTTGGAGTTATTCGTCATACCTGAGGGAACTCCCTTCCTCTGATTAGTACTTTTACCTGGAGATATCGTGTGGCCTGGACTCAGGTTGGAACTGGCTGGGATGCCTTTGGGAATGTCATCTTGGCTCTGTTGTTGTTGAGTATTTTCCAACTTGGTCTCAGCAGCACTGCCTTCAGTTAGAATATCAAAAGAGTTTGATGCTTTAATCCCCATCTTATTGGGAGACCCTATTAGAAGATTTTGGACTGCCGAAGGGTCTATGGAGTATACAACATGCTCACTCAACCCTGCTTTAATTTCCTGAGTTGGGTGTACATTTCTACCCTGGTTTTCTTTAGAGATTTCCATAGGCACGAGAGAAGGGACCACCTTAGATGGACTATGGGGCCGATGGACATGCTTTTTTTTTTTCCCCGGAAAACGGTAAATAGATTCCAAAAAAAGGGGATGTACACATGTACAAGGGGCATACCCCAGGATATACAACAAAGCACAACGCATAAGGACAAGTGGCAAATCAAACCACTAAAATAGCCTCAACGGCCAAACGAAAATGGGACAAGACAAAACCCAAAACAAGCAAATAAAACAAACCACAAAATGCCTCAATAGGCCAAAAAACCAACACATGAACTAGAAAGGATCAACTTAAAGAAACAAAACAAGGTGAAAGCCATGCCAACACCAAGAAGAAAAACATCAAAGAACAAAGACCACCAAAATTAATCCCAATTTCTAAGTAAGGCTTCGAGTTGGTTGTGCCTCTTCCATTTGATCCTGATTTGAGCATTGATTTGTGAGGCAAAAATCTTCAATAAATGCTCTTTAGGAGTGGGGGCATTCTGAAAAGTTCTTCTATTTCTCTCTTTCCATAGGCCATAGATGGTAACTCCCAAGCAAATTCTGGGTATCAAATGATGAGAAGTCTTCCCTTTCCAATGTTGGATCATCCAAGTAACCGTGTTCTCCCAAGGGGTTCCATTCCACACTAAGTTACACCTCATCATCAAATCCTGCCAAATGAAATTGGAATAATTACAATCAAAGAAAAGATGCTCATGAGAGTCCATATTTTGAAGGCATAAAGCACAAGCTAAAGGACCAGGAGTAAAAGTGCAAATTCTATCCTGGGTGGCAAGTCTCCTCTGAATGGCAAGCCATAAAATAAAGTTCTGTCTAGGGGTACACACAGAATTCCAGACAAAATCATGCCATGGAACATTAGGAGTAGAAGGCCTAAGGTGGTTCCAGACATTGGAGAAGTTAAACTTTCCATTAGGAGAAGTGGTCCAAACAATTTTATCTTGCATGACAGTAGGCTTATAAAAATTGGTCAAAGAAGTCCGAACTTCATTAAGGCCAATAGAAATTGTAGATGGCCAATTCCAATCTAAATGAGAAACAATGGTTGCCACTTTAGCATTGGGAGCTATGGCAGCATCATAGGCAATTCTAGAGGTATAAACCTCAAATAAAGGCCCACAAGGGAGCCAATTGTCATGCCAAAGAGATGTATGTAAGCCATTTCCAATTTTATGTCTAATTAAAGGCCTGGCTATATTCCTGAGTTTTAAGAGCTTACGCCAATACCAAGAGCATTTACCAGGGGCTTTCACCTCCCAAATGCTTTTGGTTTTGAGCATGTACATGTGGACCCATTGCTTCCATATGGAATTATTAGCAGGATCAAGAAGGTTCCCTAAATGTTTAAGATTAAGCACAATATTAGTAATGAAAATATCCTTGAAACCAAGGCCGCCTTCTTTTTTGGGTTTACAAACTTTCGCCCAAGCAATTTTTGCACCATGGGCTTTATCTGTAGTTCCACTCCAAAGAAATCTGCTTAAACATTGTTCCACCTGTTTTAGGACACTTTTAGGTAAGATAAACATGCCAGACCAATACAATTGAATACCAGATAAAACAGAATGGATAAGCTGAGTCCTACCTGCATAAGACAGGAATTTGGACTTCCAAGAGTTAATACGAGAGCAAATCTTAGAAATAAGCTCTTCACAATGAAGTTTCTTTAATTTAGTTGTTATCAGAGGAACACCTAAATACTTTAAAGGAAGACAACCTTTAGAAAATTGGAGTTCATTGAGCAACTCATTTGCCAAATAATCATCCATCCCAGAAAAGAAAAGACAGCTTTTAGAATTGTTGGCTTGCAAGCCAGAGATATCATAAAATTGGTTCAAAGTACGTCTAATAAGCTTAGCAGATTCCAAGTCTCCATTTAAAAGAATAATTAAATCATCTGCAAAGCCAAGGTGTGAGATTTTCATTTTATCGCATTGCCAGTGAAAGGGAAAGAAATTATTCTGGATATTGAAATGGAGAAGTTGGCTAAAGGAGTCCATAATGATCACAAATAAGTAGGGAGAAATAGGATCTCCCTGCCTAAGCCCTTTGGCTCCATCAAAGTATCCCACAGATTCACCATTAAAACTAATGGAGTACCTGGGAGTAGAGATACAAGCTTGGATCCATTTTCTTATCAAAGGTGGAAAGCCCAAAACATTAAGAAGGTCAAAGAGGAAGGTCCAGTTAACATGATCATAAGCTTTCATAAGGTCCACTTTGGCGGCCGCCCTAGGTCTACCACCAATCTTATGGTAATCTCTTAAGAGGTCTTGAGCAAGCAAAACATTATCACTTATTTTTCTCCCTTTAACAAAAGCAGACTGTGCTTGATCGATAAGATTGGGGAGGACCAATTGGATTCTATTAGCAATAATTTTGGAGATGCATTTGTAGATAGTATTACAGCAGGATATAGGCCTAAAGTCGCCCATCTTAGAAGGATTAGGGACTTTAGGGATCAAGGCAATAATAGTAGCATTAGATTCTCTAAGCATTTCTCCCGTAGTAAAAAATTCAGTAATAGCTTTACTGATGTCATGTCCCACAGTAGGCCAAGACTGTTTGAAAAAATAAGCATTAAACCCATCAGGACCTGGAGCTTTATTATTATGTAAAGAGAAAAAAACATCTTTAATCTCTTCCGAGGTAGGAATTCTATCAAGACTCAGTAAAAGGTTCTCAGGGATCCTTTTATGGATAAACGTCCTTAAAAACCCAATGCCAGGATATTGATTCACTGCGGGGGTACCCAGCAAATCATGAAAGTATCTAATAGCTTCAATTTTGGCTTCATCTATGTTACAGGTAAATTGGCCATTCGGTTTTTCCAATTTAAAAATTCTTTTTCTATTTCTTCTATCTTTGATGTAATTAAAGAAATATCTAGAGTTTTTGTCACCTCCCTCCAACCATTGCAATCTGGATTTCTGTTTTAGAGTTTCCTCCTCAATCCAAATTGAATCATAAAAAGTTTTCATGCACAATTTTTGCTTGGCTATAAGAGCATTATCATGAGACTGTTTAAGGAGCTCAGATTGAACATTTTCCAACTCTTCTCTGGCTTTATCAGCCTGAAGTTTTTCTCTACCAAAGAAAGGCTTGGTGAATCTTTTTAGGCCATGCTTGACATTCCTAAGTTTATGACAAACCTGGTATTGGAGAGTACCTCTCACACTAGAGTTCCAGGCTTGGGAAACAACCTCAGAGTAATTATCCATCTGAGGCCAAAAATTGTAAAATTTAAAAGCTCTACCCTTCCTTCTAGCAATTTTATCGACACAAGTAATAATAGAGGAGTGGTCAGAGATACCTGGCTTGTGAAAGTGAGTATAGGAATCAGAGAAGTTGTCCAGCCAGGCTTGATTAACTAAAACTCTATCCAATTTTCTTTCAGTAAAATCAGGCTTACCATATCTTCTATTACACCAAGTAAAGAACTCCCCAGAAAATCTCAGATCAGAAAGACAAAGATGATTAACAAGATTAATAAAATCACGAATATCAGAGTTCAAACAAGCATTAGCATCAGATATCTCAGAGGTATTTAAAACAACATTAAAATCCCCCAAGACAATATGGTTAGGATCGTTAGGCCTCATAGAATTAGAAATAGAAGTTAACGTATCCCATAGATTAAGTCTCTCGGAGCCAGTATTAGCCCCATAAACAAAAGAGGCTTCAAAAGAGATACTAAGATCATAACTTTCAATATGCGTATGAATAACTTGGGGATGAATCCTAAGAATAGAGAGGTTAACTTTGTAGGGTATATTGGGGGAAGCTGCTGCTTGAACAGGGTTATCTTGGTTATGTACAGTAGTGTCCCTTACCTTAGTCTGAGAGGTCTTGATATCATCCTGTTCCAGATCTGCAGCCTCTGGTAGGATGTTACATGAGGAAAGACCTTGAGTAGTATCTTCAACAGATATCAACTTCCCCTTCTCCTTGGTCATCCATTGGCCTTCCTCTGGGCCTTTCTTAGCGCTAAGGCCCTTTTGCTGAGTATAGGTAGTATGGATTTTTTGACAGTTGTGGCCAAATTTCCTACATTTTGGACATCGAATTGGCGTCCATTGATATTCGACATGAATTCTGATGAATTGTGGATCCCCAGTAATAGGATCTTCAACTTGGATATCAAATGCATTAAGTAATTCACGCTCCGCACTAACATCTATGCAAATCCTAGCACATGAGATCCTATGGCATGTGGCTGTTATCCTATCAACGTGTAATGGTTTTTCGATAATACTAGCAATGTGACTCAATCCATTGGGATTCCAATATTCAAGTGGAATATTATAAATATTCACCCAAATAGGAACTGAGGAGGGTGCTTCTTTATTTAGAATCAACCCAGCTTGCCAGCTACGGAGAATGATGGGTTGCCCCGCAAAGTGCCAGGGACCGACCCCCTTCAAGCACTGCCTCACTAGCCTCCATGCTATCAAATTTAAAGAAAAAAAATCCAGAGTCTGTTGCGACCATGTCAATGAGTCCAGACTTGGACCACATCCTAGCAGTGTTGTTCTTAACCAATGAGTAAGGTAGTTTCTTACCAATAAAATACCCAACAAGAGTATTTTCCCAGGCTTTACTTCCTTCAGTAGCAAGATCTTTGGGCAAAACATAGCATTTGTTCTTTTCAACAACTGAGGGCTCAAAGTAGTTTAATTTAAAGGTAGGTACAGTTTTCTCTTTAACCAGAGAAGCCCAGGAATTTTTAATGGGCTTGGGATTACCTGTATGCAGAGACGCATGACCTTGGATAATAGGCGTGTGAGTGACCTTTCCCTCATTCTTGTTTAATTCAGTATGTCCGCAGGATTTAGTATATAGGAGCCCATGTGCTAAAATTTGATCACTAACATGAGTTGTCTCCTTAGGGGGCCCATTTGGGATGACTTGTAAATCATAATCTGTAACACTCAAAAGACTTTGTCCACAAGAGGATGCATGGGAGCCTTGGAAGTCAATTTGTGGGCCCGAATGATTAACAAGTGTAGTCTTCATAATATTTGTGGAAGCATTAGGAGACATAGATCCTGATTTTCGGGAAAAGGCTTCACCACCCATGTGCTTGCTATTCATTTGACCGGGGATTAAAGGAGTGTTCATAACACACGTGGCATTAGGGGTATTCATCTTATTCGGACCATTGGATACTTTAGGGCTGTCAATCGCATGCACATATGATTAACAATCCTAAATTTTGGAGACAAATCACCGGAATTCTCGGGAAAGTTACTGGTAAGCACATGGGCACTACCAGCTTTATGCGGGTTTTGAGGCTCAATAAAGCCGTTGGAATTAACTTGAATAGGCGCGTGGCTTTTACTCTCGGCAAACAAGGCAGATTGGGTATTTGTGGGACTTTTTGGATCAAAGCATGTACCAACTGTGTCTTTACCCGAGAGAACTGGTTGAAGTTGACTCTGAATTTCCTGAATACCTTCATCGTTAATAGAATACACTTCAGTCCGAGAAGGATTTGTAAGGATAAATTTACCAGACAACGTTTTGTTTCCAGTAACTCCTTTTTTCTTCTTAAGGATTTCATTAGAGTCTTGGACTGACTTAAATGAGCTCCCTTCCAAAGTTCTTCCATCCTCATTTTCTTTCTTGGCAAGATAGACTGTCCTCCCAATCTTCATGTAATTCGAGATCTTTATCAGAGTAGCCATGAGGGTCTTCTCTTTTGAGAGCATTCCTTCCTAACTGAGAATACAAGGATCTAGTAGGACCAGCATCTATGGAACCTTTAATTTCATTAGAGAGCTGGTTTGGAATAGAAATGGATTTAGCCACATTTAGTACTCGGATTTGTCCTTCTGATTGGGTACTGTTGATTGTGGATCCATCTCTAAGAAGCACAGAACCATCTCCCTTGAGGACATATTTATTCCCCAACTCTGGATCAAAAACAGAAAGGTCACCCATGGTTGTGGGACTAGTGGATGGTTCAGAGACACCCTTTGGATTATTAGACATATTCTTGATAGGATAAGCCACTTCATTGGATATTGGATTAGATGAAGGAGTGATGAGAACATGGCGGCTAGCACAAGGTGGAATGCGGACCCGAACCACGTGCCAATTGGTCCGGTTACAAGGGTGCGAGCAAAGCGGTTCAAGGACAATCTCATGGGCTGGTTCAACAAATTTGGGTTGAGACTAATCTGAGTGGCCCAAAGGAGGATACTAGTGATCCACAAGGCTGGGTGTCCATGATTCAAGCTCTAGAATAAATTATAGGCTTGCATGCCAACTTAGGGATTTTTTATATTCATTAGTTTCCTTTTATTTTAGTTTTGGGATGAATTATATTGGACCATAATATTTCGTAAGCTTAAAAGGGCCCAACTTTAAGCCTCAGCTATTTAAACAGTTTTAGGGTTTGTAATATTCAGTTTTGATCATTAATAATATTGTGAGAGTTTTCTCTTTGGTTCTTTGAAGAACTATTCGAACTTATCAGATTTACTCTGTGGCGTTCATACCTGGACTTATCAATCGAGTTTTCCATCCTTGATTGTGGCGTCTTCATCCTTTATACCAAGGTTCGCATCTGTTATAGGTGTTGGGTCGCGGTTTCCATTGAATCTGACAGTAGAACGGTCCGAGACATTAATCGTGTTACGGGTTTCGTCACATTATTGGCGGGGTTCGTATCAGTTGGTATCAGAGCAAGGTTCTAGTCTCAGGTTTATCATATCTTTTTCGTTTCTGTTCTTATTCGTTTCTTCTGGTTCTGTTCGTATTCGTTTTTGATTCTCTTCGTTTTCTTATTCGTTCTCGTTTTTGAACTGTATCAAAAAAAAAAAAAAAAAAAAGGGTGTTCGATTACGATCTGGAATTTTGTGTTTAGGGTTTGCGAATCTGATCTGTGATTTGCTCTTGTTACTTCGTGTTTGTTCATTCTCGTGATCGTTGCTATTGTGGTTTTTTTTTCTTCTTGGAATTAGGGTTTCTGAATCAGATACGTGAACTGTGAAGTCTGCCTGATTATTCAAGAAAAAAAAATACAAAAAAAGAAAAAAAAAAAAAAAAAAAAAAAAAGAAAAGAAAAGAAAAGAAAGGAAAAGAAGAGAAAAGAAGAGATCTGTAGGGGAGGAAAAAAAAAAAAAAAAAAAAAAAATACAAAAACTCGGCTTAAAATTTTATTTTTGTTTTGCGATATTTGGGGTCTAAGGAGTCCGAATCTGACCTTACTCCATAGTGTGAAAAAAATTTTCCGAAAATTCCATTTTTTGTGCTTTTGAAAACCTAGCCATCCGCGTTCGTTTTTTTTTCGTCGTGCTTTCAGCTTCCAAATTTGATTGGTCTAGTTTGGGTGTGGATTGTTACTGAGAAATTCTGGTCATTGTTTGAACAGTTTCATAAGAACCGAGTGAGAATTACTACGAGTGGAAAAACGCAAGAGTGGTGAGCACATAAGAGGGTAAAAGCCAAATTGATTTTTCAGTTTAAACACGAGTGAACTTGAGTGATACATCCTAGTTGAGTGAAAACACGTGAGCGAGAGTTGTGAGGTCCTATATATATTTTTTATCTAATCTTTGTTTTTCAGCGAAATATGGCCAATAAAGACGAAATTAATGCCGGGGAGGTTTCGGGACAGACTGATCAGAAACTACTATTGGAGGCATTAATGGGTGAAATGAGGAGGGTATTGAGGACAGAGATGGAACAAGTTCATGAACGGTTAGATAGAGTAGAGAATGCACGTGTGGAGCAGCCACAAAACAATGCTCCTCATGGACGTAGAAGAGAGAGAGTTCAACCGAGGGGAGTGAGAGTTGAAGAAGAGGAGTATTTTTGGGGAGACTTTGACGAAGAAAATGATCAGGAATCAATAGATAATCATAGGAGATATGGTGGTCGGGGTAGAGAAGTTAGGTTTAGAGAAGCTAGGAACCGGGAAGATAATAATTTGGGTAGTATTAAGATGAAGATTCCTTCGTTTCAAGGGAAGAATGATCCGGAAGCCTATCTAGAATGGGAGAAGAAGGTAGAATTAGTATTTGATTGCCACCATTACTCTGAGGCTAAGAAGGTAAAACTTGCTGCCATTGAATTTTCTGATTATGCTATCATTTGGTGGGATCAATTGGTGTTGAATAGGAGAAGAAATAGGGAGCGTCCAATAGAGACATGGGAGGATATGAAAACTGTGATGAGGAAGCGGTTCGTTCCAAGCTATTATTACCGAGAGTTGTACTAACGTTGCTAGCACAACTTTGGTGGAGAAATTAGGGCTGCCAACAATCAAGCATCCACGACCTTATAAATTGCAATGGCTCAATGATAGTGGTGAAGTAAGGGTAACTAAACAGGTGTTAGTTTCTTTTCGTATTGGGAAATATGAAGATGAAGTTTTGAGTGATGTGGTTCCGATGCAAGCTGGACACTTGTTGTTAGGGAGGCCATGGCAATTTGATCGACGTGTTAAGCATGATGGTTTCACAAATAAATACTCGTTCGTGCTTAATCAAAGGACAATCACCTTAGTGCCTTTGACACCGAAGCAAGTTTATGAAGATCAAGTGAGGTTGCAAAGGGAGAGTGAACAAAAGAGAAAGAGTGAGAAAAATGAGAGAGAAAAAGAAAAGAAAAATGCAGCCATTGAGGGAAAATTAGAGGGAAACCAAAAAAAGAATTTTTATGCAAAAGCGAGTGAGATCAAACGAGCGTTGTTTTCAAATCAGCCTATGATTGTACTTTTGTACAAAGAGGCATTTTTAAACACTAACCAAATTGACTCATCTTTGCCTAGTTCTGTTGTTTCTCTTTTGCAGGAGTTTGGTGATATCTTTCCCGAGGAGGTTCCACATGGTTTACCCCCTATTCGAGGGATTGAACATCAAATTGATTTCGTGCCCGGTGCTACCATTCCAAACCGACCAGCCTATAGAAGCAATCCTGAGGAGACAAAGGAGCTACAAAAGCAGGTTAGTGAGTTGATGGAAAAGGGGTACGTAAGAGAAAGTATGAGTCCATGCGCCGTTCCGGTGATTTTGGTTCCTAAGAAGGATGGGACGTGGAGAATGTGCGTTGATTGCCGAGCCGTCAACAACATAACGGTAAAGTATCGACACCCTATTCCTCGCTTAGATGATATGTTAGATGAGTTGCATGGTTCTTGTATATTTTCTAAGATTGATTTGAAAAGTGGGTATCATCAAATTAGAATGAAAGAGGGTGATGAATGGAAAACTGCATTTAAAACAAAATATGGTTTGTATGAATGGTTAGTTATGCCTTTTGGATTAACTAATGCTCCTAGTACTTTTATGAGATTGATGAACCATGTTTTGCGTGCTTTCATTGGAAAATTTGTAGTTGTTTATTTTGATGATATCCTGATTTATAGCAAAAACTTGGAAGAGCATTTGAAGCATTTAAAACTTGTGTTAGATGTGCTTAGAAATGAAAAGTTGTTTGCTAACCTAAAGAAGTGCACTTTTTGCACCGATAAGCTTGTGTTTCTTGGTTTTGTTGTGTGTGCACAAGGAATACAGGTTGATGAAGAAAAGATTCGTGCTATCCAAGAATGGCCAAGCCCATCTTGTGTAAGTAATGTGCGAAGTTTTCATGGACTTGCTAGTTTTTACAGGAGGTTCGTGAAAGACTTCAGTAATATAGCTGCACCGATAACCGAAGTCATCAAGAAAAATGTTGGGTTCAAATGGGGGGAAGAGCAAGAGAAGGCATTTCAATTACTCAAGGAGAAGTTAACTCATGCACCTTTACTTGCTTTACCTAACTTTACAAAAACTTTTGAAATTGAATGTGATGCTTCAGGTTTAGGTATTGGCGCCGTGCTTATGACAAAGAAGGAAGACCGATTGCATACTTTAGTGAGAAGTTAAGTGGGGCTGCCTTAAACTATCCCACGTATGACAAAGAGATGTATGCATTGGTTCGAGCTTTGGAGACATGGCAGCATTACTTGTGGCCTAAAGAGTTCGTGATTCACACCGATCATGAGTCTTTAAAGCACCTTAAAGTCCAACACAAGTTGAACAAGAGGCATGCACGATGGGTTGAATTCATTGAGACGTTTCCATACGTCATTCGATATAAACAAGGTAAGGAGAACATCGTTGCCGATGCACTTTCTCGAAGGTACATTCTAATCTCTACTCTTGATGCTAAGATTCTTGGTTTTGAGCATATTAAGGAATTGTATCCTTTAGATCTCGATTTTAGTGAAGAATTTGAATCTTGTGAAAAAACTGCCCATAATAAATTCTATAGGCATGAGGGGTTTTTATTTCGAGAAAATAAATTGTGCATTCCAACTTGTTCAGTGAGAGAGTTGCTTGTGCGAGAGTCACATGGGGGAGGGTTAATGGGACATTTTGGGGTAGTAAAAACATTAGCCGTCTTACAAGAACACTTCTATTGGCCACGCATGAAACAAGATGTTGAGAGAATTTGTGGTAGATGTGTCACATTTAGGCGAGCGAAATCTAGAGTACAACCCCATGGCTTATACACACCTCTTCCAATTCCTAGTGAACCATGGATTGATATTTCAATGGATTTTGTGTTAGGTTTACCTAGGACTAAACACGGTCGAGACTCAATTTTTGTGGTTGTGGATAGATTTTCCAAGATGGCACATTTTATTCCATGTCACAAAACTGATGATGCTTCACATGTTGCTGATTTGTTCTTTAAGGAGATTGTGAGATTACATGGTATGCCTAGAACCATTGTTTCAGATAGAGATGTTAAGTTCTTGAGTTACTTTTGGAAGACCTTGTGGTGTAAGTTGGGGACTAAGTTATTATTTTCTACTACTTGTCATCCACAAACTGATGGTCAAACCGAAGTAGTAAATAGGACTTTATCTACTTTGTTAAGGGCTATTATTAAAAAGAACATCAAAACATGGGAAGAATGTTTACCACATGTTGAGTTTGCTTATAATCGTACTATCCATTCTGCTACTAAATTTTCACCCTTTGAAATTGTGTATGGTTTTAATCCTTTAACTCCTTTGGATTTATCTCCTTTACCTGTTACTGAGCATGTTAATTTAGATGGCAAAAAGAAAGCAGATTTTGTTAAGCAGATTCATGAGAAAGCAAGGCTCAATATTGAGCGAAGAACGGAGCAATATGCAACGCAAGCTAACAAAGGGCGACGCAATATCATCTTTGAACCTGGAGATTGGGTTTGGGTACACATGCGAAAAGAAAGATTTCCAGCACAAAGGCGTTCAAAATTGCTTCCCCGAGGCGATGGTCCTTTTCAAGTTCTTGAGCGCATCAATGACAATGCCTACAAGCTAGAGTTGCCTGGTGAGTATAATGTTAGTACTACTTTTAATGTTGCTGATTTATCTCCTTTTGATGTAGGTGATGATTTGAGGACAAATCTTTTTCAAGAGGAGGGGAATGATGAGAACATGGCGGCTAGCACAAGGTGGAATGCGGACCCGAACCACGTGCCAATTGGTCTGGTTACAAGGGCGCGAGCAAAGCGGTTCAAGGACAATCTCAATGGGCTGGTTCAACAAATTTGGGTTGAGACTAATCTGAGTGGCCCAAAGGAGGATACTAGTGATCCACAAGGCTGGGTGTCCATGATTCAAGCTCTAGAATAAATTATAGGCTTGCATGCCAACTTAGGGATTTTTTATATTCATTAGTTTCCTTTTATTTTAGTTTTTTGATGAATTATATTGGACCATAATATTTCGTAGGCTTAAAAGGGCCCAACTTTAAGCCTCAGCTATTTAAACAGTTTTAGGGTTTGTAATATTCAGTTTTGATCATTAATAATATTGTGAGAGTTTTCTCTTTGGTTCTTTGAAGAACTATTCGAACTTATCAGATTTACTCTGTGGCGTTCATACCTGGACTTATCAATCGAGTTTTCCATCCTTGATTGTGGCGTCTTCATCCTTTATACCAAGGTCCGCATCTGTTATAGGTGTTGGGTCGCGGTTTCCATTGAATCTGACAGTAGAACGGTCCGAGACATTAATCGTGTTACGGGTTTCGTCACATTATTGGCGGGGTTCGTATCAAGGAGAGCCAGCTTTCCCATGACTATCAATTTGATTTTTTTTCTTCTTATTTGACCCCATTGAAATGGAGAAAATAAGAGATCAGAATAAGAATTCTAGAGAGAAGGTGGACATTCTCTCACTAAGAAAAACTTTCAGGGATCCCATTAAGAGCAGCATCATACACAATTCTATTAGAGAAATGATCCAACAAGGGGCCCAGGGGGAGCCAGTTATCAAACCAAAGGAAAGTGTCATTACCATTACCAATTCGGTGAATTAATAAGGGTTTAGCAACTTCTCTAAGCTTTAATAACTTTCTCCAGTACCAAGAGCATTGGGACAGAAAATTGGCCTGCCAGAAACTCTTGTTTTTAAGCATATACAAATGGATCCACTTTCTCCACAAGGAATCATTAGAAGGGTCCAAAAGACTTCCAATATGTTTCAAATTTAAGGTCTTGTTAACCAAAACAAGATCTTTAAAACCCAGACCCTCTTCCCTCTTAGGCCTATACACTTTGGACCAAGCAACCTTAGCCCCAGAAATCTTATCTGTCTTACCAGACCAGAGGAAACGAGATAAAGCTTGGGAAACTTGTTTGAGGACACCTTTGGGGAGAATAAACAAGCCAGACCAATAAAGTTGAATTCCTGTCAAGACTGAGCTTATCAGTTGGGCTCTACCTGCATAAGATAAAAATTTAGATTTCCAAGAATTAATCCTAGAGCAAATCTTATTGACCATCCCTTCACAATCTTGTTTTTTCAGTTTTGAAGTAATAAGGGGAACGCCAAGATACTTAACAGGAAGGTTGCCTTTAACAAATTGGAGGGCAGAAATGATCTCATCACACAAGTCATCCTCAATACAAGAGAAGAATAAGCAACTTTTAGAGTTGTTTGCTTGTAAGCCAGAAATGTGATAAAATTGGTTAAGAGTAAGCCTAATCGTTTTAACAGACTCCACATCCCCATTAAATAAAATAAGAAGGTCATCCGCAAAACAAAGATATGAAATCTTTAATTTATCACATTTCCAATGGTAGGTAAAAGACTCCCCAAGAGTGTTATGAAGCAACAGTTGGCTAAGGGTATCCATAATAATAACAAACAAATAAGGAGAGATATGATCGCCTTGTCTTAACCCTTTAGCACCCTCAAAGTACCCCACAGATTCTCCATTAAAATTAATAGAATATCTAGGAGTAGTGATACAAGCAACAATCCATTTCTTAAGGTTAGGAGGGAAGCTAAGGACATCAAGCAAATCAATAAGAAATTCCCAGCTAACACTATCATAGGCCTTCATAAGATCAACTTTAGTTGTAACCCTGGGTTTACCCGTTTGTTTATGGTAATCTCTAAGGAGATCTTGGGCAAGAAGGATATTATCACTGATCTTCCTACCCTTCACAAAAGCAGACTGTGCTTGATCAATAAGATGGGGAAGAATAAGTTGGAGTCTGCTAGCAATTATCTTAGATATGCATTTATAAACAGTATTACAACATGAGATGGGTCTAAAATCGCCCATCTTAGAAGGGTTGGAAACCTTGGGAATCAAAGCAATAAGAGTAGTGTTAGATTCTCTTAACAATTCACCATTGTGAAAAAATTCTTTTACTGCCTCAGTAATAGAAGGACCAATAGTAGCCCAAGAATCTTTGAAGAAAAAAGCATTAAAACCATCAGGACCCGGGGCTTTGTTACTATGTAAACTGAAAAATGCCTTCTTGATATCATCATTCGAGGGGATTCTATCCAGATTAGCCTTTAACTCATCAGGGATCCTCTTATGGACAAAAGATCTGATATGATCTTTCCCAGGGTAGTTGTTATTAGCGGGAGTTCCAACTAAATTATGAAAATATGTAATAGCTTCCCCTTTAGCTTCATCACAATTGGCAGTAAAATTACCATCAGGTTTTTCAAGAACAGTTATCCTTTTAAAATTCCTCCTTTCTTTTATGGATAGATGGAAATATCTAGAATTTTTATCACCCACATCAAGCCATTGTAGCCTAGATTTTTGTTTTAGAATTTCTTCTTCAATCCAAATGGCTTCATGGTATCTATCCAAACAAGGCTTGAGTTGTTCAATTAAATCTGTATTACTAGGATCATGAAGTAAAGAAGATTGCAAGGTTTTAAGGGCTTCCCTAGCGTTATCTGCATTGGCCTTTTCTTGGCCAAGAGAGCTTTTTCAGTTCCTGTTTAAGGATTCTAAGCTTATGACAAATTTGATATTGGGCAGTTCCTTCAATTCTTTGGTTCCAAGTATTAGAAACAATTTTAGAGTAGTGATCCAACTTAGTCCAGAAGTTATAAAATTTAAAGGCCCTACCTTTTCTTCTAATATTTTTGTTAATATGGACGACAATAAGAGAATGATCAGACATACCTGGGGCCTGGAAATGAGCAAAAGAATCAGTGAAATGATCAAGCCAAGTCTGATTCACTAAAGCTCTATCCAATTTCCTTTGTGTGAAGTCAGGCCTTCCATATCTTCTATATTACACCAAGTAAAAAATTTGCCTACATATTTAAGGTCAACTAGGCAACAGTCATTAGTAACTTTAAGAAAATCATACATATCATTATTCCAGCCATGATTATCATTGGAAATTTCACCAGGATTTAGAGTAACATTAAAATCCCCAAGAGTGATATAATTAATATTGAGAGTACTAGCATGAATGGACCTTAAATCTGACCATAGAGCACCTTGAGCTTGGCTAGAGTTGTAGCCTTAGACAAAAGAGGCTTCCAAGTAAACAGATTTGTCAACATTTTCAATGCTCACATGGATAAGTTGAGAAGTAGTTTTAATAATTTTAAGGCAAATCTTATCAGCATTCCAGCCGATCCAAATTCTACCAGCAGAGCTAGGGTTACTATTAGAAACAAAGGCCCAATACTTGAAAACTTTGTTTCTAATAAAATCCTCATTAGCATGTTTTACCTTAGTTTCCACAATACTTAAAACATCAAAGTTATTATCATAAATAAACTTAGCAACTTCAGATTGCTTGGAAGCAAGGTTAAGACCTCTAATATTCCAGCTGCTTACTATCATTAAGAACGTCTATGGGATTGTCTACTCTTACCTGAAGACCTTGAGTGGGAGTTCCTCTGTTGCTTTGGCTTGCCATGGCCAGGAGAAGGCATTGGAGGCTCTTTTGAAATTGAACCTGACTCATGTATGGGTCCTTTAGCAGGGTTAAGCATGAGAGATTCATCCTCAGCATTCTGTGTTTCCACTGCTTTAGCTATTAGGTTTCCAGTAGGGAGAGCATTAGGATTCCTGGGACTTGTTTTGTCTGAATGCACAGATAGATCATCAATAACAATTTGCCTTCTCTCTTGAGGAATCTCATGTTGCTCTTCAACTGAACTAGGATGCAGAGCTGAGAATTTGTTACTCAAAGTAAGATCATTTTTGCCATTCAGGTTTAAAATAGTAGTTAATGATTCTGGTATAAGAGTGGCTTGCTGTGGGATAGGGTCCTTGATAGAAATCTCAGTAGATTGCTCATCCATCTTGAGATGCAAAGTGGAGGAAGATGCCAAGGATTCCTCTCCCTTCCCTTCCCCTATCAATGAGTGAGTATGAACCTTATCTGGACTAGCCTTCAGCTCCTCAACAACAGGTTGTTGAACACTAGCTGGTGGGCTATTTATACTAGGGGTTGCTTGGTTCAACTTACCCTTGCCTTTGGTTTCCCATCCATCTTCATCAACCTTGGTATGGTGGGTGCTAGTACCCTGAGCTTGAGGCTTAGTGAATTTCTGGGGAGCTTGAAACCTTGCACAATCATGACCAAACCTCTTGCATTTTGCACACCTTACTGGGGTCCACTGATATTCAACCCCAATGTTAATTCTATCAGACTCTGTTCCTTCCACCTCAATTTCAAAATTCTTTAAGAGTTCAAACTCAGCATTAACTTCAATACAAATTCGGGCATAAGAAATCCGTCTACAGGTGGCTGTCATTTTGTCAACATGTAGAGGTTTCCCTATCACACTAGCTATATGGCTAAGACCTTCTGGTGTCCAGAATTCCATGGGAATGTTGAAGAAGTGAACCCAAATTGGGATTGAAGAAGGAGCTTCCTTATCTAAGATAAGGCCTGGCTGCCAATTTTTTGAGTAAAATGGGTTGGCCAACTACATGCCAAGGGCCACTTTCCAGCACATTCTCACTTTCTTCCTTAGAGTTGAACTTGAAAAAAAAATAACCAGAGTCAGTAGCAAGCATATCAAACATCCCATGCTTTGCCCAAAGTCTAGCAGTAGCAGTCTTGACCAAGGTGTAGGGGAGTTTTTTACTAATGAAAGAGCCCACAAGGGTGTTATCCCAATTTTGAGTTCCATAAGAAGGCAGCTCTCTTGGCAAAGAAACCAACTTTCTGTTATCACCTTTGGGTTTAATATAGTTAAGCTTAAAGCTGGGATTAGTTTTACCTTTAACAAGGGAAGCCCAGCTAGAAGATATAGCAACTTCAGCTCCTATAGAAGTCCCGTGGGTAGATTGAGGATGTAGGTCCCTTGGTTTATTAGGAGGAGAACCATCGGAAGATATGATGTGTGTATAAAGTTGAGGGGCACTAGAGGAAATACCATTACCAAGCTTAGCTGTCACATGGCTAGTGCAAGAAGGCACTTTGCCAGTATTCAAATTGGTCCCCAATTGAGGGAAGCCAACCACCTCGAATGTGAGAGAAGCTGGTTTGTAATCCCCAGTACTTGGTTTCTTTCCGGGACCATTCTGCCCTTTAGTGCTGGCATGTTCAATGCTAGCCACATGCGGGGCATTGTTAATAGAGATAGGCAGCTTGTGAGTGGGACTTGCGGCAGACAAATTGTCACACCCCGATTTTTTGAACAACCAAATATTTAATCCAGAGCATATATCCAGACTAATATTCAATTTCCAAAGCACCGAGAGTGACACCCGGCCTCACACAGACTAATAGATAATTATAGAAAATAGTATTTTATACTCATTAAATAAGAACATGTGATTTTGTGTTTAAAAAAAAACTCTTTTTATTAAACTTGAATTCCCAAACATTTGTTTTCATTATAAAAGAAATTAAACTACATTCCACATATTACATCCTTTCGATATACCAAAGAAATATTATATTCATTCAATAAAACCCTCTTCACAGAGTTCAGCGGAAAGAAAACAATTAAGCATAAAATTATATACATCCATAGGTCAGAGCAATTACAACGTTCCCAATACCCAATATATAATCCTTATTACAATTATACACTTGTGGCCCACACTGCCAGAAATAAAATAAAGTACAACAAAAAAAATACAACTCTAATAATAAACAACACTGCGACAATCTCTTCACCCAAACAGAAGCTCCAAAGAAAATCTTCAAATACTAAACCTGCACATACATTCGACTACGTTTCATATAGAAACGCACCCGAATGCATTACGCACCCGGGTCAGTATATAAAATACTGGTGTGAGTTAACAAAAAAATATAAAACGAGTCTTAGGGAACAACGGTGTCCCATAGACTCCCAAAAGTACTCACAAAGGAACAACATGACCACCTCATATCATACAATATCGTTGCACAGAAAATGAACAATGTCATCACACATAATTCATGTCGGGTTAGAACAGTAGTTCCACGCACATTTCAGGACAGAACGGTAGTTTCCTTCAATGTGGTGGCAGTGGCTCCAACCCCGAATAAACACAACTGAATACTTACCGGTCGGATATCTATGGTGAGTCAGCCCTGCATAAAAGTTAGTGGACCCACCATCCTGTAATATATAGTTATCACAAACCAAGCAAATAAGTCAGTAAACAACATTTCCACATTCTAACTTAAACGTCGCATTCATTATTCCAAACTTATCAGTCTTATGAAATACTCCATTGTCATTATTTATTAGCCTTTAATTATCTTTGTGTTCCCTAGGTTCACCACTTGGTCACCCTCCATGGTACAGCCCACACCTATATCCCATGTGTGCCCGGGCATACTACCAACACCCACTTCCGTGCCAGTTTGGTTGGGGTATCAACCAAACCAGGTATACACAACGGACGGCTGGTCAATATGTCAAGACGTCTATACAATATAAGCCGAGCATAAGGCTTAGGCCAGCTTGATCATGAAGCCACTGGCAAAAAGTACACTCAACAAGTCTTAAGCCAGCTTGATCACGAAGCCACTGGCAAAAGAGTGCGAGCTACCAAAAACAATAACACAACAAACGGGGAGTAGTGAACACTAAGGTCTTTTCCCAGTTTCTTACCATCTACGTTAATTCTCATAAGTGCCCATTCACGAGGGTTTAATCACGTCATTAACCACTTCGGGAATTTATCATTTATTCCATGGAATATCATTATCCAATTATTCACGATAAGGCCTTTTTTTTTTTTTTTTGCCAAAATTCTATTCAAGTCTCTAGCGTAGTATTTTCATAATAATTATCTAATACCACACATAGAATAAGTTGGGGTTTCTTAACACATAGCATATAAAATCGACACTCAACAATACTATTTAAAATAGTCCCAAACATACCCTTACATTAAACAGTCCCAAAACTAACATGGACTGAAATTATTCCTCATAATAATTCCGCACAAAGAAACATCTCTAACAATATTCATAAACATAAATTCAAAATTCGGAGTTAACATTCACTGCTACTGTAATATAAATTTTGCTGCCCAAACGGTGCAGAATTGGGAAAAATGATATTAGACAAATGATGAGAACATGGCGGCTAGCACAAGGTGGAATGCGGACCCGAACCACGTGCCAATTGGGCCGGTTACAAGGGCGCGAGCAAAGCGATTCAAGGACAATCTCAATGGGCTGGTTCAACAAATTTGGGTTGAGACTAATCTGAGTGGCCCAAAGGAGGATACTAGTGATCCACAAGGCTGGGTGTCCATGATTCAAGCTCTAGAATAAATTATAGGCTTGCATGCCAACTTAGGGACTTTTTATATTCATTAGTTTCCTTTTATTTTAGTTTGGGGTGAATTATATTAGACCATAATATTTCGTAGGCTTAAAAGGGCCCAACTTTAAGCCTCAGCTATTTAAACAGTTTTAGGGTATGTAATATTCAGTTTTGATCATTAATAATATTGTGAGAGTTTTCTCTTTGGTTCTTTGAAGAACTATTCGAACTTATCAGATTTACTCTGTGGCGTTCATACCTTGACTTATCAATCGAGTTTTCCATCCTTGATTGTGGCGTCTTCATCCTTTATACCAAGGTTCGCATCTGTTATAGGTGTTGGGTCGCGGTTTCCATTGAATCTGACAGTAGAACGGTCCGAGACATTAATCGTGTTACGGGTTTCGTCGCATTATTGGCGGGGTTCATATCAGTTGGTATCAGAGCACAGTTCTAGTCTCAGGTTTATCATATCTTTTTCGTTTCTGTTCTTATTCGTTTCTTCTGGTTCTGTTCGTATTCGTTTTTGTTTCTCTTCGTTTTCTTATTCGTTCTCGTTTTTGAACCATATCAAAAAAAAAAAAAAAGGTGTTCGATTACGATCTGGAATTTCGTGTTTAGGGTTCGCGAATCTGATTTGTGATTTGCTCTTGTTACTTCGTGTTTGTTCATTCTCGTGATCGTTGTTATTGTGATTTTTTTTCCTTCTCGAGAATTAGGGTTTCTGAATCAGATACGTGAACTGTGAAGTCTGCCTGATTAAAAAAAAAAAAAAAAAAGAGAAAAAAAAAAAAAAAAAAAGAGAAGAAAAGAAAAGAAGAGATCGGTAAGCCGCGAAAAAAAAAAAAAAAAAACTCGGCTTAAAATTTTATTTTTGTTTTGTGATATTTGGGGTCTAAGGAGTCCGAATCTGACCTTACTCCATAGTGTGAAAAAAATTCTTCCGAAAATTCCATTTCTTTTGTGCTTTTGGAAACCTAGCCATCCGCGTACGTTTTTAGTCGTGCTTTCAACTTCCAAATTTGATTGGTCTAGTTTGGGTGTGGATTGTTACTGAGAAATTCTGGTCATTGTTTGGTCAGTTTCATAAGAACCGAGTGAGAACTACTACGAGTGGAAAAAGGCAAGAGTGGTGAGCACATAAGAGGGTAAAAGCCAAATTGATTTTCAGTTTAAACACGAGTGAACTTGAGTGATACATCCTAGTTGAGTGAAACACGTGAGCGAGAGTTGTGAGGTCCTGTATATTTTTTTTATCTAATCTTTGTTTTGCAGCGAAATATGGCCAATAAAGATGAAATTAATGCCGGGGAGGTTTCGGGAGAGACTGATCAGAAACTACTATTGGAGGCATTAATGGGTGAAATGAGGAGGGTATTGAGGACAGAGATGGAACAAGTTCATGAACGGTTAGATAGAGTAGAGAATGCACGTGTGGAGCAGCCACAAAACAATGCTCCTCATGGACGTAGAAGAGAGAGAGTTCAACCGAGGGGAGTGAGAGTTGAAGAAGAGGAGTATTTTTGGGGAGACTTTGACGAAGAAAATGATCAGGAGTCAATAGATAATCATAGGAGATATGGTGGGCGGGGTAGAGAAGTTAGGTTTAGAGAAGCTAGGAACCGGGAAGATAATAATTTTTTTTTTTTTTCGGAATATGGTTAATCAATAAAAAAGGAAAAAGCCAAACGGCACTGTACAAACATGCAAGGGGCATACCCCAGGATATACAATGAGCTCAAAAACACTGCGAAGGAGAACCTAGGCAACAATGGATGGTGACCTTTCTAAAGCAGAGCCAAGAAAGAGGACCATCCAACCTAAACAAAAGCATCCCAAAAAGGAGAGCACAATCAACCCAGGCTAATAACAAAAGCTCACAAAAGCAACAAACTGCAACAAGCAAAGGACTACAACTTTGCTACCATGCTAACCCCATCAATACAACCAAACACTACCATATACTACAAAAAGAAAACACTGCCAAATAGCTTCCAAATACAACCAATTATAACCATAAGGAAAGATAATCATGAAGCTTTGGGTCTTTCGCCCATTTAATAGAAACTTGGGCATGGATATTGATGATAATATCGCTAGATATCCTTTCTTTTGGTTTCCTTTCAAGTTTGAAGATCCTAGCATTCCTCTCCCTCCATATTGCATAGATGGTATTTCCTAGGCACATCCTAGGCATTATATCTTTGGCCTTCTTTGACTTCCATTTACTAGCTGCCCAAATCACAAAGGAATTCCAATTCAAGGGGGCCCCAGCTATACTGATCCTGCTCAAGAGACCCTGCCAAATGAAATGAGAGTAGTCACAAGAAAAGAACAAATGATCATGAGATTCGATATCTTTAAAGCAAAAAACACAAGCAAGAGGGCCCGGAGTGAAATGCCAAATCCTATCTTGAGTAGAAAGTTTATTCAGCATGGCAAGCCAAACAATAACACTGTGGCTGGGGATATTCCCCGGGAACCAAGTCAAATGATACCAAGGAACAATCGGATGTTTATCTCTCAAGAATTCCCAGGTAGGGGAAAGCTCAAATTTCCCTTTGGGGGAAGGATTCCACAAGATAGTATCATTTCCATGTGATGGAGGAGGAAGAGAGGCCGTGACAGCCTTAATGGCTATAAGCTCCCAAGAGGACGCTACAGGCCACTTCCATTCATCCCTAACAATAATAGTGTTAACTTTAGAGGAATTAGGTAATGCAGCATAATGAATAACATTTGACCCATATTTATCAAAAATAGAACCAAATGGGAGCCACGGGTCGTGCCAAAGGTAAGTAGACGTGCCATTACCAACCTTATACTTCAACAAGGGTTTAGCAATGTCCCTAAGTTTAAGAAGCTTCCTCCAGTACCAAGAGCACTGGGCAGGAGGCTTAACAAACCAGAAACTCTGATCTTTAAGCATATAAACTCTAATCCACTTATTCCAATGGGAAGAATTGGATGGAGAGAGAAGATTCCATATGTGTTTAAGGTTTAGGATCGAATTCATTTCAACCAAAGGTTTAAGACCGAGTCCTCCTTCCTTTTTGGGTAAGCAAACTTTATCCCACGCAACCTTAGACCCATAAGTCTTCTCTACACTACCAGACCATAGGAACCGTCTAATTATCTGTTCAATATCCTTCAAAAGCCCTTTAGGGAGCACAAACATCCCAGCCCAGTAATTATGAATTCCCCTAATAACAGTGTTAACAAGTTGAATTCTCCCAGCATATGACAAAAATTTTGAGGTCCAAGACTGGACCCTAGCTGTGATTCTCTTAGTAAGGTCATTACAGTCACACTTCCTAAGTCTAGAAGTAATAAGAGGGACACCAAGGTACTTTAGAGGAAGAGACCCCATGGAAACTTGGAAAACTTGCTTAATAGTCTCTCCCTCCTCTTCGAGAACATCTGCCATAAACAAACAACTTTTGGAATTATTAGCACTTAGACCCGTGAAATCGTGAAATTGAAGTAGGGTATCCTTGATAATTTTGGCAGATTGACCATCTCCATGAAAGAAAATCATAAGATCATCAGCAAAGCAAAGATGGTCAGTCTTAGTTTTCTCACATCTCCAATGATATTTAAACGAATTAGAGTTAGTGATGTTATGGTGAAGCAGTTGACTGAGAGAATCCATAATTAAAACAAACAAGTAAGGGGAGATGGGATCTCCCTGACGAAGGCCTCTGGCTCCTTCAAAATACCCAACTGACTCCCCATTAAAGCATATGGAGTACTTAGGCGTAGTAACACATGCCTGAATCCATTTGATAAAAGTTGGGGGAAATCCCAGCACAACAAGTAAGTCAAATAAGAAAACCCAACTAACACTATCGTATGCTTTCATTAAATCAACTTTCACAGAGGCTCTGGGAACTCCACCAGATTTATGATAGTTTCTCATTAAATCTTGGGCTAGTAAGATATTATCACTAATTTTCCTCCCTTTGATGAAAGCAGATTGAGCCTGATCAATCAAGCTAGGGAGAGTGGACTGGATTCTTTTCGCAATAATCTTAGAAATGCACTTGTAAATAGTATTGCAACAAGAAATAGGTCTAAACTCTCCCATGGCAGAAGGGTTAGGCACTTTGGGAATGAGAGCAATAAGAGTGGCATTTGTCTCCCTCAGAAGCTCACCATAGATGAAAAATTCTTTAACCGCGGCAATAAAAGTAGGACCAATAATATCCCAAGAGACCTTGAAAAAATGAGCATTATACCCATCAGGGCCAGGAGCTTTATTGCTATGAAGGCCAAATAAAGTATCTTTGATTTCTTTTTCCGTCGGAATGTTTTCCAAATCCCTAATTTGATCTAATTGTAAAGATTTTGAAATAACTTTCCTAAGCTCCTGGATACCCGGGTACCTATGGGACGCAGCAGTACCGAGTAAATTTTGGTAATATCTAATGGTCTCACTTTTTGCTTCTTCCTCAGAAGAGGTGATAGTACCATCTGGTCTAACGAGGGAGATGATTCTTTTCATATTACGCCTTTGTTTGATGGAGTTATAAAAATACGATGTGTTTTTGTCTCCTCCCTCAAGCCATTGGATTCTAGATTTCTGTCTAGCTATATCCTCTTCAATTCTAGACGCTTCATAGAATGCTCTGATTTTCTTCGTTTCAAGGGAAGAATGATCCGGAAGCCTATCTAGAATGGGAGAAGAAGGTAGAATTAGTATTTGATTGCCACCATTACTCTGAGGCTAAGAAGGTAAAACTTGCTGCCATTGAATTTTCTGATTATGCTATCATTTGGTGGGATCAATTGGTGTTGAATAGGAGAAGAAATAGGGAGCGTCCAATAGAGACATGGGAGGATATGAAAACTGTGATGAGGAAGCGGTTAGTTCCAAGTTATTATTACCGAGAGTTGTACAACAAGTTGCAAAGTTTGAGGCAAGGTAATAGGAGTGTGGAAGAATATTATAAGGAGATGGAAGTTGCTATGATTCGAGCGAATGTAGAGGAAGATCGAGAGGCTACAATGGCTAGATTCTTAGTTGGGTTGAATCGGGAAATTGCCAATGCAGTGGAATTGCAACACTATGTTGAGTTGGAGGATATGGTACACATGGCTATTAAAATTGAGAATCAACTCAAGAGGAGGGGCAGCAGCACACGTCCAAGCCAAAATCCAAGCCAAAATTCCAATACATCCGCTTGGAAACCAAATAATTGGAAAAGAGATGAGAAGCAGCCTTTGGTGAAGCCAAAAACTGAGCAAAAACAAGAGGTGGCCAGCCATGGAAATCAAGGTAAATCCGATTCGTCTACTTCTCGGAACCGCGATATTAAGTGTTTTAAGTGCCAAGGTAGGGGACACATAGCTAGCCAATGTCCGAACAAGAGAGTTATGGTGTTACGAGATAATGGTGAGATTGAAACCGAAGATGAAGATGACAACGAATCTGTGCCACCATTGGAGGATGCCGATGATGAAGAGTACGCTGCCCAAGGGGATTTGTTAGTGGCAAGGAGAGCTCTAAATATGCAGGTTAAGGAAGATGATGAGGCACAACGGGAGAACATCTTTCATACGAGATGTCATGTCAAAGATAAGGTGTGTAGTGTGATCATAGATGGGGGGAGTTGCACTAACGTTGCTAGCACAACTTTGGTGGAGAAATTAGGGCTGCCAACAATCAAGCATCCACGACCTTATAAATTACAATGGCTCAATAATAGTGGTGAAGTAAGGGTAACTAAACAGGTGTTAGTTTCTTTTCGTATTGGGAAATATGAAGATGAAGTTTTGAGTGATGTGGTTCCGATGCAAGCTGGACACTTGTTGTTAGGGAGGCCATGGCAATTTGATCGACGTGTTAAGCATGATGGTTTCACAAATAAATACTCGTTCGTGCTTAATCAAAGGACAATCACCTTAGTGCCTTTGACACCGAAGCAAGTTTATGAAGATCAAGTGAGGTTGCAAAGGGAGAGTGATCAAAAGAAAGAGAGTGAACAAAAGAAAAGGAGTGAGAAAAATGAGAGAGAAAAAGAAAAGAAAAATGCAGCCATTGAGGGAAAATTAGAGGGAAACCAAAAAAAGAATTTTTATGCAAAAGCGAGTGAGATCAAACGAGCGTTGTTTTCAAATCAGCCTATGATTGTACTTTTGTACAAAGAGGCATTTTTAAACACTAACCAAATTGACTCATCTTTGCCTAGTTCTGTTGTTTCTCTTTTGCAGGAGTTTGGTGATATCTTTCCCGAGGAGGTTCCACATGGTTTACCCCCTATTCGAGGGATTGAACATCAAATTGATTTCGTGCCCGGTGCTACCATTCCAAACCGACCAGCCTATAGAAGCAATCCTGAGGAGATAAAGGAGCTACAAAAGCAGGTTAGTGAGTTGATGGAAAAGGGGTACGTAAGAGAAAGTATGAGTCCATGCGCCGTTCCGGTGATTTTGGTTCCTAAGAAGGATGGGACGTGGAGAATGTGCGTTGATTGCCGAGCCGTCAACAACATAACGGTAAAGTATCGACACCCTATTCCTCGCTTAGATGATATGTTAGATGAGTTGCATGGTTCTTGTATATTTTCTAAGATTGATTTGAAAAGTGGGTATCATCAAATTAGAATGAAAGAAGGTGATGAATGGAAAACTGCATTTAAAACAAAATATGGTTTGTATGAATGGTTAGTTATGCCTTTTGGATTAACTAATGCTCCTAGTACTTTTATGAGATTGATGAACCATGTTTTGCGTGCTTTCATTGGAAAATTTGTAGTTGTTTATTTTGATGATATCCTGATTTATAGCAAAAACTTGGAAGAGCATTTGAAGCATTTAAAACTTGTGTTAGATGTGCTTAGAAATGAAAAGTTGTTTGCTAACCTAAAGAAGTGCACTTTTTGCACCGATAAGCTTGTGTTTCTTGGTTTTGTTGTGTGTGCACAAGGAATACAGGTTGATGAAGAAAAGATTCGTGCTATCCAAGAATGGCCAAGCCCATCTAGTGTAAGTAATGTGCGAAGTTTTCATGGACTTGCTAGTTTTTACAGGAGGTTCGTGAAAGACTTCAGTAATATAGCTGCACCGATAACCGAAGTCATCAAGAAAAATGTTGGGTTCAAATGGGGGGAAGAGCAAGAGAAGGCATTTCAATTACTCAAGGAGAAGTTAACTCATGCACCTTTACTTGCTTTACCTAACTTTACAAAAACTTTTGAAATTGAATGTGATGCTTCAGGTTTAGGTATTGGCGCCGTGCTTATGCAAGAAGGAAGACCAATTGCATACTTTAGTGAGAAGTTAAGTGGGGCTGCCTTAAACTATCCCACGTATGACAAAGAGATGTATGCATTGGTTCGAGCTTTGAAGACATGGCAGCATTACTTGTGGCCTAAAGAGTTCGTGATTCACACCGATCATGAGTCTTTAAAGCACCTTAAAGTCCAACACAAGCTGAACAAGAGGCATGCATGATGGGTTGAATTCATTGAGACGTTTCCATACGTCATTCGATATAAACAAGGTAAGGAGAACATCGTTGCCGATGCACTTTCTCGAAGGTACATTCTAATCTCTACTCTTGATGCTAAGATTCTTGGTTTTGAGCATATTAAGGAATTGTATCCTTTAGATCTCGATTTTAGTGAAGAATTTGAATCTTGTGAAAAAATAGCCCATAATAAATTCTATAGGCATGAGGGGTTTTTATTTCGAGAAAATAAATTGTGCATTCCAACTTGTTCAGTGAGAGAGTTGCTTGTGCGAGAGTCACATGGGGGATGGTTAATGGGACATTTTGGGGTAGTAAAAACATTAGCCGTTTTACAAGAACACTTCTATTGGCCACGCATGAAACAAGATGTTGAGAGAATTTGTGGTAGATGTGTCACATGTAGGCGAGCGAAATCTAGAGTACAACCCCATGGCTTATACACACCTCTTCCAATTCCTAGTGAACCATGGATTGATATTTCAATGGATTTTGTGTTAGGTTTACCTAGGACTAAACACGGTCGAGACTCAATTTTTGTGGTTGTGGATAGATTTTCCAAGATGGCACATTTTATTCCATGTCACAAAACTGATGATGCTTCACATGTTGCTAATTTGTTCTTTAAGGAGATTGTGAGATTACATGGTATGCCTAGAACCATTGTTTCGGATAGAGATGCTAAATTCTTGAGTTACTTTTGGAAGACCTTGTGGTGTAAGTTGGGGACTAAGTTATTATTTTCTACTACTTGTCATCCACAAACTGATGGTCAAACTGAAGTAGTAAATAAGACTTTATCTACTTTGTTAAGGGCTATTATTAAAAAGAACATCAAAACATGGGAAGAATGTTTACCACATGTTGAGTTTGCTTATAATCGTACTATCCATTCTGCTACTAAATTTTCACCCTTTGAAATTGTGTATGGTTTTAATCCTTTAACTCCTTTGGATTTATCTCCTTTACCTGTGACTGAGCGTGTTAATTTAAATGGAAAAAAGAAAGCAGATTTTGTTAAGCAGATTCATGAGAAAGCAAGGCTCAATATTGAGCGAAGAACGGAGCAATATGCAACGCAAGCTAACAAAGGGCGACGCAATATCATCTTTGAACCCGGAGATTGGGTTTGGGTACACATGCGAAAAGAAAGATTTCCAGCACAAAGGCGTTCTAAATTGCTTCCCCGAGGCGATGGTCCTTTTCAAGTTCTTGAGCGCATCAATGACAATGCCTACAAGCTAGAGTTGCCTGGTGAGTATAATGTTAGTACTACTTTTAATGTTGCTGATTTATCTCCTTTTGATGTAGGTGATGATTTGAGGGCAAACATGGCGGCTAGCACAAGGTGGAATGCGGACCCGAACCACGTGCCAATTGGGCCGGTTACAAGGGCGCGAGCAAAGCGATTCAAGGACAATCTCAATGGGCTGGTTCAACAAATTTGGGTTGAGACTAATCTGAGTGGCCCAAAGGAGGATACTAGTGATCCACAAGGCTGGGTGTCCATGATTCAAGCTCTAGAATAAATTATAGGCTTGCATGCCAACTTAGGGACTTTTTATATTCATTAGTTTCCTTTTATTTTAGTTTGGGGTGAATTATATTGGACCATAATATTTCGTAGGCTTAAAAGGGCCCAACTTTAAGCCTCAGCTATTTAAACAGTTTTAGGGTTTGTAATATTCAGTTTTGATCATTAATAATATTGTGAGAGTTTTCTCTTTGGTTCTTTGAAGAACTATTCGAACTTATCAGATTTACTCTGTGGCGTTCATACCTTGACTTATCAATCGAGTTTTCCATCCTTGATTGTGGCGTCTTCATCCTTTATATCAAGGTTCGCATCTGTTATAGGTGTTGGGTCGCGGTTTCCATTGAATCTGACAGTAGAACGGTCCGAGACATTAATCGTGTTACGGGTTTCGTCGCATTATTGGCGGGGTTCGTATCAACAAATGTTGTGAAGAATTGCGTTTCCTACAGGCCAACGCGAACAAAATCACGAAAACTGTAACGTATGATTTATTATGAATTTTCTACTAAAATCTGATCCGTGAAAACCCCAAATCCGAAAATTGAATAATTGCTCAAATGTATATTCAAAGCTCATCTATAAATCTCAAATCATAACTTCAATCATTGTAAATAAAAACCTAAATCTCATAATCCATAACCATACTAATTTAATAGTCTATACATTTAAATTTTCAATCAAACGAGATTGAAAGAAAACTAACAAGTTAACTCACCGATTTATGGCTTCAAGGTTAATGATGATTAAGCAAGCCAAATATTTGGAGTCCCTATTGTCCTCTGTTGTTCTCTTCTTCTTCTCATTCTTTCTTCTTCTTCTTCTTCTTCTTCTTCTTCTTCTCTCTCTCTCTCTCTCTCTCTCTCTCTCTCTCTCTCTCTCTCTCTCTCTCTCTGTGTTTAGAAGTGTATTGGGGGCTAGGGTTTATTTTTTTCTTCTAAAGGTGGATACATATAACTCTTAATGATATAATTAAAGTAATTCCCGAGTTTATGCTTGTGGGCTCCCAAAAGACACACAATCTGCTTTTGTCAAAGGTAGAAAGATCAGTGATAATATTTTACTTGCCCAAGATCTCATGAAGGATTATCACTCTACCAAAGGTCCTCCTAGAGCCACTATTAAAGTTGATCTTATGAAAGCTTATGATAGTGTCAGCTGGGTTTTTCTCTTTGATTTGCTTGACATTCTGGGTTTCCCGCCCAAAATTTTTAAATGGATCAAAGCCTGTGTTACTTCCCCTAAATACTCCATTAATTTTAATGGTGAATCTGTGGGGTATTTTGAGGGGGCTAGAGGTCTGAGACAAGGTGATCCTTTGTCTCCTTATCTATTTGTCTTGATTATGGAAACTCTTAGTCAGTTGCTTACTTATAATATTTCCACGAATAAGAGTTTCAAATTTCATTGGAGATGTGACAAACCTAAAATATCCCACTTGTGTTTTGCGGATGATTTGATGATTTTATTCCATGGAGATATTCAATCTGCCAAGCTAATTAAGACCACTCTTACTCAATTTATGAAATTTACTGGTCTTAAAGGTAATAATGCTAAGAGTTGTCTTTTTGTTGCTGGAATCAGAGATGATGTAGTTGAGGAAATTCGAGATACTTTCCAATTTTCTTTGGGGACACTTCCTCTTAAATACCTGGGCGTCCCTCTGATTACTACTAGAATGAGGAGGTGTGATTGTAATGAGCTGCTTAAAAGAATAACTAATCGAATACAATCTTGGACCTCTAAATTTTTATCCTTTGCAGGTAGGACCTAATTGATTAATTCGGTTATTATGGGTATTCACAATTACTGGGCTGGCATGTTTATTCTACCAAAAGGTCTTCTAAAAGAAGTTGAACGTCTTCTGAGAAGATTTTTGTGGTCATGTGGCATTGAGAAATCCTATGGTTCAAAAATCTCTTGGGATGTCGTTTGTTTACCTAAGAACGAAGGTGGATTGGGAATAAAACCTTTGGTGGAAATGAACTCTGTTCTTAACCTGAAACATATTTGGAATCTTCTTTCCACTTCCAACAAATCTAATTGGAAATTATGGATTCAAAGTTATATGCTTAAGGGTCATAGTTTTTGGTATGTTAAACCTTCTTCCCAATGCTCTTGGTATTGGCGGAAACTTTTGAAACTTAGAACCATTGCTATTTCTTTAATTCAGTATAAAATTGGAAATGGGGTTAATACCTTTCTATGGCATGATCCGTGGCTTCCTTTTGGGTCTATATTTGCTAGATATGGGCAAAGGGTTATTTATGATACCGCTATCCCTACTAACTCTAAAGTTCAGTCCATTATTAACAGGGATGAATGGAGGTGGCCGAATACGTCTTCATGGGAGCTGATGGAAATAAAAAGAGCAACTAACTCAACTCCCAAGCCTTCAAATGCAAATGATGTTGTGATTTGGAGTCCCTCACCTAATGGCTCCTTTGTCGCTTCCCATACCTGGAACTTTTTGAGAGAGGCTCACCCTAAGGTGCCCTGGGCACACATTGTCTGGTTTCCTGGGAGCATTCCTAGGCACAGTTTTCATTGTTTGGCTTGCCGTTCACAATAAATTGTCCACTCAGGATAGGATTTGGTCATTCACACCGGGCCCTCTAGCTTGTGTGTTATGCAACAAAGATATTGAATCCCATGATCACCTATTTTTTACTTGCTCTTTCTCTTCTCATGTTTGGCAGGTTATCATGTGCAAATTCAATATGAGTGGATGCCCTCTTGATTGGAATTCCATCATATCTTGGGCTGCAAACAAATGGAAGTCTAAACAACCTCAACATATTATGCCCCGGATGTGCTTGGGAACCATGGTCTATGCCATTTGGAGGGAACGAAATGCTCGTATTTTCAAACAGCAAAGTAAGTCTCGAGATTGGATCACTAATGACATTGTTAGGAGCATCTTCGAGCAAATGCAGATTAAGTGGAGCAGGGACCCGAAGCTCCCAGATTACTTATCTAGATGGACCTGATGCCCCCTTTTGTATGGTTTTACGATTTACAATTTGGTTGTGATTGCTTTTGTTAATGTTTTGGGTGCCTTGAGAGATTAGATTCTTTTTTGTGACTAAAATTTGGCTCATGATGTTGTACTCATGGGGTGACAAAGTATCAGCTGTATTCACAATGTGATATTGTTTCATCCCATCTGCTTGTTGCTGGTGGTTTCTTTCTTTCCACATTTTTTAGTGCTCATTGTATATCCTGGGGTATGCCCCTTGTACTTCTGTACTCCCTCTTTTTTGGATTAATTAACCAGTTTTCCGAAAAAAAATAAAAAAATAAAAACAACTAGTCCAAAGGGTACCCATACCCCGGGTACTTAATTTTCATGTTAAATTCACTACTTAACTTACTTGTGGGCCCCGAAACACTACCCGACACTAAACTCGTCATTCTACAAAAATTGTAACTCGGTCAGACAATAATCTATCATACAATTTAATTAAAGCTCAAAATGTCATGTCATAATAATAATAATGAAACATTAGAAATTTTAATACAAAAACAAACGGGGAAATATTACTGGTATTACTAATAATTTAAATATGCTTACTAACAAATTTAATTCACGGGTTCTCCAAACTTAAAATTTTTAGACACGTGTCTTACCTAGGCATACCCATATAATATTGCCAACTAAAAATAATTATTTACACACTTAGAAATTTTAGGGTTGTTACACAAATCGCCGAGATTTGCGGGTAAAGGGGACTCCTCCATGTGATTTTCCTTGTCCTTGACCGCATCATGTGGCTTAGGAAAAGGCCCATTATGTAAAGCAGAAAAAATACCCTCATTGCAGTCGAAATGCTCCATCTTTCTTCTTTACAAACAGTACCGGTGCTCCCCACGATGATGTGCTTGGCCACACAAATCCCAAATCTTCTAACTCCTGTACATGCTTCTTCAACTTTTGCATTTTTATCGATGCCATTCTGTACGGAGTCTCGGAGACAGGCATGGTTCTGGGTGCCAGTTCTATGCAGAAGTTGATCTCTTACCTTGGCGGCAATCCTGAGAGATCCTTAAATACGTCCTCGAATTCTCACACTATCGAAATCTCTGCGATCGTGATCTTCGAGCTTGTGCCCTCGATGGCAGCCAAGCGACTAGTGAGAAAACTGTCACTCAATAGGTTACACTTAAAGAAAAAGGGTTGAATTCCAGGTATCGTGAAGGTAATCGACTTGCTGGTACAATCCAAAATAGCATGGTACTTGGTAAGCCAGTCAATTCCTAAGATGACGTCAAACTCCTTCATCGACAAAATCACCAAACCTGCAAATAGGTCTCTATCTTCTATGTTGATGGTGTCACGCCCCGACGTAGCATAATACAGGAAAGCATTTAATTTCCTTTATGGACTCGTAGGTCATGACAAGTGAGTATGACCAATTGTCCCTGCAACAAATAACTTAAACAACATTTCTAAAGGAAAGGATACTAATAAATATAAGCTCAGAAATTAAAACTTACTAAACAATTACATAAGTCCAGGTCTTAGGCACAAAATGCCCTTATTCAAAACTAGCATAAAGTCTATTACTACTCCAAAATAAAAGACATAAGAAACATAAAGCAGCCTCCTGGAAAGTCCCCTGCCTTTAACTAGCATGGTCGAAATATCCTGGCTGCTCCTGACCCTGAAAATCTGGACATACAGTCCAGGACGCATCAACGCTGTCAGCTTATGCAAGCTGGTGAGCAAAATAAACAAGTGCTCGCACTGTATATATAAGCAAATAAACAGCGGTGCAATTTAACTTTAAAAGCAATAGATTCAAGGTTCTAATAGTCATGGGGGAATAAAGCAAGCAATAAATATACGACCGTGCATGAACAATATAACATCTCATCTTTCTTACTCTTTTCTCTCAACAAGACTCGACTCAACCAAACCATTACCTCAGATACCAGGAATAATATTCGATCGATATCTAAGTCGAACACAACACTATCGCCTCCAATACCAGGAATAATATCCGATCAATATTGAGGTCCCACACCACGCTATCTCCTCAGATACCAGGAATAATATCCGATCGATATCTGAGCCGATCACGACCAACCATCGCTTCGGATACCAGGAATAATATCCGATCGATATCCGAAACGAGCGCCTTAGATACCAGGAATAATATCCGATCGATATCTAAGCCGTACTCAATATCATCGCTTCGGATACCAGGATTAATATCCGATCGATATCCGAAACGAGCGCCTTAGATACCAGGAATAATATCCGTTCGATATCCGAAACAAGCGTCCTAGATACCAGGAATAATATTCAATCGATATCTAAGCCGTACACAACACTATCGCCTCCAATACCAGGAATAATATTCGATCGATATTGAGGTCACACACCAGACCGCCACTCTATACTCTTTTTCACGCTTTCTCACACACATGCATGTTGACACAACCTCGACCCTAATATGTATGTCAATGTTCACAATTTGTAGTAGCAGTTATTAATCTCAAAGCTGGATATTCGTTCAACATAAATCTCGGTCTTAAACGTTCTTATAAATTCAATTCCTAATAGTGAGCCTTTAAAATAGTATATTTGTCAAACAGTTCTTTAAAAACTTTCAAAACCTTTTCCAAACAGTCCCTTATACGAAAATACAAAAATTGCCTAAAATGCCCAGGTCGCGCCAGCGGATCGCGCGCGCGAGCGGGCCACACGAGCGAAGGGGGAGAACAGGTCATGCACGCGAATGGGGCAATGGGGCAATGGGTGTCACTCGAGCGGGCCGCGCGCGCGAATGGGGATGGGTGTCGCGCGAGCGGGCCGCGCGAGCGAGCCTCGCGCGAGCGGGTCACGCGCGCGAGTTGTCACAGTTTCATCATCTTCTTCGTTTTTCCCTGTTTTTGATTTTCAAACTGAAATTATACCCATTTCCAGATTCTGTTCTAAACAGTGCATGTAATATATGGATCTCTTCAGTTTTTTGCGTAGATTAAGAATACGCGATCAATTTAAACAAATACTGATTGTATCTCTTAATTTTCGCGATTAAAGTAAGAGTGTCAAAACTTTAAATCAACTGTACGTCGCGATACGGATGAATTACTCCGTAGGATTCGAACCGTAGCTTATTGGGACTAAGATCTTTTTCCCAATTCATAGATTTCATTTTGGTTAACTTTTGTAAAACTCCAATTTTCAAAGCTTTAATGGTGTATCTATATATATATACATATATACACACATATTTACACTGAAATATACATATATATACGTTGAGAGTGAGTTTATAATACTCACAAAGGTTAATTATACAGAGAATTTTGAGACCGAGAATTCCGCCGTCGATTCCGTCGTTAGAAATTTACTCCTCCGTTCTCTTTGATCTTGAGATGTATATATATATAACTATGTATCTGTATGTTTATGTATATAATCATTAAGCCGCGGGAAGGTACTGAAGGGCAGCATATCAAGATTCCTAAGGAAGTTTATATTGATGGAAGCCATGTCTGGAACAACTCTTTAGTGGGCTATTTTATTGGGAAGAAACTCCCTTTTTCTTATGTGAAAAATGCCACTAACAGATTATGGGGAAAGCTGGGACTACAAGATATGGTAGCTACAGATTCTGGATTTTTCTTTTTCAAATTCAATAGCCTAGAAGAGAGTTTGGCCATCCTAGAAGGAGGTCCATGGCACATTAGTGGACAGCCAATCATCTTAAGACAGTGGCAATCCGGCCTCACACTGTCCAAGGAGTCTATCACTACTATTCCAGTGTGGGTGCATATTCACAATATCCCACTTGAACTTTGGAATCCTCAGGGATTGAGCTACATTGCTAGTGCAATAGGGAAACCTTTACATGTTGCAAAAATGACTGCTGAATGCAGAAGAATTTCCTATGCCAGAATTTGTATTGAACTAAATACCAAGCAAGACTTACTCAAAGAAGTAATTATTGATTTTGAAGATCCTCTCACAGGTGAAATTGATCCAATTTATCTCCCAGTTCATTACCAATGGACGCCTTTACGATGTGCTAAATGTAAGAGGTTCGGTCACGATTGTGCAAAGATTGTGAAACCTCATATCCCTTCTCAGAAAGGCCAATATATCTCTCAGGATTCTAATGATGGTGCATGGCAGAATAAGGGGAAAGGGAAATTTAATAATGTTGATACTGCTACGGGTCTGTCTTCTTCTACATACACTGAAGTTGTTCATGCTTCCAATTCAGTAGGAGATAATATTGTAACCCATCCTGAATTAGTTCCTATTTCTCCAAAGTTAGAAGACTTAGGTCAGAGAAGGGATTGTAACCAGTTCTCTCCCTTATTAGCTGATACGGAGGCAGTTGATGAGACTGCTAATAGAGATCCAAATATTGTAGAAGGTGGGGGTACTTCAAGTTCCAATATTGTTCCAGTATCAACCTGCCTAGAAGCTCCAGAAGGCAACACCAATAGTAAAGCCAGTGTTGAGGAAATACAAAGTCCAATCACCATCCCTATTCCAGTTGAGGAAGACAATGTGGCAGATATGAATTTTCTTCTGTCCTACACTGATCAAAATGTTTCTATGGATGGTGAAGGTGTTCAAATTTCAACAGAAAAGAGTGTTTCTAATACCCAGACTTGTGCTGCTAACCCAAGGCCAGACTCTACTGATGGATCAGAAGGCCCTCAGACGAAGATTTCAGATGGGGTTAAAGACTCTTCAAATTTCGACTCCTCCCCAAATTCACTGCCTAGCTCAAGTAACTCTGCTCATATTCCAAACATGGAGACAGGTCAGAAATCTCCTGTTACTTCTCCCATTTTTACTAATAAGCAGTCGTTGTCGCAAGGAAAAGGAAATAAGAGTAAGAGCAACTCCTCTGGAAAGAGGAAAAATACACATAAACGTTCTTAATGATAATAAGCTGCTGGAATATAAGGGGTCTCAACCAACCCTCTAAACAATTCGAGGTTGCTAAGTTCATTGCTGAAAATAACCTGGACGTTATTGGTATTGTTGAAACTAAAGTTAGAAATTTAAATGAAGATTTGATCAAACATAACATTTTTAATAATTGGAACCTCGTTACCAATAGTTCTACCACTTCAGTTGGTAGAATATGGGTTGGTTGGAACCCAGACAAAGTTAACCTCTCTATTTTAAGGATTCATCCCCAAGTTATTCATACGCATATTGAAAGTTATGATCTTAGTATCTCTTTTGAAGCCTCTTTTGTTTATGGGGCTAATACTGGCTCCGAGAGACTTAATCTATGGGATACGTTAACTTCTATTTCTAATTCTATGAGGCCTAACGATCCTAACCATATTGTCTTGGGGGATTTTAATGTTGTTTTAAATACCTCTGAGATATCTGATGCTAATGCTTGTTTGAACTCTGATATTCGTGATTTTATTAATCTTGTTAATCATCTTTGTCTTTCTGATCTGAGATTTTCTGGGGAGTTCTTTACTTGGTGTAATAGAAGATATGGTAAGCCTGATTTTACTGAAAGAAAATTGGATAGAGTTTTAGTTAATCAAGCCTGGCTGGACAACTTCTCTGATTCCTATACTCACTTTCACAAGCCAGGTATCTCTGACCACTCCTCTATTATTACTTGTGTCGATAAAATTGCTAGAAGGAAGGGTAGAGATTTTAAATTTTACAATTTTTGGCCTCAGATGGATAATTACTCTGAGGTTGTTTCCCAAGCCTGGAACTCTAGTGTGAGAGGTACTCTCCAATACCAGGTTTGTCATAAACTTAGGAATGTCAAGCATGGCCTAAAAATATTCACCAAGCCTTTCTTTGGTAGAGAAAAACTTCAGGCTGATAAAGCCAGAGAAGAGTTGGAAAATGTTCAATCTGAGCTCCTTAAACAGCCTCATGATAATGCTCTTATAGCCAAGCAAAAATTGTGCATGAAAACTTTTTATGATTCAATTTGGATTGAGGAGGAAACTCTAAAACAGAAATCCAGATTGCAATGGTTGGAGGGAGGTGACAAAAACTCTAGATATTTCTTTAATTACATCAAAGATAGAAGAAATAGAAAAAGAATTTTTAAATTGGAAAAACCGAATGGCCAATTTACCTGTAACATGGATGAAGCCAAAATTGAAGCTATTAGATACTTTCATGATTTGCTGGGTACCCCCGCAGTGAATCAATATCCTGGCATTGGGTTTTTAAGGACGTTTATCCATAAAAGGATCCCTGAGAACCTTTTACCGAGTCTTGATAGAATTCCTACCTCGGAAGAGATTAAAGATGTTTTTTTCTCTTTACATAATAATAAAGCTCCAGGTCCTGATGGGTTTAATGCTTATTTTTTCAAACAGTCTTGGCCTACTGTGGGACATGACATCAGTAAAGCTATTACTGAATTTTTTACTACGGGAGAAATGCTTAGAGAATCTAATGCTACTATTATTACCTTGATCCCTAAAGTCCCTAATCCTTCTAAGATGGGCGACTTTAGGCCTATATCCTGCTGTAATACTATCTACAAATGCATCTCCAAAATTATTGCTAATAGAATCCAATTGGTCCTCCCCAATCTTATCGATCAAGCACAGTCTGCTTTTGTTAAAGGGAGAAAAATAAGTGATAATGTTTTGCTTGCTCAAGACCTCTTAAGAGATTACCATAAGATTGGTGGTAGACCTAGGGCGGCCGCCAAAGTGGACCTTATGAAAGCTTATGATCATGTTAACTGGACCTTCCTCTTTGACCTTCTTAATGTTTTGGGCTTTCCACCTTTGATAAGAAAATGGATCCAAGCTTGTATCTCTACTCCCAGGTACTCCATTAGTTTTAATGGTGAATCTGTGGGATACTTTGATGCAGCCAAAGGGCTTAGGCAGGGAGATCCTATTTCTCCCTACTTATTTGTGATTATTATGGACTCCTTTAGCCAACTTCTCCATTTCAATATCCAGAATAATTTCTTTCCCTTTCACTGGCAATGCGATAAAATGAAAATCTCACACCTTTGCTTTGCAGATGATTTAATTATTCTTTTAAATGGAGACTTGGAATCTGCTAAGCTTATTAGACGTACTTTGAACCAATTTTATGATATCTCTGGCTTGCAAGCCAACAATTCTAAAAGCTGTCTTTTCTTTTCTGGGATGGATGATTATTTGGCAAATGAGTTGCTCAATGAACTCCAATTTTCTAAAGGTTGTCTTCCTTTAAAGTATTTAGGTGTTCCTCTGATAACAACTAAATTAAAGAAACTTCATTGTGAAGAGCTTATTTCTAAGATTTGCTCTCGTATTAACTCTTGGAAGTCCAAATTCCTGTCTTATGCAGCAGGTAGGACTCAGCTTATCCATTCTGTTTTATCTGGTATTCAATTGTATTGGTCTGTCATGTTTATCTTACCTAAAAGTGTCCTAAAACAGGTGGAACAATGTTTAAGCAGATTTCTTTGGAGTGGAACTACAGATAAAGCCCATGGTGCAAAAATTGCTTGGGCGAAAGTTTGTAAACCCAAAAAAGAAGGCGGCCTCGGTTTCAAGGATATTTTCATTACTAATATTGTGCTTAATCTTAAACATTTAGGGAACCTTCTTGATCCTGCTAATAATTCCATATGGAAGCAATGGGTCCACATGTACATGCTCAAAACCAAAAGCATTTGGGAGGTGAAAGCCCCTGGTAAATGCTCTTGGTATTGGCGTAAGCTCTTAGAACTCAGGAATATAGCCAGGCCTTTAATTAGACATAAAATTGGAAATGGCTTACATACATCTCTTTGGCATGACAATTGGCTCCCTTGTGGGCCTTTATTTGAGGTTTATACCTCTAGAATTGCCTATGATGCTGCCATAGCTCCCAATGCTAAAGTGGCAACCACTATGTCTCATTTAGATTGGAATTGGCCATCTACAATTTCTATTGGCCTTAATGAAGTTCGGACTTCTTTGACCAATTTTTATAAGCCTACTGTCATGCAAGATAAAATTGTTTGGACCACTTCTCCTAATGGAAAGTTTAACTTCTCCAATGTCTGGAACCACCTTAGGCCTTCTACTCCTAATGTTCCATGGCATGATTTTGTCTGGAATTCTGTGTGTACCCCTAGACAGAACTTTATTTTATGGCTTGCCATTCAGAGGAGACTTGCCACCCAGGATAGAATTTGCACTTTTACTCCTGGTCCTTTAGCTTGTGCTTTATGCCTTCAAAATATGGACTCTCATGAGCATCTTTTCTTTGATTGTAATTATTCCAATTTCATTTGGCAGGATTTGATGATGAGGTGTAACTTAGTGTGGAATGGAACCCCTTGGGAGAACACGGTTACTTGGATGATCCAACATTGGAAAGGGAAGACTTCTCATCATTTGATACCCAGAATTTGCTTGGGAGTTACCATCTATGGCCTATGGAAAGAGAGAAATAGAAGAACTTTTCAGAATGCCCCCACTCCTAAAGAGCATTTATTGAAGATTTTTGCCTCACAAATCAATGCCCAAATCAGGATCAAATGGAAGAGGCACAACCAACTCGAAGCCTTACTTAGAAATTGGGATTAATTTTGGTGGTCTTTGTTCTTTGATGTTTTTCTTCTTGGTGTTGGCACGGCTTTCACCTTGTTTTGTTTCTTTAAGTTGATCCTTTCTGGTTCATGTTTTGGTTTTTTGGCCTATTGAGGCTTTTTGTGGTTTGTTTTATTTGCTTGTTTTGGGTTTTGTCTTGTCCCATTTTCGTTTGGCCGTTGAGGCTATTTTAGTGGTTTGGTTTGCCACTTGTCCTTATGCGTTGTGCTTTGTTGTATATCCTGGGGTATGCCCCTTGTACATGTGTACATCCCCTTTTTTTGGAATCTATTTACCGTTTTCCGAAAAAAAAAAAAATGTTTATGTATATAATATATAATCTGTATATGTGTGTGATATATAATCTGAGTGTGTGAGTTGTGTGTTCTTCAAAGAGAGATCAAGAGAGTGATTGAGAGAATGTGAAAGAGAATGAGAGAGATGAGAGTCTGTGAGAGAATTGTGAGATAAAACACATATATATATATAAACTGATATGTTTAGGCTCCAAGCAATAGGGAGATTTCTCCCGGTGAGGTTGAGCTCGCGTGCTCCCTCACCCAAGACGCGGTATAAGGCGTAGTTTGAAATCAAAACTGGTATTTTACGGTTGAAATAAAAATGCAGAAAATCACTATTAGCGTAAAGAATAAATTCCGGTTTATACAAAAATATAGATATTGATTTTCAAAACCACAGAAAGCATTCTCTATATTTTCAAATATTACAGTTTGACCTCCGAATAAATATTTATAAATAGAAAATAAATTGAAATAAACATTTATCAATGGAAAAGAAATACAGGGTGTTACACTCTACCCACCTTAACAGAGATTTTACCCCGAAATCTGAGCTAACTAATCCAGAAACAACTCGGGGTATCTAGTCCTCATGTCCGACTCTAACTCCCACGACGCTTCTCCCTCGTCATGATGCCTCCACTGAACCTTAACCAAAGGCACGTCTCTTCTTCTCAGCCTCTTGATACTCTGGTCAAGAATCCTCACAGGTCTATCCTGTACACAACATTTTGACTTGTCTCAATATCATCAAAATTAACAACATATGAAGGGTCCTGTATGTATTTCCTTAACATACTGACATGGAATACATTATGAACACCAGACATCTTTGGTGGCAACGCGAGTGGATAAGCCACTTTCCCAACACGTTCCAATATTTCAAACGGTCCGATAAAACGAGGTGCCAACTTCCCTCTTTTCTGACCAAAATGTACCACTCCCCGAACGGGTGAAACCTTAAGGAGGACGTGATCACCGATACTGAACTCCAAATCCTTTCGACGTCGATCCGCATAACTCTTGTGTCTACTCTGTGCAGTTTTCATTCTTTCCCTGGCCAGTGAAATCTTCTCATTGGTCTCTCTCACCAACTCTGGTCCCAACAATTCTGTGTCTCCCACTTCAGCCCAACACAACGGAGATCGACATGGCCGTCCGTATAAGGCTTCGAATGGTGCCATCCCAATACTCGAGTGATAACTGTTGTTATAAGCAAATTTAACCAATGGTAAGTGCGTCTCCCAAGATCCTTCAAAATCAATTGCACAAGCTCTCAGCATATCTTCCATAATCTGATTAACACGCTCGGTCTGTCCATTAGTCTGAGGATGGAAAGCAGTACTCATCTTGAGAGAAGTTCCTATAGCCTTCTGCAAACTTTCCCAAAATCCTGAGGTAAAACGTGCATCGCGGTCTGATACAATCGCACCACTTGTTGTAGGTACATTCGACTCATCCTTTCTACTGGGTAAGTCATATTGTACGCGATGAAATGTGCGGACTTCGTCAGACGGTCCATAATTACCCAAATCGCTCCATGATTCTGTTGTGACCGGGGTAGTCCAACTACGAAATCCATAGTTATGTGTTCCCACTTTCATCCTGGAACAGGTAAGGGTTGCAACAATCCCGTGGGCCTCTGATGTTCGGCCTTCACTTGTTGACAAGTCAAACATTTAGACACAAACTTGGCTACTTCTCATTTCATCCCTTCCCACCAGAAGTTTCTCTTCAAATCTTTATACATCTTTGTTCCTCCTGGGTGTACTGTCAGTCTCGATTTATGTGCTTCTTTGAGAATATCTTTTCTCAAATCTCCGGAATTTGGCACACATAATCTGTCTCGACATCGGTATCCTCCATCGGTCCCAACCTTCCATTCTGTAGGGTCCTTTTCTGACATCTTGGTGAACCATACTTGAAACTTCTCGTCTTTCTTTTGGGCCTCGATGATTCGACTCACAAGTGTTGGTTGTACCATGAGGCATCGAAAGTGATGTCCGACACTTCCCTCAAAAATCTGCATATCAAATTCTGCGATTGTCTCCAAGGCTTTCCATTCCCTCAACATCAATGAAATAATCATTCCTTGAGGTTTCCAACTTAGGGCGTCAGCAACTACATTAGCCTTACCAGGGTGGTACTCTAATGTAAAGTCGTAGGCCTTGATCAGCTCCATCCACCGGTGTTGCCTCATATTCAGCTCTTTCTGAGTAAACAAATACTTGAGGCTCTTGTGGTCTGAGAATAAATCAAACTTCTCCCCGTAGAGGTAGTGTCTCCAGATCTTAAGTGCGAATACGACTGCTGCTAGCTCCAAATCATGAGTTAGGTAATTTAATTCATTCGGCTTCAACTGTCGTGAACCATAGGCGATAACCTTACCGCCTTGCATAAGGACACATCCCAATCCTTGATAAGAGGCGTCACTAAAAATAATGAATTTTTCACCATCCTTTGGTATCGCAAGCACTAGCGCTGTTGTCAATCTCTTTTTCAATTCCAGAAAAGCGCGTTCATGCTTATCAGTCCATTCAAACTTCAAATCTTTCTTAGTCAAACCAGTTAACGGGGCTGCTATCTTTGAGAAACCCTCTACAAATCTCCGATAGTAACCGGCAAGTCCCAGAAAACTTCTAACTTCTGTAGCATTGGTTGGCCGAGTCCAATTCGCCACTGCATCGGTCTTTGATGAGTCAACCGTGATTCCTTATTAAGAGATCACATGCCCAAGAAACTTAACTTCCTGAAGCCAGAATTCACACTTGCTGAATTTAGCATACAGGCGGTGATCCTTGAGAGTCTGCAACGCGATCCGTAGATGCTGTTCATGCTCTTCCTCTGACTTGGAATAGATCAAAATATCATCAATAAAGACAATAACTAATTGATCTAAGTATGGCTTGAATACTCTGTTCATCAAGTCCATAAACACAGCCGGAGCATTCGTCATCCCAAACGGCATCACTAAGAACTCATAGTGTCCGTACCTTGTCCTGAAAACAGTTTTAGGTATGTCTTCCTTCCGCACCCTCAACTGGTGATATCCTGACCGTAGATCAATCTTAGAAAAAGTCGTGGCTCCTTGCAACTGATCAAATAGATCGTTTGTCCGAGGTAAAGGATACTTATTCTTGATAGTAACCTTATTCAATTCCCGGTATCAATACACAATCGCATGGTCCCATCCTTCTTCTTCACAAATAACACTGGTGCTCCCCAGGGTGAAGTACTTGGACGAACAAAACCCAACTTCTCAAGTTCTTGAACTTGTTCCTTCAGCTCCAATAACTCTATAGGGGCCATCCTGTAGGGAACCTTGTTATAGGTCGAGTACCTGGCACCAATTCCACACAGAATTCTATGTCCCTTTTCGGTGGTAATCCTGAAATATCTCGGAATACTTCCTCAAATTCCGTGATCACTGGTATTGATGACACTGTCACCTCTCCACTGACAACCTCAATGTTTGCTAGGCATCTGGTGAGGAACATATCACCCGAAGGGTTACATTGGAAATCGAAGAGTCGATTCCCATCGTCCGCAAATGTGATCCTCTTCCTTGCAAAATCCAACTTCGCATGATTCTTCTCGAGCCAATCCATTCCCAGGATTATATCGAACTCCTTCATTGACAGAACCACCAATCTCGTCAAAAGTTCACGGTCTCCTAACTGTAGAGGACAATCCTTACATACATGTAATAACTTGACGATGGTCCCTAAGGGTGAGACAGCACTCAAAGCTTCATCTAAACGTTGCGGTACTATTCCCTACTTTCGAACCATCTTAACATATATAAAGGAATGTGTAGCACCCTTATCAAATAAAACTTTAGCATGAGAGTTAAATAAGGTTAGAGTACCTTCCACTGCTCGTTGCTCAGGAGGTTCCTCCTCATAAGCACCTTCTTCATAACCTGTTTCTTCATAACCAGTAGCCTCGGGAATAACAGCATTCAGGCAAGCCTGTCCTTGGTAACCGTAATTGCCTCTCCTAGGAGCCTTGCATTCCGGACTTATGTGACCTGGCATGCCACAATTATAGCACACAACTCCCGGACGATCAGCACGCTAAGTTACTCTAAAATCTTTAGCTCGGTGACCGGGATTACCACAATTGAAGCAGTTATTGTTGTTGTTCCCTCCTGTTGCTCGAGGCGGATACTGATGTACTGCTTGTGTCTGTTGAGGTTTCTTCCCTCCATCCCAGGTCCTCTTCTGTCCCTGAGGGTACCCTGGTTTCTGTCCGAAATAACCCTTCTATGGAGGTCGATTTCCAAATGGCTTCAAATTCTGACAACCATCATTCTCCAACCCCATAGCCAATCTCACCAGAGCTTCAAATGACTGGCCAAAATGCTCCATAGTCAGATGTCGGAGAGATAAGTTGAGACCCCGGTGATACTTCTTGATTTTCCTCTGGGGTGTGTCCACCATATGTGGAGCAAAGCGAGACAACCGTTCAAACCGAGTAGTGTACTCACGGACAGTCAGATTCCCTTGAGTCAATTCCACAAACTCTTTCTCTCTCTTGTCCTTCTCTTCTTCAGGAAAATACTTCTCTAGAAATCTTTTCTTGAACACCACCCACGGCATTCTCCTTGCAGCTTCTTCCCCAATAGTCGCCTTTTCAGCATCCCACCAATCAGCCGCTGCATATGACAGCTGAAAGATAGCCAGACGCTTCTTCTCCAGATCCGTGCACTCTATGGTCTCAAAGATACGCTCCATCTGGCATAGCCACTGTTCCGCTTGCCAGGGTTCATCTGTCCCAGCAAAATACTCAGGTCGTAGAGCGCGAAACTCCTTGAGAAGCTAGTCTCCAGTCTGGTGGGCTTGCCTTCCATTCCCGTTATGATTTCCATTCTGATTATTGTTCCTTACATTCTGATCACTAACCCTCTCTAATATTCTTACAAAAGCCTCAAACATTCCAGTTGGATCTACCACCGGGGGTGCAGCTTCAATAGCGGGACGATTCCTGAGATTTCTTCCAGCCATATAATCGAGAGAACGGTACCTATCCATCAATCAACAGAATTCAGTCAAACTCCGGATAAGAAAGAAAGTTCTCGACGATAGAAAGTGACTAAACACGGAATAAAGTCAAACTATCTTATCTTAATTCTATCTTAACGGGAGATCC